>JARHVA010007020.1:0-392500 GCA_037957365.1 Torreya grandis
TACTCCTAAGGTTTAATGGAAGAATGTATGTGTTAGATAGAGAGAATTTAAGAGTATCATTACTTAATGAGTGACATAAATTCTTCTTTATCCTAATCATTTAGGATTGACCAAACTAATGGAAAAGTTGAAAACAATTATATTTTCTAAAGGGAATCAAAAAAGATGCAAATGATTTTGTGTCAAGCTGTTTAGAATATTAATGGGTAAAAAGCATGACATGTTCATCCTATGGGGTTGTTTTATCCTCATGAAATTATATAATAGAAGTGGAAATATATTAACATGGACTTTTTCCAAGGACTACCCATGTCAATAAACATGCATGATATGATTCTTTTGGGTAGTTAACAAACTAAACAAGGTGACATATTTTTATACCACGAAATTTGACAAATGATTGCACCAGTTCTAGTAAAAAAAATGTAAATGAAATATATATATTGCATGAAAATTCTAGAGAAAATAATTTTTTATATAAACCCTTGCATGACTTATAGGTTTTGGCAAACTCTTAACATAGCCTTGGGAAATCAACATAATTTCAACATAGCGTATCAACTTTAAATAGATGGGAAAATAGAAAGGGTAAATTAGTTTTAAAAGATTTTATAAGGAAGTATTTCATGGACCAAAAATAAAGTGGACATAATACCTTCCACTAGTTGAGTTTTCTTATAATAATTCATTCCATTCAACTTTGAAAATGACATTTTTTGAGGTGTTAAATGGGAAAAAATGTAAAACACCTATTCGTTGGGAATACTAGAGGATAGGGTAATTTTTGGACCAAAAATACTTAATGAAATGGAAGAAAAGGTGAAATTGATTATAAATATATTGGCTAAATACAATGATAGAAAAAAAGGCTACACTGATTTTAAAAGAATAATAAGCCAATGTTAAACCACAAAAGAGCTCAATCAAATTTGGAAAATTGATTAAATTAACAAAAATATATGTAGGAATTTTTTGAGGTTCTGGACGTGATTAAACCTAGTCCATACAAAATTGATTTTTCCACCAACACTTTCTTAGATTCATAAAGTTTTTTCATGTGTCTTATTTTAAGAAATATTTGGTTGATTCTTTAGATGTACTTGATTAGAATGTTTTATAGGTTCTAGATCCTGGGATGGTAATAATAGAACCAATCAGAATCCTTGAAATACACAAGATTAGATTTTATAATAGAGAATTTGATCAATTTAAGATCCATTGGGACCAATATTATGAAGATAAATACTACCTGGGAGGATTATGAAGAATTTCATATGTTGTTTCCTCATTTATTTGATTGATATATTTTTGTTGAACTCATAACATTTCAAAACATTTTTCATTTATAATTATTTTCATCAGGATGATTACCTATTTAATGGGGGGAGGATGCTTCATCCTAAACCTATCCTTAAAAAAAATAAACCTATTTTAATAGTTATTTATACTAATGATTAGTTAGACTACTAAGTTTTTTTGGAATAATCATATGTATCATGTTGTGATTATTTATTTGGACTGCTGCATTTTTCCATTCTAAATCTCTATTTTGAGCACATTTATTCAATGTAAATTATATGGTTATGATTATATTTTACTCATTTTGGCATGGATATTATAATGGCAATTAAATCATTTATTGCTAGTTGATTTCTATCTACGTTGATATAAATGGACTAAATACATTCTCCTTGTCTAAGGTGGATGTATGATAGTTTTCACCCTTATAAATTAGTACTAAGGGAGAGCATCATATGGGAGGGTGTTGAAGTTTTTTGACATCTAGGAGTACATAGAGCTTCTGATCACACCCACACCCACACACGAGAGAGAGAGAGAGAGAGAGAAGAGAGAGAGAGAGAGAGAGAGAGAGAGAGAGAGATGAGAGAGAGAGAGAGAGAGAGAGAGAGAGAGAGAGAGAAGAGAGAGAGAGAGAAGAGAGAGAGAGAGATGAGAGAGAGAGAGAGAGAGGGGGGGGGGGGGGCTGGGGGGGCTGGGGGGGAGGGAGAGAGAGAGAGATTATTTGGTTTTATTTTCAATTCTATATTGGTTATATAAATGAGTTTGTTTGTTACAAATTATGTCTTTTTTTGTTTAAGAATCTTAGCTTGGTGAGTAATGGATTTATTCTATTTTAGTGTCTTCTTGTACCTTTATGGACTATTTTGGTTTTTTTATTATTTATGTCTTTGAATGAGTATTTAATGGGTTCCCTCAAAGTCATTTTCCTTTAAAGTGGTATGATTATTACCTATATTTCCTTCACCCTTTTTTGAGAAGCTATGAACGCTTATCACATTGAGCTTATATTATTCATGGGAATTTAATTTGTTAATGAGGTGATCAAAATTATTGATAGGACTTTTGATTTTTTGGTTATTATTATAACCACTTTGAAACCATGGTATGGTCATATTAACCTTTTTAGGAATCAATAAAGTCAAAAGACTTGATAAATTTTGAAACAAATGAATAAAGGGTTTTGATTGGCATGAAAAATCAATGAATCCTTGTGGTATGGATAATATTTTTTTATAAAGTTAACTAAGAGTAAAAATCCCATGACTAAGTCTTGAAACTTTTTCCTAAAGCCCATTTTTTGGGCATCACTATAGTCCTTGCATGGGAGAATAGTTATAGAAAATAGAGGAGAACTAAGAAAATAATTAAACCTAAAAAACAAGGGTTTATAAAATGTTAAAAAGAGGTGAAATGGAAATAATGATGAAAGTGAATTAAAAACACAAAAAGAGGAGGAAAGAGTGCTCGAATGGATTTATACACATGTTAAATTTGAGGGAAAGTTCTTGGAAAATCATTTTCAGGAAAGTACCTAGAACTTAAGAGTTATTTTCATTTTATAAAGAAAATATCTTATGTTAGGTAGATCTAAAATAACTTATTGAAAATGTTTAAAATATCTATGTAAAAATATTATATTTACAAAAGGGTTTATTATGTATTTAAGTTATATGTATTTCCAAGGCTATAATGAACTCGCCATATAGTTAGTTTTCATTACTGTAACAAAGATTTTTTGTCTTTTGGCCAACTTGAAACATACCTATAATTGTAGGCAATATGGGTGAAAACCCCTAACTACTGATTCACACCAACTATAATTTGAAAGCCCATAGCTTGTCGTGGCTAGTTGGGTTGCAAAATATCATATTGGTGGTATTTCAACTAATTTGGCTACTATATTTCCTTTCCTAGTATGGTTGGTTGTAGCATGTTTATATGAGGTTTCATACTCTAATTAGGTGGATTTATTTTACTGTTTTATAGTTCATGGATATAACATGCTTTTATGAGGACTTGAACCTTATTTTAGGTTTATATTCTAGTTTTTGTTATAATTGGCTATAAATTTTTACTATGAGGTTTTGTATTCTACCTAGAGGATGATTTTTTATTGATAAATATGATTGGACATTTGCATACCATTTTGTAGTTGTGCCCCAATTTGGTAGTTGGGTGCTAATGTCAGTTTATAACTAGTGATAGATCTTTTTCATTTAAAATATTTTATTGAGGATCATATTTGGTTGTAGCCTATCTCATCTAAAAGGATTATCAAATGAATCTTACATGGCCCTATATTTTAAATGTTTTATGAGGTTAGAAAATATTCAGCTGAATTTCACTCTAACTTGTTAAATGAGAATGATTTCAGGAGGTTATTTGCATCTTATAAACCTATAGTTTCACATTTAATCCCCACCTATAGGCTTATAAGGGGACACAAATAATTAATTAAAAAAACTTTTCATTTTAACTTCTTGAGTTTATAATAAAACCTTGCATTATAGATAAGTATGGGTTTTAGTTGAGTTCATGATTTGTGTGTTAGCATTATTATAGGAGACTTGGATTAGCTGAATATATGTTTTTTAAATAATCTAAGTATAATTTTAGTCCATAAAATGTCATAACACAAACATGAGGCTAACCTATATAATAATATGTAATACGCATCTAGAATGTGTATAGATCTACTTATTTAATTTTGTAATTTGAAGGGATGGTTGTAATTAATATGTTTAGTTGTGATGAATATGTGTGGTTGGCATTATTGGAGTGAAGTATATCTACATTGTAATGATAAACTTAGAAAGCTAAAATTTAGTGACTGAAATTGTATCTAGAATTTATGATTTTATATAATAATGTGAATGATTTCAAAAACTTAAAATAAATTTGTGATTTGTATGTAGAATGTTTATATGATCCCATTTCATAAACTGATGACTAATATTAAGTATCAAATATAATATTATTTCTTTTTAAGCGGTGATTCCTAATAGGTTGGAACCTATCTACAATCACTTATCCATGGTTGATAAGAAAGTTATTGATAGCTGAGTTTTTATAGCATAGAGTAAATATAATGTGGACTAAGACCCAAATACTTGAAATATGATAATAATACAAAAATGCTTTGGCTAAATTAATTATATAGTTGTATACATTATTTGTCCACTATACTTTCTTGTTTACGTGTTTAATTGAGGTCATATAGATAGAGGTGTGCGTAGAGTTTGTATGAATGGCTACATGTAATAGTTATTTTACTTTCATATATCTTCTTAGATGGTTCTGGATGTTTGTATCATCATTATATTTCCCTTCATGAATGGAAATTCCATTCCTAGTGGGGAGGTGTGTGGGAGACCATTGGTCTGTGTTGAAGGTAAAACACCCAAATGATGCTCTCCCTCTTTACAAGTAAATCTAAACTAGTTATTATGCTTAATCATAGATATTATATTAATTACATGAGTTATTTTATTTAATATCTATTTTACTATTGTACTTTTGACAATATTGTATCAAACTATATTACACAACAATGGATGTTAACAACCATGTACATTCATTATTTATCATATTGTACCACAACAATGGTTGTATATAATGATTTAGATAATTTGGCATAATTTGACATTCAATTATTATTGTTTTAGAACGTGAATTATGAATAATGTACTATGACATACTCTTATAGTTTTTACACTATTGAAATCTACTTATGGGTTAAAATAATATTTGGTTAAATGCTTAATTAGTGGATTATCTGCTTATGGGATAAAATAATATTTAGTTAAATGCTTAATTAGTGGATTATTGTATATAATAATTTTTTTATATTTAGTTGTGTTCAATTTATTTATAGTAAATTAACAAATTTGATTGGTGTATAAACCATAAAATTATGATAGAATGGAGATAGTTAATCCTAATTACTTAAAAAAAAAAAAAAAGATTGCATAATTTTCTAAGTTGAACCTAGTAGGGTTATAACACAGTATGTTTGTTTGTATTAGGGGTTTCAAGTGTAGTACACTAGTTTTGGTTGGGTATCCCCCCTTTTTGGTTTGCATAAAATTGTAGGCTTGGACCTTTTTGTTGTGATTATGGAGGTTATTTAACTTACAAAAATTTTTATAGTATTTTATTTTAATAATGGAATTATGAGGGCCCCAAAAACCATTAATTATTTAAATATACTTGAAAATGTATAGTATATTAATTTTTAACCCTATAACAATTTAGGAGATAGAATTTTCATGAGCCATATAGGATTCAAAACCCCAAAAATTTTAACCATGTAACCATTTAGGAGATAAAATTTTCATGAGCCATATAGGATTCAAAACCCCCCAAAAAGGCTACACCTTGTGAATTTCGATGCCTATTTTTAACTTTAGGATGATTTACCCACTTTTGACTTCTCTATGATAGGTGACTAAAAGTGATGTAATATTTTTTTGTTGAGATAACAAGGGTGTGCCCATAGAGAAAATAAAATTTAAAATAGCCCAAGGATTCAATATTGAACTAAAAAAATGACATGATTCAAACCCATCAAGATGGTTAATAAGGTACTACCTGCTTGGTGGGGATCACCTATAATAATCATTAAAACACCACCAAAAAATCCATACATAAACTAGAATAGTTAAAAAATTACTAAACAAAGTGTCAGTTATTCAATTAACTTTATGAAACACCCATCCAGGTTATAAAAACATAGATTAGGGCAAAAATATCTTACCCACACACCTAAACTAGAACCCCAAAAAAATCATCTTGCATACCCAGTTTCATTCTAACATAATTAATTCTATGTCTGGTGGTAGGCTACCCTATATTGTACACCCAAATCACACTACTAATTTTTATCCATGCCCATCATCAACTCCCTTTGAACTGACCTAATACCCTTCCTCCTCTTTATCACATCACATATGAGGCCTAAAAATACAATTGGGTAGAAGTCACATCCCAAGCCTAGCCTCTAAGAAGGCTAAGCTCCATTGCAATTTCACCATCCCATCCATAATTTCATAGATTTGGTCCATAATTTATAAAAAAACTAATTGAATCAGTGTCTCCAAGTCCATATGCTCCTAGTGTAGGGTGAAGGAACCCACTACATTTGATAGTAATTTTTCTCCACTAATCACTTGAGCAACATTGAAGACTTTTCTACATCTAATGGATTGCTTAGGGTCCATCATAAAATATTTTAGAACCTTAATAATATCAGACTCCTCCATCTCATAGACCTTAGTTGTTGCATACCACATTTCACAACCAAATTCTCATCAATAAGTTTTGAATTTCCTTATCTATATGATTAGTGAATTGACTGGATGTTGCCTCCCTTGTCAACCACATTAGATATGCCACCTAAAGTCCTACTCTAGTTTCTTGATGCACCTATAAATCAAGATTCACTCCTTTGACTTTCTCTATAGATGTACATAACAACAAACCAGACACTTCCTCACCATCCTATTCCATCTCCTAGGCCAAAAATGGAGGAAATGACAACTTCCTAGAAATCAACACCATCTTGAATTCTTAGAATTTGACTCTTGCCATTCACAAGAACTTAATCATGACACACACCACCCTCTAGCATGATTACCCATAATGAATTATGCTTTCTTACTTATCTCTTGTCTTACGTCATTCATCACCTCCTAACCCTTCCATTTGTCATAGACCCATCACTTAGGAAATTTCACTTTTTTCCTTAGATGTTACTAAAATCCCCCACTAAATAAAATTATTTCCTTAGGTTCATTATTGATTCAATCCTCTAATATTAACTTGGCATCTAGGGTCAAAAAATTTAACAAATCATTTGGAAAAGGGGAAGTTTATTCCTTGTAACTTCTCTCATGTTTTTATCTTAAAGTCACACATGAATTTATATATCAATCAACCACTACATTCCCCACTTGTTTCACATGCTAGAAATACACATGCTTAAAGGATTCCCTTAAAATGTTTACTTCCTCTAGAATAATTCACATCTTCTACTTAGTGGTCCTACCAAAACTTGATGCATTAATGATAATCTAAACATATCCTTCCATAGTAAAACTTTCCCAACAATTATACATAAAAATTGATATTCATTTTAGTACAACACGAGCCTACACCACATTATTCGCTTCCACTCATAGCTTATGGGAAAAAATCAAAATCAGCTGACCATCATGGCCCCAAAAAACTCCACCTATTCTATCCAGTCTAAGGTTGCCTTTTGATGCCCCATTAAATTTTAATTTTACCCTACCCACATCCAGAGGTCTCCAATGGTGATTATTCATTAAACCATACTCCCTACTATCCCAAACCACTTATCAAGCAGATAAGAACCATACTAATTATAGATCCAATAATATTTACCTAGGTCCCTCAAAAGATACTTCACTCCCATGCTACCAAAATGTCCTTTAAATATTTTCTTATTAATTTCTTGACTCACACTGGTGTGTGAAAATAATAGTTAAATAATATTTTATTCCTTTCCAACCATATATTCTAGTAGAACACTGTCATACTAGCCTCCCAAATCTGATTTAAGCATGGTGAGTTCAGTTTGAGCTTCCACTGAAAGAGAAAGACCTTGAGGTTCCTGGAAAAGGGGAATTGAATGTTGAAGCTTCCCAAGAACAACCCCTTCTTAGGTGAAATATTAATTAATTAAAATATGATCAATTGTTTCTTCCTTATCATAGAACAACACACACATAGATGTCCTGATAGATCCTCTTTTCCTCAACTAGTCAAAATTTATAATTATGTTGAGAGTGGACTTATAGAGAAATAATTTTGTCTTAGGCAAGACCTTTGGATACCAAAAAATATCCAGACATAACTTACTTTGGATCATTCCTTCTATTATGAAAATAACTTGGTAAGCCGAGTCAACTGAGACCTCCCATGAGGTGTAGCCTTCCCAAATTAGACTATCTACCTCTGATCTATTGAGGATCAAAATTTATTCAGTTTCAACATAAAATTAGAAACATAATGATCTAAGAAAGTGTTTGGCCATCTTAGTTTCTTCCACTTCCTTCATAAACCCATTTTGTCAATATAGTCTACCACCTTCAAACCCCAAGAGTTTTTAGCATAGTTCATCAAAAAAGGAACTTATTGCATTCCACTGGAGCCTTAGACCTCAATCAAGCATATTTCAAAAAGGATATACTTAAGATATTTCTAAGCTTTCATCTTACTCTTGGGAGTACCATAATATGACAATAATTCATAAAATTCCAAATTTCCAATCCCTGTGGAAGTTGTAATTCAGTAAATAGGTGGATTACTTCTTAGGAATCCAAAAATTTATGCTAGAGAACTCATACCCAAAGATTCTCTTTACATGCATACATTCTCTATAGTAGCTTATCCCCTAGGGATTTATTCATTTTATTTAATTTATGTTCGATATTGGAGGAGCCAAACACTGATTAAATCATGCACAGAGATAATAGAGAGCCAAACACAGACTATTAAAATAATTCAAACACTCTCTGATATCTTATATTAATTCACTCTAATTAATTCATTTGAACATATTATAAACATATATATAGGAATAGAATCCTATAAAAAATTTGATATTTTCTCACCTATAAAACCTCTGAAACTCTTATAATAGTGCAAACCTAAATACGATATATTGTTATAACATATAACAATATATCTAACAACATAATATTTGCATTTACCATATTAACCATACGGTTATAACAATAATAGTAAATACTAATTTAAATAAAGGTAACTCACTTATTACTAGTTACTATCTTGTAAATACCTATTTTTACCTAATGTGAAAATTAATCCCAACATTCCCCCTCATAGTTTTTACATGCTACAATATATCTCATTTTTTGATTGTAGCATGCTCCACCTCCATGTGATCATGATTTTATCTGCATACATGTGCCATCACATATTTTCTACTTCACATTTATCTATAATTGGTTTTCATAGGTTCACCAATAACCTTACAAAATGGTTTTCTCAAGTTCACCAATAACCTTATATAATGGTTTTCTCAGGTTCACCACTAACATTAAAGAATGGTTTTCTCAGGTTCACCACTAACCTTACAGAATTGTTTTCTCAGGTTTACCACTAACCTTTCATCATGATTGCTACAATGATTTTTAGATCAATATTATCTAATGTAAATATACAAAAGGGTTACATGGGAATATCATAAGTGAATAGGTACAACTATTTATTTTTCACACAACTAAAAATAATAGTAACTACCACGCCACACTAAAAAATATAAAATCCACACCATGCTAAAATGAAATACACACCACATAAGTCACCAAAACATTGATGTGGCCCCGTCATTGGTGACTAATGAGAGGTCATTGAAAGACCTCCTTCCTTCAGGTATCCTCCATCCTACAGTATCTCATTTCTTACTCAGCTGGTATGTCAATGACACTCATGATTTTTCTAAGGAAAATCCCTCCTACAAAGTGGACATCGTGTACAAGCAAAAATTCATCCATGTATAAAAATGGATTTAACTTTGATGTCCGATTGACATACATGACTTTTACTTTTGATGACTTAAACACACTTGACATAAACAATAACTATTACAGCTTTTGACTTTTTTTAAGAAGTCTTGATATATGGACCCAATAATAATAAAAAAACTTTAAACTATAAAATCCCATACTAAAAAAATGACTAATATTCAAAATCCAATTAAAGATTGGATTTGAAAATCTAAATGACATTTTAATAATAACCTAATAAAAAGGTTTTGACAAATAATACAATAAAAAAAACTTAACACTAATTTATAATTTATCTAAAAAGCTATTATTAGAAATAAAACCAAAACTTTAGACTTTTGAATTTTACAATAACTAAATAATTTGACTCTAAATAATAACCAAAATTTTAACAAATACTAAACTCACAATTCTGAAAGACCAAAACTAAATGCATTAACCTTTTAGACTTTTTACAAAAAAACTATGACTCTTAAACCACATCTCAATGTTAACCTATGACCAAGAGATAATAGCCGTAAATGAAAGTTTGAATTTCATTAAATAAGGTGCCAATAATTCCACGTGGTAATGTCAAGGTAAGTTATATGTCTACTTGTCAAGGAGAACCATGAGCTTGGAAGAGGTGAACAATAAGTGCACTCTGGTTGTGTTGGCATGATGACATGAAGACCCCTTATCAAATTGCATGTGATTTTGAAAAAGTGGAATGAGTGCATGAATAGAATGCAAAAAATATAGTGGCCATTGTGATGTTAGGCTCACCTCAAAACCACCACCGTGAGATCTATCACTATGTATCTTTGAACGTAGATCTACACATAATACACAAAGCTATAGACAGATAGAAGAACGTAGATCTTTATGATTGCAAAAAGAGATCAGCATAGACATTAAGGGATTATGTTTACTTCATAATTGATAATGAATAATAGGATGATCCTTCATAATTTATTGTTCCATAGTAGATTGATTAACTTTGGATTGATACTTGGATACTGTTCTTTGAAGGCTTCAAAGCTGAAACTCATGTTTTTACACCAGATCTATCTACCTAGTGTCAAATGAATGTAGGTCGATATAATAGATTTATTTACGCTTCCATGCTAAATAAACAAAGCAAGATTCCACTATGAATCTTGTCTACTCTAGGATACACGTTTATTTATGTTGAGCTTGTTCGCTTCTTCTCACCAATGGATACATTTGTCAATAATACTATTATATGCCTGAAGATAGAAATTTGAACTATAGACATGAGTATGAGTTGAATGCCATCTACTAGATCTGACATGTTAAATAAAAAGATAAACTAAGTTAAACTAGACATAGAATGATTTATTTTTCATCTACAGGGGCAATGCAAAGATGATAGCTAGATCTACTCTTTGATAGATTTAATAGGCCATTGTCCCACTCTGATACCAATGATAGATATTGGAGGAGCCAAACATTGATTAAATCATGTACAAAGACAATAGATAGCCAAACATAGAGTATTAAAATAATTCAAACACTCTCTGATTTATTATATTATTTCACTCTAATTAATTCATTCGAACATGTTACAAACATATATAGGAATAACATCCTATAACAACTCTAATATTTTCTCACCTATAAAACCTCCAAAACTCCTATAATAGTGCAAACCTAAATATGATATATTATTAAAACATATCATAATATATCTAACAACATAATATTCTAAATTACTATATTAACCATATGGTTATAACAACAATAGTAAATACTAATCTACGTAATGGTAACTCACCTATTACTATTTACTATGCCATAAATACCTATTTTCACCTAATATGAAAACTAATCCCAAGACACTAGGGAAAAATCTCTGATTTTTTAAAATTCCATCCCTTATCTTGTAAGGGATTTTGAAGATGGTTATTAAAAAGATCATCATAACTTGCAAAGTGGATTGACTGAGATAAATTCTGCTTACCACAAATAGCCATTTCCTTTTCTAGGATGCAAGTTTATAATACACCTGATCCACCATAGGTTGCCAAAGCATGAAGCTATATCTTCCAACAAACAAAGGCATACTTAAATAGGATATCCACATAATTTAAAAAAAATTGAGGATGTCAACAAAAAAATTTCATCCTCCCCTTCACATTTAGGAAGAAGATTTTTAACTTTTCCACACTCACCTTTTGTCTTACCAAAATATCAAAGGAGTTAAAGATTTATTTAAGCTCCTTGGCTTCTTTATCTGATGGATATCAAGTAAAAATGTATCATAGACAAACTAAAGGTGTGCGATACTCTCCAAATTCACACTAAGCTTCAATCCCTTGAACCTCCCTTCAATCCTAACCTTCATCAAACCCTATCTAAGGGCCTTGGCCACTATAATAAATAGGTCTATGGAGAGGGGATCACCTTGCCTAATTATTTTGGATGTGTTGAAATACCCAATAATTTATCCATTCACCAACATTGAGAAGGAGAACATAGAGATATAATTCCTGACCCAACTTCTCCACTCTTCGTTGAATTCAAACCTTTCTAACATCTTATCCAAGAAATCCTAGTTTATTCTATCAAACACTTTTATCATATCTCATTTGATGCATATCCTCACTCCTTTTGACTACTAGAGGTAATAAAAGGTCTCATGAGCAATGACAATCCCATCTAATATCTATCTACCTAACATGAAACCACCTTTTTCCTCAAAGATAATATCTTCCAAACATTCTTTCAACCTCAAAATAGGCTTAATTTTAAGAGGCCCTACTAGATAACCTATTGGAAATATTTGGTGAATCTTGATAAATTTAAATTTTAGATTTGATGAATCCTCCATGGGTGTTGGTGAATATATGTTGATTCTGAAGGAGCAAAAATAGGCAATTTTTTTTGTACAACTATTCAACTACACTAAATGCATCCACTAGTTGTGTTGGATGGTTGTGCTGAATGACTATCAAATGACTATGCCAGATGGTTACATTGGATAGTTATGTCAAATGATGAAGCTAGACCAGGATTCTAGGTTACCTATATGGTCAATCTATTATCTAATTTCCCAGTCACCTCCCTAGTCCTATAAATATGCCCTCAACCCTCATTTTACACATTTTGCACATTAGATTCCTCATCCCCCTTTGACCTTACCCGCAAAAATTCACCATGGTAATAAAATATTTTTTGAATAAATTGACACAATACAAATCCCATAAAATTTGAATACTGTACAGTAGTCATTTCTAGATTCATACATGATATAATGATTAGATTTTAAAATGAAGTTTTGAGTCTTGATGTCTTATTGTAGATTTGCTTGGCTATATCCTGGATAAATAATAAGTTCACATTGTTTAAGGAGATATTTTTGAATATGAAGAGAAATCAAATTTATAAGGGGTTTATAAGTAGAATTTAGATTCCATGTGTTGAGTTAGAAAAAATGATGGTGTTGCCTCTATAAGTATTGCCATTATTTTAGACAAGCTGATATGAAAAATATTAAATCAAAAATTGGTCAAGCTACCTCTAGTAAACAATGCCATAGATATATTGGATAACTTCAAGATCCATTTGGAATCATATGAGCTAGTTAAAAAAATGGTCAAGAATGTCTATTGTGAAGCTGTGGGGTGTGATTTAGATGACAGGGATTACAAACAACACGAGATGGTGATTGAACAATGATTAGTCAATAAAAATATGAAACCCTTGGTTACATAAATATTAAAATGTTACATGGAATTTAGTATTAGGATTAGTCTATATGGTTGTTGTTAATCCTAAATTCCATGTAACAATTCAATCTTTATATCACCAAGGGTTTCATATTCTTTATTGATTGATCATTGTTCAATTACCATCTCTTGTTCATTATCATTTTCATCTAAATTACACCTCGCATCTTCACAATAGACATTCTTGACCATTTTTTTAGCTAGCTCATATATTCTAGATGGATTTTAAAGCTCTCTAATAGATCCATGACATGGTTACTAAAGGTAGCTTGACCAGTTCCTAATTTAATCTTTTTTGTATCATCTTGTTTTTAAAGTAAAGGCAATACTTGTAGAAGATGCACCATCATTTTTTATAACTCTTGACACATAGAATCTAAATTTTCCTTATAAACCCCTTGTAAATTTGATTTCTCTTCATATTCAAAAAATCTCTCCATTAAAAAAATGTGAACTTCTTATTTCTATAGGATATCCGGGCAAAAATAAAGGTACACATGTAGTGTTTTATTTATACATTCCATTAAAAGTCACTTTGGTATCCTTCAACAGGTGAGGTACATTTAATGGTTTTCTATATGTCAAGGTTTCAACCTTAGTTTCCTTATTATTTTTCAACTTGAACTGGTAGGGTCTGGGAATATAGTCCTTGATTTTTTTCTTTTCCTTTCTTCTTCTCATGCCCTTAAGTTTTAACCCCAGTGAATGTTCTAGCAGTTCCATTCAACACTATCATTTAGTTTATCATTTGGCACTACCATTTGACACTTCCATTTGGTAATATTAGAGGTATTATCATTCATCACTATCATTCGATTCCTTTTATCAAGACTATTGATGTTCACTATTCGATATCACCATGCGATTCCTCGATTTAGGTTCTATTGGTTTCCTTGTTTAATATCGAGGGTTAGGGATATATATATATATATATATATATATATATATATATATATATATATATATATATGTATAAATATATATGTGTATATATATGTGTGTGTATATATATATGTGTGTATATATATGTATATATATATGTGTATATGTATATATATATATATGTATATATATATATGTATATATATATATGTATATATATATATGTATATATATATGTATATATATATATATATATATATATATATATATATGGTGAATTAAAGGTGAATATAAGATAATGTTGTAAATGACTGGTGAGATAACCCCAAAACTAGTTTATTTCCCTAAAATTTCAATGATCTGATCTCATCTGCTAACCCTAAAAAATCACCAAAACCGAAGTCAAAAATTGGAATATTCATGAATTAAAAAATATTCACCACTAAAATTACCATGCCTCAAATCCATTACCTTGTTTATAATCTTTTATAGAGTGTTACACATGGAAATTGGTTTAAAGGAATAAAAAAGGGGTACTCATCCTTTTTGGGATAATGGCCAAAAAGGTATTATTCTATTTTATGAAAATGTTTTTTCCTTTTTCTACACTCCCCCACCACATCCCAAACATCCTTACTAATTAGCTCCCAAAAATGCTGAAAAGACTTGAAACCCATCTGGTTTATGGGCCTTATTAGCTCCTAGACTGAACACTACCTTTTGATCTCTTCTAATGAAGTGGGAGTCATCAGATTCCAATTATGCTCATTAAAGATCATAGCCAAAATATACTATTGTAACTAATGTTGATCTTCCTCCCTTGGCAGTAGTTCCTCTTTTAATAAATATTTGTATAAAATCACATCCTCATTATTGATATCCTAGACATCCTTGAATTCTCTCTCACATAGGGTGATAATCTTATTGATTTGATTCCTATTCTTGACGATGGTAATTGAGAGATGATTTTTTTAATTTTAATCCTCTTCCTTCAGGCATACAAATTTTGACTTTTCTACCAAAAGGTCTCCTCTTGGGCCAAAATATTTTGTTGCTCCCTCAAAAGGCTACTTTCCAAGGTAGATAGCTCCTCTAACCAATCCCCCTTTTTCAAATTCTTTTACAAGATTTTGAGTTCCTCCTCCTTAATTTCTTTTCTATCAAAAATGTTGCCAAACTTTTTCTTATTCCACTTCAAGGATGACTTTTTTCTTCCTTTAGATTTTGGGAGAAGATGAAGAATTTAGATGCCCTCAATCTCTACTTCCAACAATCCTCAAAAAGTAGGATGAATTTGAGTTCTTTCAGCCACATAAATTTAAACTTGAAGGGCACCCCACATAACTTAAAGTTTTGTTCTATTTTGAGTAATATTGTCCAGTGACCTTGTTGATGCTCAACTACCCACTATTTATAGAATGGGAACCCTCCTCTTTTAATTTTCTAAAATGCCTAAAACATTAAGTTTACTAAGTCATTTTGCTATATAAGAGAATTGATTTAATACTTCCTAGCAATCTTTGGTCAATAATCTATCTTGAAGTAAGGAGTAATATTTATAAATATTCAAGTTACTACAAGTTTTATTCAAAGTTTCATTCAGTAATGGATTATTAACCATGAATGATTCAAAAATGTGCAAGCATGCCTTCTCTAAGGATGTTCTACCTAGTTTTCCAATCAAGATGAACATAATAAGCTCCATCTAATCTCATTGGACTAACCTCATATTTTGTTTAAAACACTTACTTGAAAAATTTGCTTTAGACTTGTTTTAATTTATTTGTGATGGGAATTTGATGTTTCCACAAGTCTAACTTAACTTCTATTTTGGCCTCGTAGGAAAACAAAGATAAAACAGTGATTCATTATGCCTCACAGGATGCCAAATTAAATATTTCAACTTAAAGAGGATAGGTATCCACCTCTCCAACCTTCATGATGCCTTAACAATTCATCACTCCCCGTGTAAGACACTTAAGGAAAATATATGAAACCTGCAAACCACATGGCATCATCTTGATAGCTAACAAGGGAGTTAACAGTTGAAATTAAAATCCATAGGCTATGTGTTGATATCCTAACCTTCACGAGCAAACATATTTAATCTGAGCCACCATGCATCCCACTACAATCCATAGGCCTATGAGATGCCACCACATGTTTCAATCACAACCATCCAAACCTGAGTACCCTTCCAAAGTGAAGTGCATCCCTTAAGGGTCCATCTAATATCAATACATGTCCACACCACATTGAATCTATTTAAAGCTCATAATAACCCTCAATTAAGACATTTAGCAGCACCCAAGTTGTTCTATCAAGGCTCTATGACATAAAACTATCCAAATTTCCCTATGAGAATGATAATTGATAGAATAATGAAGATAAGCTCATGAAAATGATGTGTGTCCCATTTAGACCCATACGATGATGACACATGTTATGCCTATACTGCTTCTATATGAAGATCTAGTAGAACACCTCTAAAGGCCTACCAAAATAACACGTGTCCTCTAAGGACCCATGTAATGATGCCACTTGTCATTCCCACAAATTTGTGATCCAAGATCAATAGGATTGCCTTTGAGAGAAACATGTGGATACACTTGAGCCACATGATTAACACCAAGTTTCCAACAACTATCTAAAAACCTTTTTAAATCAACACCTATCAAAGGGAAGCTCTGAGAGTCCTCCAAGAGAGCCACTTGTCAAAGCAAAGTCATGATTTCTCGTGAGAGATCTACTTGGTGAAGAAGAAAATCTAATTGCCTATGAAAGTGACACATGGTACTCTAGTGAGCAGTCAAAATAAAGGGGCTTACCCAAGAGATCACCATGAATAGAGGAATTCCATGTGAAATATTACAAATGATTCATCACACTAGGATGCATCTTGAGAGCTTACGAGAAATTAAAATGTGACATGTGTCTAAGATATGATCTAACTAACCAGCTTGATCACATTCAAGACCTACAAGTGCCTAGTTTGATCTGAGATGGCATGCCACATGTCAAAAGGTGGTAAAATTTAGATTTAAAGCTAAAATTTATGGTAGATCAAAGGTAAATTAATGATAAATTTTAATTATAATACAATTTAATGCTTAAATCAATAACTCAAAAATATGCAAAGTTGTTGGGTCACCATTAATGAAAAATGAACTAAATTCACCATTAAACCTTGCATCAATCAAATCAATCTTCAAACGGGTATCTAACTTGGCTATTATCATGTATATTTATATACATGCTTTCTCTCTCTATTATCTATGCTTTCAAATTTCAATGAATCTTGAACTATTTACATACTACACATCAATCACCATTGTTGGAGCTTGATAATTGTAGAGAAATATAAGAAGACATAAATTGCTACCCTAGGTATTGTATAATGGCATAGGCAAGACCATCCAACTTGAGTAAGGGGTTTTCATTTGGGAATGATGAATTCTGATTTTAGTATGGTAATTTAGTTATGTTAAGGACATAAACTCAAGGGACATGTATTGTAGAAACATATATTACAATGTTGAAGGAGCTAGGGATCTTGATGATTCTAAGACCATTCCCTATATTATTCAACTAACTTTGGACATCCTAATAATCCAATCTACTAGTCTCCACAAATTTGTAGCAAAACTAGAGGTCATGCTATGCAATGACCTAGTATATGGCATATTCGATAAGATGAGATGTGAGGATGGGTTACTAAAATCCATGAAACAAGGTCTCCTAAATACTTTCATCATAGGTCCTAGCTTTTAAAAATACTATGACCTACCTTTGCCACAACTTGACTATAACCATAACATCATCAACAACTGGTATGAGTCACACAAACCAAAGATAGTCTTAGCTTCTTGGGTGACTAACCTGATTGGGGTTATTTTCATGGATGACCTAGGGAACATACCCATTCATTAGTTTAAAAGGGTCATGATTGGACTCACCCTTTTCAATAGAGTATTTATCAATGCACACATAGGTTATGTAGATATAAAAACTATCCCACTACTATAGTTAATCCTAAAATATCAACAAATTTCATCACTTAGGGACATCATTATCAATAGCATGGTATCTGTTATGCATGACACTTACCAAAATGGGGCTTTATTCTACATGATTAACTATATATTGGATGCTATATTTTCAATTACATAATTAAGACCAAACTCATGGTTTCATACTCGAGATGAAGTAGTGCCCCAATTATTCTCTGCATTCCACATCTACCACTTTAAAAATAATATAAAGGTGATTACAGAGGACTTCTACCCACCTATTTACAATTCCATCATCGAATGTGAAATTCCAAGAGTGGCCCCAGAAGTCAAAAAGACATTGAAAGAAATGGGTATTTTCTTAATCTACCCTAATTGCATGGTCATCAGAGTGGAGGGAATAATGGTAGCTCCCCTCAGGCTACCAAGGTATGTACCCACGAAATTGGTTGAGCAAGAAATGGCCTATCAACTACTCCATGGATTTTATGGTGTCTTTATAAAGAAAAAAAAGACTATCCCCCATAAAACTCTTTACAAGCTAGGGAGAACTAAAATTAGAAAGTGGCAGGACATTGTAGTAGTTGCAAGGCATATGTACTCCTACCTATTACCCAATAATGACTTACAAGCATGGGACCTCAACAATGCCATTATAAGGAACCTACTTAACTTCAAAAAGGACGTGACCATGAAATATAATCACCAAGAGGAGGTGTATGAATGGGTCTACAAGGATGCAATGAATAATGAATTATTCCTTATAAATGCTACAATGAAAAATATAGAGCTTGATATGAGGTTTGACAAGGAAAAGAATAAGGAAGACATTATAAATCCTTAGCTACTACTGACTCATGGGAGCATGTTAGATGTGGATTATGAAGATAACGAAGAATAAGAAGAAGATGATGGCATTCCTCTCATCTAGAATAGACCCTACAAACTTCCACTACAAGCCATTCCAATTGGATAAATCTTACATCCGAGCTCTGAATAAGGAGAAACTAGTAGCCAAATTGGCCCTTCACAAGGGCCTTAATTCAATTTTGTATCCACTATGGGGGATATCATAGAAAACACAATCCATCCTTGCCTTGATGTGATCAATGTTGAATAATTACAATAGGGCATTGAGTTATCAATGGAAGAGCTACACCCACTAGTTGGCATGAATATAGAGAAAGTTTACATCAGGAAGAATGAGCCAAGTACTACATTAAAGGGAGTAATCTTGCCTCCTCAAGAAAATGTAGAGGCCATCAAAACATCTCAGGCCCCTATTGTAATACTCTCCCACAACCTTCCTTCTTAGTTGTTAGCACATTTATAACTACTCCTACTTCCATTGTTGCTCCCACTACCATGTTTGCATCCATTATTGTTGATTCCTTTGGGGGAACCATTCCCCATTTCATCTCTCATGACACTACCAACATTCCACCTCCATGAAGCTCCCACATCACTAGTCCTATCCAAATTATGGGTTCTACTCCTTCTCAGGTTATCACCACAAGCGCATCACTCACCCTTGGCTCCCCTACATCTACTAAGCCATTAAAACCCATTATAAATCCATTCACCTAGAAAAGGCCAATTAACCTCACTAAAATTTCTAAGGTGAGTATAACCTCTAAATTTCCTTCATTCATTCTCAACATGGATGCAACCAAATATTTGTTTGATCCACTTGGCTATTTAGACCCAACCAATTTGATCATCCCTACCACAACCTTGGCTTCTTCATCCTCTACCCAGGCACTCCCATTACATCCACCTCCCACACAACCACTATATACAGCTTATCCAAATTGTGTAAGGGATATCATACAAAAAAAAGGTAGGAAAGGTCTTAGATGGTTAGCTTAGCACCTCAAATTATGATGAGGTTTGTCCGTACTATAGGTACTATGAAGAGGATAGTGAGAAGATAGGTTGAACAACCACAACCAAGATCAACTTTGGTCCATGAGAGTGAAGAGTCCATCTTCACTATGATAAATAAGAGGAAGTTTTTCCCTATAAAGGTATAAAATAATTCAAAGGACCCAATATCCTTAGTTCAAGCACAAGCAGAATCTACTATTGCCTTAATAAAGGGGATGTAACAAGAATTACAAAGGATAAAAGAGAAAGCATTGCCAACAGTGTCAAATGACACTATAATTTCAATTATAAATGTTGTTATTAATTTTTTAAAACTTTATAAGGTGATGAAAAAGAGGCAATAAGAAGGGATATAGTAGTCCAAGGTAGTCATTAAACTTGACCAAAAACTTGCACTCTATGACACTAAATTGGCAAACTTAGCTAAATTGGCAAGAAGCAATAAATTTTTAGACATCAAAGTTATATCACTTGAGTACATCATTCCTGCATAGGACATCATAATGAAAAAAAGGTGTATCCTAAAAGTATGGGTAGATAAACTTAAGGATGCACATACATCTTTGGAAAAAAATGAGTTCAAAATAGATTTTCTATTGAAGGATGCCATGGTTACCAGGGTAACCAAAATTGATGGCTCCTTCATGGATGATCAAGAGTGTAGAAGCTAGATGAAGGTTGATGTGTCTGAATTCTAGTAGGATGTAGCTTGTGCAAATACTTATATAGAAGAAATGGGCATCATAGCATTTGCTAATCAAAGACTAGAAAAGGTGGATACAATTGAAGAAGGGCTCAGTCTAATACTTATAGAACATGGGAAGCTCTTTCAATGAAAAACTAACTTTTTTAGGCCCATGTTCCTAGACTTTTCTTAGATCAATCAAGATTATCAGGCCTGTGTAGAGTTATGGACCAAAGAAGAAGCAGAGATAATAAAAACAATAGCAGTAAACATTGCAGCAATCACCTCCATGTCCTTAGAGGATATTCAATTGTAATGTGGAATTTTGAGCTTCTTGGCTATTTGGGGTTCCTTTTGATGGGTTCACTTAAACTTATCTTAGGCATTTGGATGCCTATAAATAGGGGTTTCCCCCTCATTTGTAAACATAAATAGTTATTGTCAGAATTAATACAAGAGAGCCAAAGAATTTGTAAGTTTACCTGAAGTGATTAATTGTTTATCTATGTGGTTGTTATTCCTCACACTTCTAGATGTCTGATGGTTTATTTTATGCAAGTTAATTGGCAATTACATTTCATAAATGCATCTAAATGTCTTTTGCAATTTACTATGAGTGAGAAATTTTATGAAAAGTATATTGTTAGACATATGCATTTTCCTTCCTCTAAAGCTTTATATGCATTTATTTAACTTTAAACATTATGCAAGGATTTGTAGATGCTAGTTTATGTGTTTTTACTTAAAAGTTAGTAAAACTAGTGCCTTCGATCATCTTAAGCAAATATTCTTTTTTGCCCTACCCTACTCACTCTTGGAATCACCCATGATTCAATTTAGCTTAGTTCATGCTTTAAATATCCACTATTTTTTTTGTATTTTGGGTAGTAATTGGAAAATATTAATACAATTCATAAAGATTAATAAGAAACTATATCACTACATTAACATCTATTGTCCCTACAACAGGGTCTACTTGCAGACTTTCAAAGTGGTGACCATATCTCTACTATTTGTGCTATTCATAAAAATATTTTTATAAAAAAATCAAGCCCCAATTCTTATAGGACTTAAAATTGAGTTTCTTACTTTCCTTTGGTTTCTTAGTGACATAGGGAGCACAATAAGTGCATCAACATGAAGGAAAAAGCTAGATCTAGAACAAAGGCCTTTATGCAACTATTTTCATGCATATTTGTAGAGTTACAGTATAATTCATTATATACATTATTAATGGTTTTAATCTACGTAAATATAGTTAAATAATACTAAGGATATGCATTATTTACATGAATCTATGCATTAGTTTCATGAATCTTGCATTCTTTATAAGATTCATCAAAATTAGTGTTCATTTATGTAAATTTGGTAAAATAATCTAGATTTTTCCTCTAATTCATGCAATGATAGGTGAAATGCCCCATTATTTACACATATTAAAGGTTATTTTATTCATCTTCATAAATTTTGGGATACATTGGTTAAATAATTTGGAAATTTATGTAAAGATCAATCTATTAGATGTTGCTTATACTAATCTAAGCATTTGATATCTTAATTGCTATAATTTGCTTGGATTTAAGTTAACCTTTGGTTATATTTGTGATTAAATTTTTTTTTAAGTCCTAAAATGATTTTAGACCATTAAATATGGCAATGAAACATTTTGGATCATTGGTTTAATGTTGATCTTTGCAGGTTAATGTGTAGAGAAAATAATATTTGTGCAGGTTTTAAGAAATCTAAGGTGTCTAGGTTCAAATCCTCAAATATCAAGGTAAATATTCTTGATCTAAAGATTTTATGTGAAATAATAACTAATATTTACTATATTTTATCACTTGTGGGGATATCTTTAAAGTTCCTTTGCTCCTAAAACTTGTTCTACATCTTGGAGTTGCCTAGGATTAGAACCAAATCCTGATTTAAACCCATGACCCCTTTAACATCCTTATAGACCCATAGAAAGGATAGATAAGACAAAGGTATATGTAGGAATTCTAGGACCTAGCCAAATTTCCCATCTAATCATAATTTTCAACCCCTTATGCTAGTCATGGCATGGTTAGTTGGTTCATCCATCAATGTCCTTGGACCTGTGCATGATTTGCCAATAAATCTAGATAAATATTTGTCTTTCTTCATCCCCCACTAGTAGAGTGGCTGTTGAAGAGCATATCACATCCTTTAATGCATCCTTGAGACTTCTTAACATGATCTATAAGGATGTTGCTTATTTTATCTTCCCTTTTACATTTTGAGACTGTGCATATGATTAGTTCCTTAACTTGCCCAAACATTCCATCATGGGATGGAATCAATTTAATGATACCTTTATTACTCAATTTGGTAGGGTAGTTAGCCTGAGAGTGGTGTACTAATATTTTACCACCCTAAAAAGGGACCAAATGAACCAATCAGAACATTCAATTCTAGGTTCCAAAAGATGTACACATTAACGTCCCCACCATATAAGCCTATAGATAAATTGGCCTTTAAAATATACAAGAATGCCTTGGACCCAATGATTTTTGTTTTCCTAAAGAGATCCTTAAATATTGGCATGCTACCTTTAGCCTATGTCGAGACCATTCATATTGATGACCAATTGCATTTGTAGGGGCATCCTGCCTTTGCTATACCAAATTTTGACCCAACAATGCCTACTCTAAATGTCATCCCTAACATGAATCAAAATCACCTTACATTGAACCAATTACTAGTGATCAACTAGTTGCCTTTAAGTCATCCTGCATCCAACCAACAACTAGGTTTATTTAACCAAGCAAATGTTGGTGCCCATCCCTAGAATAATGTTAGCTAAATTATGGTGCCTATAAACAACACAAATAAAGAACTTGGAACATCTAGAGGGAGAGCTAGACTTAATACAATGGACTGTTAAAAAACTCACTAATTATTTCTTAGATCTCAAGAACCAGAAGGGTAACACTATTGAGATTTTCAATAGAAATTACAATTTCTAGAGATATAACATGCCTTTCAATAGGTCTAATGATAATAGTGATCTCCGTTTGAGTAAATTGAATATGATAAACATTTGTGAGATGACCTTGCCAAATTGTTGCCAAGTGCACAATACTAATAGACATGGGAAACTAGACTATGTTGAGTTTTGCCATGCATTTGAATCTATCCAAAGCAAAATGTAGGGATTCAACATGAATCTCACTAATGAAAACAATGCTAAGAGCTATGATAATTCCAGTGAAGCTTTTAGAGCACCTAAATTGGTCCTCATGGTTGAGACTTACGACTTACCCAACTAAGATGAGAATGAACCTGAGGATAATGTTAAAGAGGTGCATGATTTCCATTAATCCCAGAGGGGAAACTATGCCTTGAGAAGTAAAGGTCAGAACCCACCTTTGATGACTTCCACCCCACCTAACAAACCAGATACACCTTTTGATGATAGGATAAACAATAACCCTCCACACCCCAAAGATAAAGGGATTCAGCCAATAATGGAAGTTCCCTACAACATCAAAAGGTGGATACAATATATTGGAAGACATGAAGAAGATCAAGGCAAACATAACATTGCACAAGCTCACACAAATCACTAAACAATGTGATTTATTGTTGAAATCACTAAATGAAAAGCGTAGCTACATCAAAGGTAAACATGTTCATGCAAATGTAGTGATGTACAAGAGTAAGCATGAAGTTCTACCATTCTTATTAAATATTAGAATTTTTGGTAAGAATCTCCATAATTGCTTACTTGATTCTAATTCTTTAGCTAACATTATGCCCTTAAGAATTTGTGTAAAACTAGGATTAAACCCAATTAAATCTAAGAAGGTGATGGTGTAGTTGGACAAGTCAAGAGTGAAGGTAATATGTGAATTATTAAACATCCATATGTGGTTATCTCATGAGCCTCAAATCTAGTAGGTCATTTAAATTCAAATCATTGACATACCTGAAGCTTATGGATTTATAATTATTCGTAACTAAACTAAGTACTTGAATGGATACATGTCCACATATTATTCTCACATGTGGCTAACTTGGTGAGGGATTCCCAATCAGATCAAGATTGATTAAGAAACCAAGATGGAATACATGATCATAGAATACAATGCCAATAATGAGAAGGTAAACAACCAATCCTTTGACTTGGGTGTCTATACTTTGGAAACCATTGACATTGTTTCAGATGACAAGAAGGAATAAGAGAGAAAAGGTCCTTAGGCATTGCACTTTGATGATGCATGAGAGAAACAAGGTTCTGGTGTTGGAAGTTATTCTAACAAATCTTAAAGGTAAATAGTATTTATATTCTCATAGATTATAGTCCTCTTGCACTAAAAATTTAGTAGAACATGAAGCTCTTATTTTAGGACTTTAATTTGCAATTAAATATAAAATTAAAGAATTATTAGTCTACGATGATTCTGAGTTAGTTGTTAACCGATTTAGGAGTAGATATCAATATAAGCTTTCTTGTCTAAGAAAGTATAAATTTAGAGCCTAGGATCTAATAAAGTATTTTGACTCACTTAATATTATTTCCTTGCCTAGAGAATAGATCCAGTTGGTAGATGTTCTAGCTTTAGTAGAAGAAAACTTGGTGCCTTTGAAAGCCTTGAACTTGTAAGAATTCATTGTGGAAATAATTTCATGCCCCATTGTACCATAAAACATCAATCACTTCCAAGTTTTTGATGATGACCAACAAATAATTGTCTTCTTATGTAATGTTGGTGTCTTCAAATCTCATATCATTGATGAATAGGATGACACTTTTGAAGAAATTTTAAAGGATAGTGAAGATAGAGTTGTTCAACTCAAAGAGAACTAAATCCCTAAAGGCATGATCTATGTGGAAATAATGTTTGACCCAGATAGGCAGGGGATTGAAGGTAAACAACCCAAAGTAAGTGGGAACGATTATGAGCAAGTGAACTTGGGAGATCCTAAGAATGAATAGAATCTCAACATTAGTCTAGTTTTCACTAATGAAGAGTTGACTAAATCTGCTACCCTCCTAACCAAGTTTAAGGATGTTATTTCTTGGTCATATGATGATCTAAATATATTTGATACTAGTGTGATTACTCACACTATCCCCTTAAAGAAAGCCTGTAAACCTTTTAGACAGAGACAAAGGCCAATAAATCTAGTGCTAAAAGTATTGATTTACAAAGAATTAAATAAATTTCTTGATGCAAGGATAATCTTTCTGATAAGGCACTCGACATGGGTCACTAACCTTGTGCCTGTCTAGAATAAAAATGGAGAAATAAGACTTTGTGTTGATTTACAAAATTTAAATAGATCCTCAGAGAAAGATAATTACCACTTGCCATCTTTGGATGAAGTCATATAGATGGTAAGTGTATCTAGAATAATGTCATTCCTACATGGATTTTCAAGCTACAACCAAGTCCTAGTAAACAAGAGCGACTGAATGAAGATTGACTTCACCACTAGATGGGGATTGTTTGCCTATAAATGAATGCCATTTGGACTAATCAATGTAGGAGCAAATTTTCAGTGAGAAATAACCATGAATTTCATGGATTAATAGGTAAATGCATTATTATTTACATGGATGATCTAATTATTTTTAATAAAAATAGGGGATATCACATAATGCATTTAGAATAAGCACTAAAAAAGTACATGAGGTATGCCATTTCCTTAAATCCCAAGAAGAGAATATTCTATGTAATTGAAGGTAAACTCTTAGGACATGTAATCACTCAAGAAGGTATGGCCATCGACCTTGATACAATCAATGCAATTTCAAAGGTAAAAGTTCATAATAGCAATAAAGAGTTAAAAAATTTCTTTGGCAAGATTAATTTTGTAAGAAAGTATATATTTGGTTTTGTAGAGATTGTGAAACTTCTCAGCATAATGATAAATAAAGATGCAAAGATAGAATGGATTGTCTAAGTGAAAAAGGATTTACAGGACATCAAGGATGTTATTGTTCAAACTCTTATTCTGATAAGTCCTTATTTTAGTAAAGATTTACATCTATACTCTTTTGCTTCTGATCATACTATTATTGTTATCTTAACATAGAAAGAACATGACATAGAGTACCCCATAGCCTTCATGAGCAATAATTTGAATAATGTCTAGCTAAATTATCCTATTCTATATAAGTAGGCATACATATTGGTAAAGGCCATAAATAATTAAAACACTACATCTTGAGGGACAAAACATATGCCATAGTGTTTGATCTTGCTATCAAGTTGATGCTAGGATAGAATGAACTTAGGGAAAGAAGAGGGAAGTGGATGACCAAGCTTCAAGAATAAGACTTAGATATAAAATCTACTAAGTTAGTTAGAGGGCAAATTTTGATACAACTCATTGAAAATATTGATCCTAATATAGATGTTATGCAGGTTAATGCAAGTTGAGTACCTAGTGGTGACTGGTACCAAGATATTATTCATTATTTACTTCATGGAGTGTGTCCCCACACCTCAAGAGAAAATAAAAAAGGGGACTTAGACTGAGATCATTTCATTTTATGAACAAAAGAGGATTCCTCTATAGAATGAACTATGAAGGAATTTATCTAAGGTCTGTTTCCAAAGCTGAAGACAAAAAAATTATGGATAATTTCCATAGTAAATTGGGAAGTGGTCACCCTTTAGGGTGCACCAAAACATATAAGATATTAAGGGCCAGTTACTATTGGCCAACTATATTCAAGGATTCACATGCTCATGTGTGAACATGCCACTAATGTCAAGTGTTCAATCGAAGAGAGGTAAAGGAAGCCATGCCTTTGCAACCTATAATTGAAGTGAATCCATTTGCAAAATTTGGCCTTTCATAGGAGTAATCAATCCAAACTCCTCAATGAGACACAAATTTGTAATTACCACCATGAACTATTTCATAATTTGGAATGAAGCAGTAGCCACCAAAAATTGTAGAATAATTAATGTCATTAAGTTCCTAGAAGAAAATGCCATCACTCAGTTCAAGATGCCCTTATCTATGGTATGTGATAATGTTTTGGCCTTTACATATGTTGAATTCACCAAATGGTCTTATGATAACTGAATAGTCATCAAGTCTGCTTCAAATTATTACCCTCAAAGTAATGGAGTTGTAGAATCCACTAATATAAACCTAATAAATGCCATGAAAATTTTTGTAGAAAAAAACATAGAGAATTGTAGTCCCTATTGAAATATGCTCTATGGGTGGTCAGAACTAGATACAAGAATGCACTCAAGGCATCCTCATTCTTCCTAGTTTATGTGAAGCAACCTATATTTCCCATCACATTGAATCTACCTACCTATGAGTTCATGTCCAAGTACATGGAAGATGATAAAAGAGTACAATTCAGGATATTAAACATCATCCAAATGGAAGATGCTTGAGATAAAGCATTGAAAAACTTCATCAAGCATTAAGATGTTGTGAATAGATGGTTCAACAAGTGAACCAAAGTTAAAACATTTTTAATATCAGACTTAGTTCTACTATGGGACAAGGCCCATTAAAAGAAAGGACAACATGACAACTTCACTTCCTTCTAGATTGGACCTTATCAAGTAGTAGAGAATCTGGTTGAAAATGCATTTAGACTCAAAGACCTACAAGGGAAAAACCTAGCCTTTCCAGTAAATGGGTAGTATCTAAAACATTACTTCTTTGTTTCTCTATCACAAATCCTAGAAGGATAGTAATATTATTTAGAGTTAGAGTAGGTAGGAGTAGTGTAAATTCCATTCTTGTTTTGCTTTTTTGTTGTTTTATGTCTTGATTTCATTTTTGATTTCCTATTTTACTCTTCCCCACTTTAATTTCTTTGTTTATCTTCAATTATGTGTTTTTTCTTGGTAATAAGACCTCTAGAAAAGAATTCTTTGGCTCAATTTGTATCAATCTGATCCTAAAGGGGAAGAAAGGGATTGTTGGTCTTAAACATTGGTATTCCAAAGATTAGAAGCCTCTAACATTGTTCTAATTTAGCAAAGATAGGTGAGGTTCATCAAAAACTTGTTTTATTATGAAAATACTAAGTCATTTTAAGGCTATAATATAATTTAGATGACTGATCATTTGATTGAACAAGATTTTGAATCTATAGACCATCATATTGTCACTCAAATTCACTAAATAATTGCCTGAGTAGAACTTGATATCTGAGAGTAAAAAACATTTAGATTATGTCTTGGCATAATCCCTATACTTGGTTAATTTTAGTTCTCAACCATTATGGTTTATGAACATGGGTAAAAAAAACAAAAATATGACACACTAATGAAGTGAAATCATAAACTGCTTCATATTCCATGAATGGTGATTTAGGCAATCTCTACAGGGACTATGGACACTTCATTGGTAGTGGAGTAAGCCCATGAGTGGAGCCAAAGGTATCTCTATTGATATTATGGATGCCTAGGTGGTAGTAAAGCAATGCCCAAGCCATCCCTAAATAAGTAAAACATAATTATATAAAATCTAAAGAATGCTTAAGTAATCTCATGTTGGATGCCTTAAAGCTCAAAAGGTATTATCTCTAAACCCAATGGCAATGGTTAATGAACTTCAAAACACACATATAGTATGATTATTTACAAGATTTAAACTCTATTTCCAGCTTTTGAGCTCTCATTAGTTATGAAAAGCAGTTTTGATGTTGATTAAAAATCATAATGAAATGACTAGTTTTTTTATTCATCTTTGAATAGAATATTTGGATTCTAACATTTTATAATATTTCCTAGTAGATGTATCCATTTGATGATGCTCAAATACCCCCTATTCCCAGAATGGGGACCTTCCTCTCTTAATTTTCCAAAATGCCTAAAATGTCAAGTTTACTAAGTCATTTTGTTGCATAAGAGAATTTATTTAATATTTCTTAGCAATCTTTGGTAAGTAATCTATTTTGCAGTAAGGAGTAGTAATGATAAATATTTGGGTTACTACAAGTTTTCTTTAAATTTTCATTCAACAATGGATTATTAAACATGAATGCTTCAAAAATGTGTAGACATGCCTTCACCACGGATGTTCGACCTTATTTTCTAATCATCATGAACATAATAAGCTCCACCTAATCTCATTAGACTAAATTCATATTTCATTTAAATCACTTACTTGAAAAATTTGCTTTAGACTTATTTTAATTTACTTGTGTTGGGCATTTGACATTTATAGAAGTCTAACTTAACTTCTCACTTGGCCTCACAAGATGTCAAAGTTAAAATAGTTATTTGTGGTTCCTCATGGGATGTCAAAGTAAATACTACAACCTAAATAGGACAGGTGTCTACCTCACTATCCTTCACGATGCCATAGCAATTTATCATGCCTCATGCAGGTGACTTGGGGAAAATCTATGAAACTTTCAAACCATGTGGCATCATCTTGAGAGCTCATGAGGGAGTTAACCATTGGAATTAAAATCCATAGGCTACATATCAAGATCCTGGTCCTCATAAGAAAACCCATTAGATCCAAACTACCATGCATCCCACTACAATATAGAGGCCCACGAGATGCTAATACATGTCTCAAACATGAACATTTAAAATTGAATACCCTTCTAAAGTGATGCATGTCCCTTGAGGGTCCATTTGAGATCAACGTGTGTCCACACCTCATTGAATCCATCTAAAGCTCATAAAAACCCTCAAGTAAGACATCCAGTAGCACCTGAGCCATTTGATCAAGGCTCAATGGTGTATAACTATCTAAATTTCCCTCTGAGAATGATAAATGGTAGAAGAATGAAGAGAAGCTCATGAGAATGATGTGTGTCCCCTTTGGAGCCTCATGATGATGACACATGTCATTCCTACACTAATTCTATCTAAATATCCATTAGAACACCTTCAAATTCTTGCCAAAAAAATGTGTGTCTATTAAGGACCCACACAATGATGCCACTCTTCATTCTTGTAAAGCTTTTATCCTAGATGAATAAGACTGCCTTTGAGAGTGACATGTGGATAAACTTGAGCCACACAATTAATGCCAAGTTTCCAACAATTTTCTAGAAGCCTTTTAAAGGTGACACCTAGCAAAGGGAAGCTTCGAGAGTCCTTTGAGAGAGCCACTTATCAAAGAAAAGTCATGATTACCTATGAGAGAGTCACTTGGCAAAGATGAAACTCTGATTGCCTATGAAAGTGACATATGGCACTCCAATGACAAATCAAATTAGAGGACCCCACCCAAGGTCTTGCCACAAATAGAAGAATGTCATATGGCATAGTACAAATGACTCATCACACTAAGATGCATCCTGAGAGCCTAAGAGCAATCATAAGGTGTGACATGTTCAAGATTTGAGCTGACTATGTATTTTGGTCACATTCTAGACCTGTGAGTGCTCATATGGATCTGAGATGGCATGTCATGTGTCAAAAGGTGGAAAACTTTAGCTTTAAAGCTAAAATTGATGGAAAATCAAAGGCAAATCAGTGTTAAATTTTAATTATAATACAATTAAATGTTAAAAGTAATAGATCAAAGATATGCAAAGTTGATGGGCTCACCATTAATGTGACATGAGTTATAATTTCCATCAAACCTTATATTAATCAAAGTAATATTTAAAAGTATACCTGACTCAACTATTGTTACCTACATTTGCATACACATTTTCTCTCTCTCTGCTATCTATGCTTTCAAATTTTAATAAATCTCGAGCTATTTATAGACTACACATCAACTGCCATTGTTGGATCTTGAAAGTTGTAGATAAATATAAGAGGACATCAATTGTTACCCTAGGTATTGTATAAATGGCATAGACAGAACCCTCCACTCTGAGTATGGGCTTTTATTTGGGAACGATGAATTTTTATTTTAGTATGGTAATTTAGTTTTTTTTAAAGATATAGAGTTCATCCCCAAGAACATAAACTCAAGGGACATGCATTATAACAACATCTATTAAAATGGTAAAGGAGATAGGGATCTTGACGATTATGATACCATGACCCATATTATTCAACTCACTTTAGACATCTTGGCAATCCAAAATGCCAATCTCCATAAAACCATAATAAAACTAAAGGTCATGCCATACACCGACCTAGTTTATGGCATATTTAGCAAGATGATATGGGAGGATGGGTTGCTAAAATACATGAACCAAGGGCTCTTGATTGCTTTCATCATGGGGCCTAACTTTGAAAAATACTATGACTTGCCTCTACCATAACTTGACTATAACCAGAGCATCATCAATAACTGGTATGAGGCATACAAACCAGAGATAGTCCTAGATTTATGGGTGACTAACCTAATTGGGGTTGTTTTCAAAAATGACCTAGGGAACATGCCCATTCATGAGTTCAAAAAGGGGGTCAAGATTAGCCTCACCCTCATCAATAGAGTATTTGGCAATGTACACATTAGTTATGTGGATATAATAACTATCACGCTACTATAGATAATCCTAAAAGATCAATAAATTTTGTCACTTAGGGACATCGTTAGCAATAACATGGTCTATACTATGCATGACATTTACGCGAATGGGCTTCCATTCTACATGATAAATTATTTTTTGGATGTTATATGTGTAACTGCATAATTAGCACTGAACTCATGGTCTCCTAATCAAAATGAATTTGTGCCCCAATTATTCTATACATTACACATCCATTGATTTAGGAACAATATATAGGTGATTATAGAGGATTTATACCCACTTGTTTCCAAGTCCATCACTGAATGTGAATTTCCAAGAGTGCCCTGAGAAGTCAGATAGACATTGAGAGAAATGGGTAGCTTTTGGATCTACACTAATTTCACAATCATCCAAGTGGAGGGAGTAATGGTAGTTCCCCTCAGGCTACCAAGGTATGTACTCATGAAATTATCCAGGGAAGAAGCAGCCTATCAACTACTCTATGGATTTGATGGTGTCTTTAGAAACAAAAAGAAGACTATCCATCACAAAACTCCTTACAAGATGGGAAAAACTAAAATCATAATGTGGTAGGACATTGTAGTAGTTACAAGCCATAGGGACTCCTACCTATTACCCATGGATGACTTCTAAGCATGGGACCCCAATAATGTCATTGCAAGTCACCTACTCAAGTTCAAAAGTGATGTGGCCATGGAATTTAAGCACTAAGAGGAGGTGCATGAATGGGTATACAAAGATGCAATAAATGATTAATTATTACTTAAAAATGATACAATGAAAAACATAGAGTTTGAAATGAGGCTTGATAGGGAAAAGAAGGATGACATTATAAAGCCTCAGTTCCCACTGACTCATGGGAGCATGTTTGATGTGGACTATGAAGAGAAAGAAGAATAAGAGGAAGAGGATGGAATTCCTCTCATCAGGAATAGACCCTGTAGATCTCCACTACAATCCACTCCCAGTAGAAAAAGCTTACCTCTAAGATCTGAGTAAGATGAAGCTAGTAGCCAACCTAACCCTTCACAAGGTCCTACATTCATTTTTACATCCTCTATGGGGGTCTCCATAGAGATCATAAGCCATCTTGACCCTAATGTCATCAATGTTGAAGAATTATAGTAGGGTATTGATTTTCAATATAAGAGATACACATACTGGCTAACATGAATATAAAGAAAGTTTACACTAGGAAAAAGGAGCCAAGGAATATAATGAGGGGATAAATCCCACATCCTCAAGAAAATGTAGAGACTACCAACACTTCTCAAACCCTTGATGTAAGTACTCTCCCACCACCTTCATTCCCAGTTGTCAGCACATTCACAATTGCTCCTACTTTTATTGTTGTTCCCACTCCCATGTTTATATCCCATACTATTGCTTCCTTTGGGGGCACCATTCCCTACTTCATCTCCCATGCCATTTCCAACATTCCACCTCTATCAAGCTTCTAAAGTACTAGTACTATCCAAGTTGTGGGTTTTACTCCTTCTCAAGCTACCATAACAAGCAAATCACTCACCCTTAGATATCCTACATCTACTAAGCCATTAAAACACATTCCAAATTCATTGACCTAGAAAAGGACACTTAACCTCACTACAGATTCTAAGTCGAGTGTGCCCTCTAAATTGCCTTCATTCATTTTCAACATGGGACCTACCAAATATTTGTTTGATCCACTTAGCCAATTAAACACAACCAATTAAATCATCCCTGCCACAGACTTGGCTTATTCAACCTCTCTTAAAGCACTCCCATTGTAGTCACCTCACAATAGTCACTATCTATAGCTACCCCGAATTGGGTGAGGGATATCATATAGATAAAAAGGTAGGAAAGGAATCATATGGTCATCTCAACACCTCAAATTAGGATGAGGTTTGACCCTACTATAGCCAATATGAAGAGTATAGTGAGAAGACAGGTTGAGAAACCACAATTAGGCTCAATTATGGTCCATGAGAGTGAATATTCCCTCTTCAATCTGATAAAAAAGAGGAAGGTTGGCCCCAGAGAGCTACAAGAATATGTAGAGGACCCAATGTCCGTAGTTCAAGCACAATTAGAATCAACTATTTCTTTAATAAAGGGGATGCAAGAAGAGTTGAAAAGGCTAAAAGAGTAAGCATTGACAAAAGTGTCAGATGGAATTATAATTTCAATTATAAATGTTTTAAAACTTTATAAGGTGATGAAAAAGAGGCAAGAAGATGGGATCTAGCAGGCCAAGGTGGTCATTAAACTTGACAAAAAAATGGCACTCTCAAGTTGGCAAACTTGGTCAGAGTGGCAAGAAGCAATAAATTTCCAAACCTCAAGGTTCTACCACTTGAGGACATCATTCCTACATAAGATATCATAAATAATATAAGGAGGATCTTGAAAGGATGGCTAGATCAGCTCAAGGATGCACATATATGCTTGAAAAAAATTGAGTTCAAAATAGCTTTGCTATTGAACGATGCCATGGTTACTAGGGTAACCAAACTTGATGGCTCCTTCATGGATGACCAAGAGTTTAGAATCCAGATGAAGGTGTTTGTGTCCAAATTCTAACAGGGTGTATCTAGTGCACATATTTTTAAAGAAATAATGGGCATCGTATCATTTTCCAATCAAAGACTAGAAAAGGCAGATATAATTGAAGAAACACTCAAGCCATTACTTATAGAACATGGGAAGCCCATTCAAGGAATAGCTGACTTGTTTAGGCCCATGTTCTTGGAATTTACTTAGATCGATCAATATTATTAGACTTTTACAGAGGTATGGACCAAATAAGAAGTAGAGAATAAGCATAGATGATAACAATAGTAGTATAAGTGTTGTAGTAACCACCTCCAGGCCCTTAGAGGATATTTTGTTTCATATTTTAAATTCAAATGTAGGATATTCCATTGTAATATGGAATTTTGAGCCACTTGGATATTTGGGGTGCCTTATGATGGGCCTAATTGAACTTATCTTATGAATTTTGATGCCTAAAAATAGGGGTTTCCCCCTTATTTGTAAACAAAAATAGTTATTGAAAGAATTAATATAAGAGAGCCAAAGAATTTACAAGTTTATCTAAAGTGATTAATTATTTATTTCTGTGGTTGTTGTTCCTCATGCTTCTAGATGTATGATGGTTTATTTTTTTCAAATTTATTTGGAAATTATATTTTTATGCATCTGTTAGTTTTAGCTTAATGATAGGCTGAAAATTTTGATAGTATACTTACTTTATTTTCTTCTCATTTGCATCTAAATGTGCTATGCAATTTACTATGAATGAGCAATTTTATGCAAATTATATTATTAGACATATGCATTTTCCTTCTTGTAAAGCTTTGTCTACATTTATTTAACTTTTAGCATTACACAAGGGTTTTTAGAAGCTAGTTTATGTGTTTTTGCCTTAAAAGTTAGCAGAACCGGTGCCTTTGATCACTGTAAGTAAATATTCTTTCTACCCTACCCTATTCACTCTTGGATTTAACAATGATTCACTTTATCTTATTTCATGTTATAAAAAATCCACTATTTTTTTCAATTTTGGGTAGTAATTAGAAAATATTAAGAAAATTCATAAAGATTAGCAATAACACTGGCAAAAATGAATGTTTTATGAGATATTTGTGTGGGTGTATAGGATAAGTAAGGTACCATTCATCCTGTCTTAAGAATAGGCAAAGTTTGTTATACACACACAAGTACACTACATAAACATCTATTATCCTTACAACAACATTTGCTTACAGACTTTGAAAGTGGTGACCATAACTCTGCTATTTGTGATATTACTAGAAATAGTTGTATAAAAAACTCAAGTCCCAAGTCTTCCAAGACTTAAAATTGAGTTTCTTACTTTCCCCCAGTTCCCTAGTGACACAAGGAGCATAATAGGTGCATCAACAAGAAGGGAAATCCTAGAGCTAGAAGGAGGGCCTTTTATATAAATATTTTCATGCATCTTTTTAGAATTGTAGTGTAATTCATTATATACATTCTTAATGGTTTCAAACTATGAAAATATTGCTAAATAACATTAAGGATATGCATTATTTACATGACTCTATGCATCCTTTACATTCTTTAAAATATTTCATCAAAATTAGTGTTCATTTGTGAATATTAGGTAAAATAATCTAGATCTTTGCTTGAATTCATGCAACAATAGGTGAAATGCCCTATACACATATTAAATGTTATTTTAGTCATATTTTCAAAGTTTAGCATAAATTGGTTAAATAATTTGGAAATTTATGCAAAGATCAATCTATTAGACATTGTTTATACTAAATATAGGCATCTGATATCTTAATTGTTATAATTTGCTTAGATTTAGGTGAGCCTTTGCTTATCTTTGTGATTGAAGTTGTTTTAAAGTCCTCAAATGATTTTAGACCATTAAATAATGCATTGAAACACTTTGGATCATTGGTTTAATATTGATCTTTGCAAGCTAACCTATAGAGCTAACAATATTTGTGTAGGATTTAAGAATTCTGAGGTTTATAGGTTTAGATCCTCAAATATCAAGGTAAATATACTTGAATTGAAGCTTTTATGTGAAATACTAACTGATATTTACTATATTTTGGAAATTGTGGGGCTATATTTGAATTTGCTTTGCTCTTAGAACCCATTTTGCATCCTAGAGTTGCCTAGGATTAGAACCAGATCCTGATATGAACTTAGGATCCCTTTAGCATCATTAGAGACCAATAGAAAGGATAGAGAAGATAAAGGTATATGAAGGAAGTCCAATACACATCAAAATTCCCCATATAATCATAATTTTTAACCCCTTATGTCAGTCATGACATGGTTAGTTAGTTCATCCATTAACGTCCCTAGAACTATGCATGATTTGCCAATAAATATAGACAAATATTTGCCTCTCTTTAACCCCACTAGTAGAGTGAATTTTGAATATCATATCAAGTCCTTTAAGTCATTCTTGAGACTTCTTAACATGATCCATAAGGATGTGGCTTATTGTCTCTTCCCTTTTACATTTTAAGACACTACATATGATTGGTTCTTTACTTTACCCAAAGATTCCATCACAAGATGGAATGAATTTAATGATACCTTTATTTTTCTATTTGGTAGGGTAGTTAGCCTAGGAGTCATGTACCAAAAATTTACCACCCTAAAAAGGGACCCAAAGGAACCAATTAGAACATCCAATGCTAGGTTCTAAATGATGTATACCTTGATGTCCCCACCATATAAGCCTACAGATAAATTGGCCTTGGAAATATACAAGAATGCCTTGGATCCAAGGATGATTATTTTCCTAAGGAGATACTTGAATATTGACATGTTACCTTTAGCCTATGTTGAGGCCATTCATATTGATTTCTTAGATCTCAATAAGTAGAAGGGTAACACTTTTGAGAATTCTTGTATAAATTATAATTTCCAGATAAATAACATACCTTTAAAAAGGTCTAATGATATTAGTGATCCCCCTATGGCCTTGACAAATTGTTGTTGAGTGCATAATACTGTTAAACATGGGGAACTAGACTTTGTTGAGTTCTACCATGCATTTGAATCTATCCAAATCTAAACAGAGGGATTCAACATGAATCCCACTGATCATAATAATGCTAAGAACTCTGATAATTCTAAATAAGCTTCTAGAGCACCTGAATCAGTCCTCATGGTTGAGACTTATGACTTCCCTATCCAAGATGAGAATGAACTTAAGGATAATGTTGAAGAGGTGCATGATTTCTAGTGGTACCAGAGGAGAAACTACAAATTTTGAAGGTTAGAACCTACCTATGATGACTTTCACCCCATCTAAAAACTAGCTACACCTCCACACCTTAAAGGTAAGGAAAGTCATCCAACAATGGAATCTCCCTACGTAGCATCAAAATATGGATACAATATAGTGGAGGACATGAAGAAGATCAAGGCAAACATAATATTTCACAAGCTCACATAAATCACTAAACAACATGATTTATTATTGAAATCACTAAATAAAAGGCCTAGCTCTAGCAAAGGTAAATAGGCTCATGCAAATGTAGTGATGTACAAGAGTATGCATGAAGTTCCACCATTCTTGTTAACTATTAGAATTTTTGGTAATAATCTCTATAATTTCTTACTTGATTATGGTGCTTCAACTAACATTATGACCCTAGGAATTTTTGAAAAATTGGGATTAAACCTAGTCAAATTTGAGAATGTGGTGGTGTATTTGGATAAGTCAAGAGTGAAGGTAATATGTGAATTATTGAACATCCATATGTAGTTAGATCATGAGCCTTGAATCTATTAGTTCATTGACAGTCAAGTCATTAACATACCTGAAGCTTATGGATTTCTACTTAGCTGTGACTAAACTAAGTCCTTGAATGGATACATGCCCATAAATTTTTCTCACATGTGGTTACCCTTGCAAGGTATTCCCAATCAAATCAGGATTGATTGAGAACCTAAGATGAAATACATGATCATAGAATACAATTCCATGAATGAGAAGGTAAACTACTAGTCCTTTAAATTGGGTGTCTATACTTTGGAACCACTGGCACTATTTTAGATAACAAGAAGGAAGAAGAGAGCAAAGTTATTGTGCATTGTACTTTAACAGTGCATGAGAAAAATAAGGTTATAGTGTTGGGGTTATTTTAAAAAATCCCAAAGTCAAAAAATATTTAAATTCTTATAGACTACAATTCTCTTGCACTAACAATTTAGTATAATATGAAGCTCTTATTTTAGGACTTCAATTTGCAATTAAACATAAAATTAAAGAACTGTTAGTCTATGGTGATTATGAGTTAGTTATTAATCAAGTCAAGAGTAGCTATAAATTCAAGATTTATTATCGAATAAAGTATAAATATACATCTTGGGATTTAACCAAGTATTTTGACTCATTTAATATTGTTTCCTTGCTCAGGGAACAAAACTAGTTGGCAGATACTCTAGCTTCAACAACAACAAACTTGGTGCGTCTAAGAGCCTTAAACTTGCAAGAATTCACTCTGGAAATAATTTCATGCTCCACTGTATTAGATAACATCAATCACTTCCAAGTTTTTTATGATGAATAGCATATACTTGACTTCTTGTGAAATGTTGGTGTTTTCAAATCTCATATCATTGATGAACAGGATGAAAATTCTAAAGAAAGTTCAAAAGATAGAGAAGATAGAGTTGTTCAACTCAAAGAGAGCCAGATCCCTAAAGGAATGATATCTTTGGAAATAATTTTTGACCTAGATAGGTAAGGCATTTAAGGTAAGAAACCCAAATTAAGTGGGTAAGATTACCAGCAAGTAAACTTGGGAGATCTTGAGAATGAATAGAATGTCAACATTGGTCTAGTTTGCACTGATGAAGAATTGAATAAAGTCATTTCCCTCTTGAAAAAGTTTAAGTATGTTATTACATGGTCATATGATGATCTAAATATATTTGATACTAGTGTGATTACTCACACTATCCCCTTAAATGAATCTTACAAACCTTTTAGACAAATACAAAGGCTAGTAAATCCAATGTTATAACCATTAATTTATAAAGAAGTAAAGAAATTTCTTGATTCAAGGATAATATTTATCATAAGGTACTTGACATGGGTCACCAACCTTATGCCTATCCAAAATAAAAATAGAGAAATCAAACTTTGTGTTGATTTCCAAAATTTAAATAAATCCTCAAAGAAGGATAATTACCCCTTGCCATATTTGGATGAAGTCATACAGTTGGTAAGTGGTTATAAAATTTCATTCTTGGATGAATTTTCAAGCTACAACTAATTCCTAATAAACAAGTGCAACCGAATGAAGATTTCCTTCACCACTAAATAGGGAACATTTACCTATAAATGAATGCCATTTGGATTGATCAAGGTAGGAGCAAATTTCTAGTGAGAAATGGACCATGCATTCTATGGATTAATAGGTGAATGCATTATTATTTAAATGGATGATCTAACTATTTTTTCAAAAAATAGGGGAGATCACATGATGCATTTAGAACAAGCATTGAAAAAGTACAAGAGGTATCACATTTCCTTAAATCCTAAGATGAGCATATTTTATGTAACTAAAGGTAAAATCTTAGGACATTTAATCACTCAAGAAGGTATGACCATCAACCTAATAGAATTAATGAAATTTCAAAGGTAGAAGTTTTTAATAGAAAAAAAGAGTTAAAATATTTCTTTGGCAAGATTAATTTTGTAAGAAATTTTATCTTTGGTTTTACAGAGATTGTGAAACCACTCAATGCCATGCTAAATAAATATGCAAAGATAGAATGGACAATTGAAGTGAAAAATGCCTATCAAGATGTCAAGGATGATATTGTTTAAGCTCATATTCTGATAAATCCTTATTTTAGTAAAGATTTCCATCTATACTCTTTTGATTTTGATCATACTATTGTTGTTGTCTTAACACAAAAAGAAGATGACAAAGAGCACCCCATAGCCTTTATGAGCACTAATTTGAAGAATGTTGACATGAATTATCCTATTTTGTATAAGCAAGCATTTGTGTTTTTAAAGGTTGTAAAGAGATTCAAACACTAAATCTTGAGGAAAAAACATATGCCATAGTGTTTGATCCTGCTATCAAGTTGATGTTAGGATAGAATGAACTTGGTGAAAGAAGTGTTAGAGTTTGCCAAGATCTCTAAATATCAAGCATTCAGTAATGTTGAATTCTTGTAGAGGTAGAATGAGAGCTCTAAAAACAAGAAAATTCCACAAAGGAAATGTTATAATTAACCAACTTAGAAGAAGAAGAAGAAAGTACATATAGGGTGAAATTAGAACCCACTTAAAGGTAAATGACCCTTAAAGACTTGATTAATTAACCTAAGTAAGCTAAAAATACGTATAGGTAAAACCACTAGGTGGAAAAATGCCTACACTAACAAGAAGAGGGAAGTGGATGACCAAGCTTCAAGAATACAACTTAGAGATAAAATCTACTAAGTTAGTTAGAGGGCAAGGTCTGATCCAACTCATTACAAATATTGATCCTCACATTGATGTTATGCAAGTTGAATCAAGTCAAGTGCCCAGTGGTGACTAGTATCAGGATATTATTCATTATTTATTGCATAGAGTGTGTCCCCAAAACCTCAAGAGAAAACAAAAAATGGGCCTTAGACTGAGATCATCTCATTTTATTAAAAAAAGAGGAGTCCTCTATAGAAATAATTATGAATGAATTTATCTAAGGTGTGTTTCCAAAGTTGAAGCCATAAAAATCATGGATAATTTCCATAGTAAACTGGGAAGTGTTCACCCTTCAGGGTGCACCAAAATACATAAGATATTAAGGGTTGGCTACTATTTTCCAACTATATTTAAGGATGCACATGTTCATGTATGAACATGCCACCAATGTCAAGTATTCAATCGAAGAGAGGTAAAGGAAGCCATGCCTTTGCAACATGTAATTGAAGTGAATCTATTTGTGTAATGGCGCCTCAATTTCATAGGAGTAATCAATCCAAACTCTTTGATGAAACACAAATTTGTACTTACATCCATAGTATATTTCAAAAATTGGACTAAAGCAGTAGCCACCAAAAATTGTAGAATGATTGATGTCATCAAGTTCCTGAAAAAAAATTTCATCACTCAGTTCGAGATGCCCTTGTCTCTAGTATGTGACAATGTCATAGCCTTTACATCAATAGACTTGAACCAAAAAACTGAATGACCTCTTTCATGAAAGTGAAAATTTTAACCAAATTATATGAGTTGAGAAAAAATATAGCCAACCATTCTAATATTAATTGTTCCCCTTGATGCCTATTATTTCAAGTAAAGATCACCCCATAGGAATCAAGATAAAACAATCCAACTTATTCATAAAAGGAATTAAAAGCACTCGTGGCTTGTTCAGCTTGATTGAACCACCCTTAATCTTAAAAATTATGAGGGTTTTATTGGAATCACTCCAAGAATCCAGTCGACAACACTATATCCCCCATTCAAACACAATAATGTATCCCATAAGGCCTTTTTCTTTTCCATGATCATCAACCCATAAATATTGGATAGTAATAAAAATCACTTATTTTTCAAATCTTTAACCTTTACATTTATTGCTTTATTATCAAAGCAACTAATATTACAATTGCATACCTTTGGATTCCTAAGCCTCCAAAAAAGCCACTCACTTCTTCAAAGATCCCATCTACCCCAAACCAACATGACTTCACCACTCCTTCCCATAAATATTTACCTATTTTGATTTCCTAATGTAACATCCCTATTGGGATCGATATAGAAATATATATTTTTTAAATAAACACATGCAAAAGTAGACTACATACCGAGAGTCTAACAGAGATAATATTAGTATTCATGTGAAAACAAGACATCAAATCATATTAAAACATAAAATATGGATCTCTGATAACATGAGAGAGTTACAAATCAATATAGAAAGTAATTATAACATCTTAATTTTATCTTATCTAAATATACAATCACCACTATCAAAGTGCATCAATGTATAGTTATAACTCTTCATGACAATTTACAGTAACAAGTACAATATAATATAAGGTACAAATAATATATTTGGCTACCCCAGAGCATAGTTCCTAAATTTCAATTATCTATGAAAATATCAAGTGTTGTCTTGATAAGTAGTACTATTGTGGAAAGGGAGAGTATCATCCAAGTGTTTTACCATACCAACCATGGAAAAACTATCCCCTACACTAATCTCATTAGGGAATGTTCTTCCCTTCATGGATGGGTAGATATTGATGATGTAGGAATCTAGAGATACTATCAAGTACCCATGTGTTGTATAATTTTATACTAAACATACAGTGTATCATAGAAATTTTCTCTATTGCAAGATATCGCACAAACATGTGAATCATACTTATTAAATGATAATGTCTCACTAAACATACTTTGTCCTAACGTTTTACAAATACTAATATAAAAGTGATATATAGATCTATCAATTTCATGTACATCACTTGATTGGATTGCCTTCATCTAACATTGTAATTCCAGTAAGCCAGTGAAGTTTGTCTCACTCCTTACTCTACATTAGCAATGTAGATTGGTCAAATACAATTAAACTAAAAGATTCATCAACTTACATCCTAATAACAAATGTGTCATATGAAATGTTATACAAAGGAGTAATAATAACATACATTTAATCCATCAAACACATGCATGAATGTTTCATTATCTTCTATCCCATACTAGAGATAATGATTTCAAATATACCACCCAGGTAAACATATAATTCAACAATATAATTGGTTTCTAGTTATATGCACCCTATGGTAACCCATATTATCATAGTCTTGTGTTATAAAACTTGACTACCAGGTTTCCATAATTAATCATATGGTGTAGTCTCAAATACATGAAAAAACAAGCATTATATAAGTAACTATATATAAAAATCCAAGTCATCATTCCCATGAAACACAATAACATACCAACACAACATTTTTTAAACTCCCAAGTTTTCATGCATGCATATACAAGTCTTACCAACTGTAATAACACACACTATCCATAGCAATAACCAACATGTATATATTAAAACAATCAGATGTAGGTATGAGTTTAGGTATAATGATTATAGTAAGTACCACCTAAGTAAAACATAATTTAATACTATATTACCCTATGATATCCCATACTATCATAGGTTCCCAACTACATAAAAACACATAATCCAAACTTATGATTTTCAAGATTCAACCAATCTATGCATATAATAACAAGTAAACAATAAATAATTATAACATGGAGTATACTAAATACAAGCATAACAAAGTATCACAACATATAAACATGCATCACAATGCACCATTATGCACTAAGTATAACCAAGTGTTTATACATAATAGTACACTCATAGTATGCAATGGATACAAGTATCCCATACTAAATACATATGACTAACAGTCATTTACATTATTATTAGTGAGTTAGATAATTCATAAACCCATTATGACTTTTTATACTAATGATTCAATCGCTACTAGGATACTATCCAAGGGTTATAGTTACTAAAACTTAATGATTTATATAATCATCTAATGAATTATAGATATAATCCCTATATACCAACACTTGCACATCTTAATGTACACCACTTGTAGGTATTCCAATGTTATACAATTTATAAACCATAGTTTAGTGTTTTAAGCATAGTAATCAACCCATGAAGTAGTTATAAACATATGGAAACACTCACTACATACCATGATTAGAAAATCCAGAAATTTATTTTTCCCACAAACACAAAAGGGTCTAGTTTATTGATTGGTTTATATTTGGGGTTTTATAAGAAATCATTTTCTAAACTATTTTATTAAATTATTTCATTTTTGAGTTAATATTTCTCCCTAGAATATTAATTAAAGAAGACTAACCTAGTTTTCAAATTATGCTAATATGTAACTCAATGTCAAATCCCGCATGATGGTTTTTAATGATTTAAGGAGTCTAAAGGTTCTGTAAGTTTTACTCCACCTATTTTGGTTATCTATTCAATAATTACAAAAATATGGTTTTGTATTGCTACTAACTCATTCAAGATACCAATTCAAGTTTTATGATCACCAAAATATAACTCTATTAATGTAGTTATAAAACAAATCTATCACATGACTAGAAAGTTTATAAAGTCTTGATTTAAATCATTACATAAATCAAGTTTATGAACCATCCCAAGTTACACTACAAGGGTGAACAATTAGAAAACTTCTCTAATAATGTTTCTATTAGAAAAATCTGATTCCCAAATATTAGATACATCATCCTAATTTTAATTAACTACATTCAAGGTCTATATCATAATTAAATAACTTATGAGAATTGAGCCCTTGGTGTAATGGTGTATCTCTTAGATATCTATTTCAAGAATGATATCTAATGGAGCCCAATACCTATGAATCATGCCTTGGATTCTCCCAAAAACATTCCTAAAATGTGTTGAATAAAGTCCCTTAAGTTTCCTCTAAGGTCACTTAGTGCATCTAATTCAATAGGTGCATTTTGAGGTCCCAATTGAAAGTCTAACAAGAGTCTTCTATTGTTACAATTATTTACATGATTCCCATAATGTATTCAAAGACATTATTTAAATTTTTCCTAAAATTAATATCTCTTGTGAAAATATGGTTAATCCTGCATTCCATGCACCTCCTTCATCTACCCCTCCATCACACATAGGACAACCATCAACCACTCCATCCATTCCCACTTCATCTGAAGTGTGTGTCTTTGGCATGGGACTAGCCCTAGCCACACCATGGATGCAACAATTGCAATCTAAAAAACAATATAGAAAACACTTGGTGCTTATCAATACTATAGAGTTTAATACCTTACTATGCAATTTGGATTGTAAGATACAAAAGTAGGATGATGGGTACAAGGTATGTACATATTTTTCTTAAATATTTTTGTCAAGTTGGGTATGCATTTTATTTTGTATAAGATGTGGTTTTAAGCCTATAAACATGAAATGGTCACATGTATCCATTAGTGATGATGTGGTTTTAAGGTTTTATTTTAAGATGTTGTGCCTATAGAGATGAGTGTATAGCTTAAAAAATATCTAAATGCAATAGGGAATTTTTTCAAAACCATTAAGGGATGGCTTAGACCTAGAATTGACCAAGTATGACATATGTATAAGTTACTCCAACTCAAACTTTATTGAGCTTACTCAAGATACATTAAACTTATGATAGTGTCCCCTAAATCTGAGACCTAATTCCCCTCAAGGATGATACTAAGCAGAGAGACCCAATAATTGTTCATGTGGATGATGAAATACTCACCTCATATAGATGGTTGATCAAAATTGAATACCAGTGTGTACCCCTTCATTGAAGGTTTCAACATTATATATATTTTTTACATATATATTATTTCATCTTGTTTATATTTCATTGTAATGAGATTAAACCTTATGTGTGGACTACAAGAAAGTAGTACATGTCTCAGAATTCTTTCTCCAACTTGAGATTTAAGGTTGAAGCTCATCCATTCCCTGAATTATGTTCTCTCCTACATGTAGGACTTAATATGAATGTACTTTGGGATCTAGAGGTATTTCAAGTCAGAGGGATATAAATAAATTGAATACATACATGTAGAAAAATGATAACGTTTGATGCTTGCTCAATTTGGATGGGACCTTAAAGTGATCAACATGACAATTTTTGTATAGTAATGGTAAGTCAGAGTCTTGTATCATGTGAATTACTTACTAGACATGATTTGATTAGATCGATGGCAATCTTTAAAAATTATTAGCTTATATGTATGTATGATACATTTGTGAATAGGCCTTAGTTGGCTTGGTGATGGAACATGTCTAAGTATCAAAGATGTGCATATCTAACAACTCTAACACTTCTATAGGTGTACTAGACCTAAACATGTGGAAATATTTGATTGTATTGGATGCATTGAGGCTCTAACAAATCTGATGCTTTTAGGATGAGTGATAGTTAGATCTCTAATATAAATATATGTGTGTAAAAGATACACATGTGTTGATGTATCTAATTGGATCAAGCATCAAAAGGATCTAATAAAGATCTTTAACACTTTTAGGACCTGATACCTCTAATATTTATGACACTTTTGAGCATGTATGAGGTAAACATGGTGATATGTAATTAGATTTAGCATCCTGAGTCATTTTTAACTCTAAAACTTCAAGGACTTGATGCATCTTTGATAGCTTTAACACTTTCAAGTGTATGAGGTACACACATGGCATAACAAGTTTTAATTATAAGGGCAATTTAATTGAGGAGGCATGGGAGGCCAATTTGAACCCCTTCTTGACATAACTATAAGATCATGATATATGATGTGGGACAAAATTAAGTATGATTCTATCTATCATGAATTGAACCAATTAGTTGATTGGTTCAATTAGGGATGTGATTTGGGAAAAATTAAGCCCCTAAACCAAGTTTATGGTCTAATCTATTGTATAATATGGATGTAACATGTATGACTTAACTGACCCTAATTTAATCATAAATTCAAATACGAACACAAATTTGGTCAATTCCAACCCATTAAACCTAAATTGGAGTCTATGATGTGATTAAAAGGGTTAAATTAGGTCATGTTTCATAATATATTGATCGTAAACCCTAATTTTATCACATAAACATGTATAGTTCCCTTAAACACTTATTTCATGACATATACACATTTACAAACCCATTACAATAAACCCCTAACCCTAAATCCTAATTTTATAAAAAAAATAACCCCTAAGTTCCATGATTTCATCACAAATGCATAAATTCATGATTGTGATTAGTGCCAGTTTGTGAACCTTTTATTCACCTAGTTTTATAAGGACCTATGATGGGATTTTGGGCAAAATTAGTTCATTTCATATTAAATGTTGAGCCTTATTGCATCATTCACTAGTCTTATTACTTCATAGTCTTATCAAGAGTCTTATAACATCATGCATTGGAGATTTATGCATCATATCAAGAATTTATGCATCATATTGAGCCTTATTACATCATATGATATCCTTATTTCATCATATTAGAGATTTATTGCATCATATGATAGTATTATTGCATCACATGAAAGTCTTATTGCATCATATGATAGTCTTATTACATCATATTAAGCCTTATTTCATGATATGATAACATTATTGTAACATATGATAGTTTGATTACATCATATTAGGGATTTATGCATCATATTATAGTCTTATTGCATCATATTATATTATTATAGTGGAAAAAATGCATTGAATATGTGCCTTTTTGCTTGTATTTATAGTATATGCCTATATTTCAAGGAATGTGTACACATCCCTATAATGTATATGCATTCTTATAATGTGTACATGTTCTTTAAAGTAAAAACAAAAACTTATTTTTCAATGTCTATTTTTATCCCTAATCAAGATTGTTGTCCCCATAGACATTCCATGTGTACTTTCTTGGTTGCAATTTTTTTTTAGAACCCACATTTGAAGTACTTTCTTGGTTGTTTTTGTCAAAATGGGCTCCGGTTCACATTTAGGGAAGAGGAAGAGGTTTAAGAACAAAACATCAAAGCAATTGGAAGAGTTGAGAGAAAAAACAAGGTATGAATACAAGCATTTCATTGTAGACAAGGTACAAACACTAACCCTGATGAGCCAAATGCCTTAGATAATGAGGCAATTGAAAATAGTCAATTGAATAATGATGAAATTTATAATAATTAATTGAATTATGATTAAATTCACAATAATAAATTGAATTATGATGAAAATGACAATAAAAAATTAGATAATGTTGGAAATTCACATTCAAAGTTTAAAGTTTTGATTTTGTTGATGAAGAGCCTATGCATGATATTTTACCCAAAAAAAAAGAATAAAATTTAATGGACTCAAATAATGATGAAATTAACAATGAATAAAATTTTATGGAAACATATAATGAAGAAACAAACAATGAATGATATTTCATGGAAACATATAATGATTTTGAAACACCCTCTGAATGGATTCCACCAATAACAACACCTCCAAGAATTGTGCGTAGAAAAGATAAGTAATTAATTGAAGTTGATGACAATATTTTGAAACCAATGCATAGAAAAATGTTTGACTGCTATTAAAGATGATTAGCTCAATAAATTTGGGATAGTTTCTTTCATAGATTGGAATATGGTAGTCAAATATGTCAATTATTTGTTTTGTTGATGAAATTGATTAAGATGAGACCTATAATGTACACATTAGGACTAATAACATCTAACATGGATAATAAAAATTATGAAATTATTGAAAATCTACATGATGCATATCATATTGTAGTCCCAAAATCACACAACAAAGATTGTAATGTTGCCTAATGTATAATGAGAAATTGTGTAGTAGTGTTAAAATAGGGAAAAAATGATTGATTTCAAACATAAGTCAAAAACTTTATATAAATAGAAAAACATTAATGAAAGTAATTGCAGAATGTGAAAGACTTAATGAACCCAATACTAAATATCTCTAGGTATTCTCTAGTAGACTTCCACGAAATGACAAGGCTATAGTTGATGCTTTGAAAGACTTACTTGCAAAATTTTAGAAAGATAAAAAAAAAAATCACCCAATGCAAGAGAAGTAGTGAAAAGAAGAGTTGGTTATTGTAATCATGAATCGCATCCAAAACATTTCTTAGATATGACTCAAACATGATTATACTCTAAGTTTTTGGAAAAACATCCACAAATTGTTATTAGTCAAATATTTTTTGAGATAGCCTAACCTTTTTATGTAAAAATAAATCACACATGCACCACTTGTTTTTGTAGGCAACATGTCAAATGTTTAATGCACTATGATGTTTTTTGCCATATTAATTGTATTTTGCATACTAACAACATTTTTGAAGATTGTGGCATAGAAGTTCCATCAAAATTAGCGAGGAAATTTATTTCAAATATTTTTTTCTGAAAGACCAAATGGATAATTCTTTAATAATAAAATATGTTTGGATGGAAATTGTAGTATTTACGGTGGATTGCCAAAATTTATAAAAAAAATCCATGAGGAGTGTACAAGTGCAATTAGATAGGAATTAGTTGGTTTGAGCAAATACAAATCTCTGACTTATCAAGTAAAAGATGGTAAAAATTTTAAAAGGTGTTATCTTTTTACTAAAGACATACCTTTTTTAGAATTTATGGTCAAATTCATGGAGAAAATTGTTTGAGTATGTAAGGCACACACATAGGGATAAATGGTTCAATGAATATTTCAAACTAAGAAAGGACACATTTCCACTGATTTTATTATTTTAGTAGCTAACTTTGCTGAAAATTACACATTCAAACCATAAATATAAGTTCAATCATAATATTAAAACTCAACACAAATTGTCATATTCATGCATATAACATTCATGCATGCACCTAATAATATAGAGAAAGATCAAAAAATATTAAGGGAGTACCATTTCTATATTAGTGATGACTGATCACATTATACAGAGTATGTGCAAGGTTGTTTTGAGAATTTCTATGGATAGTTGACTTAGAGGAACATTATTTTCAAACAACATTACATTTGGTGAGACAATTGCACATCATAATTCAAGAATACATGGATGTTTTATTTCTTGAGTAGGATGTACATTACCACTAGTGTCGAACATATTTGGAGTTTCACTAAGGCTAGCCATGGAAAAGGGGAGAATGATGGTGCTAGAACATGTGTAAAATGATTCATTTCAAGGGAGGAGTTAAAATATCACAATATTACCAATTTGATTAATGCAAAAACTGTGGTGGACTGGTGTAATGAGAACATATGTCATGGTGCTCAAGAAAATTCTATTGTTCATAGACATTTTTGGTTAATAGAAGATAAGACTTGGAAAATTATGAGGATTGTACGACTCTAACAGGTTCAAGTGAGCTCCACTCATTTCGTATCTCAAATGCGGTTTCTTGGACTATTCATATGCAACACTTGGCGTGATTTTGTTCTACATGCATGGAATTTGTTTGGAATGAGTGTGAGTCAAAAGAGTGGGTAGATGACTAGATTTCCAAACCTCTAATTCCAATCAACACATATCAGATTCCACCAACATTGTAACTTACAAACATAACATCATCATATGACTTTGACCATATATTTGATCTAGTACAACTAGGTAGAATATTAATTTTTATGTACTATTTATTCTTTAATCTCTCTTCATAATGTCATTAATTTTTTTTTATGATGCAATCCATGTTTTTCCAATTATTGTAGATGAGGACAATGAAGAGGGAATAGATAACTACTTATGTCGGTATGTAGATCAAAAGAAAAAATTGACTTCCCTAGTCATAGATGGAGAAAACATTGATTATCCCACTGGGTCTATGGTATTCATTAGAACTTGTCTTCGATGATATCCTATAAAAAATTCAAATGTATGGTTTTTTGAAGACTTTGAAACTCATAGGAAGATTCTACACTATTCAAATTTGGTTCTTGCAATGAATATTCAATTACAAAAATATCATGGGAGGCCAAGAAACAAGAATCTATGGAAAGTTTGTGAGTCAAACCATGAAGCTATTCTTTATACTATCAAGATTAGAGTAGATAAAAGTGGTTAATTGGATTGAAATGATCAAGTATGTTGACTTTTAAAATGTAGATGTAATCAATTTTTCATTGCATAAATTTGAACTTTAATTACTTCCTAACATTTTTTTGCAGGTTACTGGTGCCAAATCAGCTTCCACCTTCATGTGGTTTGCACTGTTATTAAATAATTTTATATTATTAAATCTAAGAGAATCTTACTCAAAGTACTTGGAATCTATGTGCTCCTGAACAATTACTCATGACAAGTTCATTTCTCCGTGTAGCCTTCCAAACACATTTATTGTCAATGTTTATGTGCTCTAAAATAGTAGTAAAAATTCACCTATGAGTGGAATTGGGTGTCAATATCATTAGATAAAGTGTAATTTGATGATATAAATGTTCTTGAAGTGGTGGATTTACACCTCATGATCCCAAAGGCAAAGTTGGTAGTTGGAGGTCAACAAGTTGTCTCTTCACTACAAAAAAGTTACATTTTAGGACCCTTTATTGTAACTTCTACCATGGATTAATATTAGAGGTTCTTAAAATTATATTTAAGGTGAAATTATATAATTTTCCATGCACACAAAGGATCTTATGGTTCTTCCATATGACTTATAGTTTTAGTTTTATGCATGTCTGAAGTTAGGCTAAAAATTATCATCTTTCTTGTATTGGGAAGGGTGTTCTTGAGCCCAAAATGGGTAGTGAGTTTGTCATATAAGCTATATGGGAGGCCAAAAACCTGGTCTTAGATGTTATCCTACCCTCTAGATGTGTTTTAGTACCAATTTTAGCCAATAATCACCAAAAATTGACTTCTTAGACCATAGCTTCAACTTTGACAACATTTATTATCAGTGTTTCTATGCTCTGAAACAGTAGTGAAAATACACCTACGAGTGGAATTAGGTGTCGTAGTCATTAAAAAACATGTAATTTTCGTATTTATATGTGTTTGAAGTGGTGGATTTGTACCTACCATTCTTGGAGGCAAATTTTCTAGATGGAGGTCAATGAGTTGTCTTTTCACTACCAAAAGTTACATTTTAGGACCTTTTACTACAACTTTTACCATAGATTTATATTAGAGGTGATTCAGACTAGACTCAAGGTATAATTATATGGATTTCCAATGTACATGAGGGATCTTACGGTTCTTCCATATGATATTTATATATATTTTTATGCATGACTAAAGTTAGGCTAAAAATTAGCATCTTTCTTGTATTAGGAAGGGCATTCTTGAGCCCAGAATTGGTGTTGGGTTTATCATCTAAGCTAGATGAGAGGCCAAGAACCTGGTCTTAGATGTTATCCACCCCTTTGGATGTGTTGGCAGTGCCATTTTTTATCCAATAAGTACCAAAAATTGAGTTCTCAGACCGTAGCTTCAACTTTGATAACATTTATTATCAGTGTTTTCATGCTTCATAACTGTAGTGAAAATGCACCTACGGAGGGAAGTGGGTGTAATGATCATTGTATCACATGTAATTTTAATATATATATATGCTCAAAGTAGTGTATTTTCACCTGCCACTCCCAGAGGTAAAGTTTGTAGTTGAGGTCAATAAGTTGTCTCTTCACTACCAAAAAGTTACATTTTAGGACCCTTTACTGTAATTTCTACCACAGATTCATCTTAGAGGTGGTAAAAAACTAGATTTGGGTTTTAATTAGAGGTATTTACCATTCATATGAGGGATCTTATGATTCCTCCATATGACTTATATTTTTGGTTTTAGGCATTCCTGAAGTTAGGCTTAAAATCAACATCTTTCTTGTTTTGGGAAAGGTGTTCTTGAGCCCAGAATGGGTGGTGGGTTTGTAATTTGCGCCAGATGAGAGGCCAATAACCTAGTCCTAGATGTTATCCACCCCTCCATATGTGTTGACACTACCATTTTTAATCCAACAAGCACCAAAAATTGATTTCTTAGACTGTAGCTTCAACTTTGACAACATTTGTTGTCAGTGTTTTCATATTCCAGAATAGTAGTGAAAATGCACTTGTGGGTGGAAGTGGGTGTCATGGTCATTGGAAAAAAATTAATTTGCCTATATAGATGTAATTGAATTAGTTTATTTTCACCTATTGGTATCAAATTCAAATTTTCTAGTTGGAGGTCAACAAGTTGTCTCTTCACTGCCAAAAAGTTGTATTTAAGGACCCTTTACAACAACTTATACCATAGATTACTCTTAGATTTGATTTAGAATATATTTGGGGTGAAATTATAAGGATTTACCACTCATAATATGTATCTTATGAATCCTCCATATGGCTTAAATTTTTGGTTTTATGCATGTCTTAAGCTATGATAAAAATCAACATCTTTCCTGTATTGGGAAGGGTATTCTTGAGCCCAGAATGGGTGGTGAGTTTATCGATTGGGCTAGATGAGAGGACAAGAACCTAGTATTGGATGTTATCCACCCATTAAAATGTGTTTTCATTTCTATTTTTCAGCCATCAAGCACTAAAAATTGAGCTCTCAAACTGTAGCTTTAACTTTGATAACATTTATTGTCAGTGTTTTTGTGCTTCAAAATAGTAGTGAAAATGCACTTACAGGTGGAATTAGGTGTCATTGTCATTATAACATATGTAATTTGACTATTTATACATGTTTTAAGTGGTTTATTTTCACCTACTAGTCCTGAAGGTAAAGTTGCTAGTTATAAGTCGACAAGTTGTCTCTTCACTGCCAAAAAGTTGAATTTTAGGAGAGAAGTAGAACATTGCATGGTAGTAAGTTTGTGATGGCATGAAGACAAATAAGAAAGATAATTTGGAGCATATTATCCCTTGAAAAATGTTTAATAACTCTCAATTAAGTGTAAATGATGGTAGATGATGGAAAATCTTGCATTCTTGCCCATAAGTAGGTTGTGATAGATAGGTCTGTGAACCTATGCTTAGACAATAATCAAGAATATTACAAGAAGAGCCTAATCAAGGGAATAGTGTGTAGTGTTTAAGAAAATTAAATTCTAACCTCTTATAGAAATAAACCATTGTTTAAAACTGTAAGGTAACAATGTCAACTTTTAGATATTGTACAAGCAATATTGTGACAATAAACTTGTCATTCCATGAATAAAAGGAATTAAGACTTGATAAAGGGAATTTAAGAGTATTAAAAGGTGTATTGAGAGTGATATGACCTAAATTAGGCATTTTTATCTTAAATTATGATGGAAATTGAATACACAATAATTTAGTATCACCCCTACTGTACAAAGTCAATTTTGGCCCACAATCAATTGAGAAATTGATGTTTTAAGCCTAGAACAGATCAAGGAAGGGTTCTAGCCTATTTTATGAGGTAAAGGATATTATGATAGAAATTTTGGTGGGTATTTGAGACTTTAAAACATTGTATCATTCAATATATATAATTTAAAGTGCTCAAAGGGTCTATATAGGGCCTAAAAACCCTAGAACTAGGGTTTAGGAGAATTTGAGAGATGTAACCATCATAATGGGTCCAAATTTTGTAATATTGAATAATTATATGTTTTCTAATTGATGAAAGTTGTTTTGGAATGAAAATGTACAGATAGGTATAGTTTTGAGGACTGTAGGGTTAGAATAGGCCTAGTTGGGGGGTTTCTTTCAAATCAAGTGATAACTAGGAGAAGAGTAAAGTGTTTTAACTTTTTGAGGATTTTAAGGGTGATAGAGGGTTCCCTAAAGTGTTCTTACATATTCAATAAAGGACACAAATCATTCAAACAAAGGGAAAATAGTGAAAATAGGGCTACAAGCCTAGATAGATTATTGTGACTTTGAGGTGTAGAAGGAATGGAATAGAGTGTTTGGTCACTTTATAATGGTTAATACAAGTGTGTCATGATCAATTAAGACAATAAACGTAATGAATTTTATTCTTAGTAGCTTAAACCAAGGAATGGTCCTAGAGACATAATGGGCTACATAGTGTGAAGGATAGTGAACACCCAAGGAGAAGTATTGAAATGTGAAGTAGGTTTGGACACTTGAAATAGGTTTGGGTAGGCATTTTTTGACTATTTAATACCATTAAATCATTTTTATTATACTCTTGAAACCTAAAGTGAGATTTGGTCCTTGTAACCCAAGGGGTTGTGCCTAGTCAAAACTAGTGAAGAGACTACAAGAAAGTTTGTCAATAAAATAATGTAAAGAGGTAGATAATGATTTAAATTTATAATTAAGTAGTATAACATAATTATTAAAAGTTTATCTATATATTTAACAAATAGGTACATGTGTCAAGTGACTAGTAAGCCCAAGAATCAAAGAGCAATGTTGAATTAGTAAGGGAATATTGAATATCAAGTCATCAATTAAATTAAAACCAGTTATAATGATTATTTTTAGACTTATAATTAATTCTATTCATCACAAACCAAGTCAAAATAGGATGATGACTCATTTGTGAAATTTGACCAAACAGACATGTGTCACTAGCTTTTGCCAAAATGGGCCTACAAGCCAAAATATGCCAGATCTAATCACAAAATTTGGTGGAGAGGCTCATTATGAAAAAATATAAAAATTTAATATATTTTTGTGGATGTTTTTCAATGGAAACTATTCACTATTTTAGTACAGTCAACTCTATGTCAAATCATGGTCAACATTGGAGCCTACCTTGGAGAAATTAGTCAATTTGGGGCATCTAAATGTTGATTCAAAGCAATAAATTTCGTAATAATGGTATAAATTAAATATAAAAACATCCCATTCCATCATAAATCTCATATAAAGAGTGAAAGTGTTTGTTTTTTTGACATAGTCCTCTTGAAGTCAAGAAGGTAACCATTGGAGATTTTTAGAAGTTTTGTAAGTTATGGATGTCAAGAAGAATTTTAGGCCTTGGAGAGGTCTTAAAAATATATTATATGATTTTGGAAACATATATTATCCTATATAAGTGATAAAATCTATGGGTTTCAAGAAAAATATTTAAGAAAGACAAGTTTTGGCATGAACGAAGCATGCAGGCAGCTCAAGATAAATTATGGTAAAAAGGGTATACAAGACAAAGTACATATACAAATGACTTAAAAATTGTTATTTGGAAGGTAATATGATAAGTGGAAGTGATTTTTGGTTTGTCACAGTCCCGTCCATGTCTCATAATGGTCGTTATTCATGCAAGCATACTTTTTGGAGTTTTAAGGTGTGTTTGAGAGTTCCAATATTAGATAATTATTTATAAGTATTTTAATATGTTTTTAAACTTATTAAATTAATTTAAAGGGTGTTCACACTCCAAACTTCATGCAATCCTCATAGGCAGGCTCCAATCCCCACAAGCAGTCTCAAAGGCATAAAGGCAAAGTTGGTTTTTTTATCATTATAAAGGTATTATGAGATGTTTTAGATGTCATGAGGATGTTTTAAATAAAATTATATTATTTATAAGTTCAAATTTTTCCTTTGGGGAGTATGTACAAGGCATGGGAAACCCTAGATTAACAAGTTTCAAGCATTTTGAGAGATTTAACCATGGGAATTTAATGAAACTTTGTAATATTACTCCCCTATACATGTAAAAGGTGAATAAAAATATTTTAAATTTATATTATATGGATGTTTATAGATTATAGGAATGAGGGTTTGGAATAGGTCTAATTAGGCCTAAATGAGGGTAGGCTAATGAAGGAAGTGATAATTAGAGGTGGAGTTGGCCTATGAAATTTGGCATATAAATAGAAAAAGATAGAGTGTACATATAAATACACTTATAATCTCTTGAGTAATAATAATTTTTTTTATAATGCAACATATAGTAAAAAAAGATTACAAACCTTGAGAGAGCATTGTGTCCATAAGGTGAGGAATGAAAGCATGCTATTGTTTGATTACTTGAAGGGGGTTATACCAAGAATGTTATGATAATCTAAGACCATATGTGACAATAGGTTGAGCTCTTCCAACATATACCAATATTTGGTCCTTGAGACCCAAAAAAGGTGCCTAAGAAGAAACTAGAAATAGATTGAGAGGAAGTTTGTGAATGAGACATGAATGGAATGAGGTAAAGGATGTATGGACAAAGGTCAATGCCATCAAGGAGGTGATACTAAGAGTACAAGGAATAAGTATTAGGTGTGAGAATATAAATTAATCCCAAAGAATCAAAAGAGGAGCTAACTTTTGAAAGAAGATTCAAATCAAACCATAGCAAGTGAATGTGATCAGTTGGGTTTAGAACCAACTAATGATGTTTTTGTAGACTTTTCCTCCATACCTATACATCAACATACAAACATAATTAAAATGAAATCACTAATATTATTTATTTCTTATAAGGGTCTGATTTACAACATTATCTTAACAAGTTATTCTCAATCTCATAACATTTGTAATCCTTAAGAATACTTCAAAACTAATCATTTATAATACTCTGAACACAAGTGATTCAAACAAGATTTAATTCATTGGTTTTCTTAAATGGTCATGTAAAAAATAAGAATGCCATGTATGAATGCCATATATAGGCATAAAATGTCAATAATTCATGCATTTCCATATAGGCATACAAAAAATTACATCATGTCTAACAACATAATATTTAATGTTGGGTGAATAAATCATATACACATGTACAATACCAAAAATGTGTACATTGTCATATAGGCATACAAAAATGTACACCATCTACAACATCCTAATCATCAAATAATCTCCCTCTCTTTGCCTTCTTTGAAGAAGACTCTCCTTGGGATGCCTTGTTTGTAGATGGAGATATCTCAAATGCCTTGGCTTGCTCCAAGGTTCGACTGTAGGTACTATGCTCATAGCTTGATTGTAGATGAACCTGTTCAAATACAAAAAATATTATAAAATTAATAAGTATACATGAAACCAAGTTAAGAAACTCATTTTTAAAACTATAATAAAAAATCATTTAAACATGCACTTACTGCAATCTCATGGTCCTCCGTAATTTGGCATTAGCACTCGACTAGGTCAGTGCCAATTTTAGTTGCATGAATAGGCATGTCAAATGATGAAGAAACATGAGGAGTTATCATAGTAGTCATCTGAATCAGACTATCAAATGTTATATGATAGCCCTGCATACACAATACATTTATGCATATAAGTTATATTTATTAAAGTATATAGTAAAATTATTAAAATAAAATTACAATTACAATTCAAAATTATAAGTGAATATACATACCTTAGTGAGTGCCTGTATAGATGACATTGAAATAGCAATATCCAAGTTTTTCTTGACTCAAAATGATAGAGGAGTGTCCACCCTAGTCATCAACTGAACAAACAACCTAATAATTAATAACTTGGGCAATTCATTGATTAAACAAGTTGCTAACAAACTTAGTCTTGCATAAGATATGAAAAAATCTAATGAGGTCACAGGAAGCATGAATGTGACAAGTAGATATGTGCAATGTGTGACTTGTAACACAACACTAAAGGCAAGAAATGTCAATTTCATGACGGAGAATGACAAGACAATGAGGGAGGATTTTTGAGTGAATTTTGTGAAATTGAGACATTGAATGCAAGTTAGGTGTTGAAACATCCTTGATATGTACCTATATACATTGGTTTGGATGCTTTTATAGCTTTTTTGAGGTGTATTTTGGATTTTGACTAATTACTTGATCATTAGGCCTAATCATCTTAAGGAAATGACTTGGTATTGATGAGGACAATCCCATGAGTATTGGTGTGATAGAAAAGCCCTTAGAAATAGTCATTATTATAAGACAAGTAACTTGTATAGGTGTTTGTTGAGAAGTTTGTAAACTGAGTTTTAATTAGGTTAAGACACCTAGAGTGATAGGTTGCTTTTATGGGGGACATCTATACTTGAGAATTTTAAGAGTGTCTAGAACCTTATAAAATAGGTCTCATCAAAATCTAAATAAAAATATATAAAATAGAATTGAATATTATAGAGATAAGAGTGAGTGGACAGTCTTCTTTACAAGTGCATGATTTTGGTTTCCCTATAGGTGACATTAGGTTGACTATCTATCCTTAGATTGTCATCAATTTTTTCAAAGAAAGGTATATATGTATACATTACAAGTAGGTTAAAGTCAACAAAGGATGTTATAGTCTTGTTGACATTCAATATTCATTTTAGGGGGACTTTCTTGATGAAAGGTGTTATAGTCTTATAGAGTTGGCATGTCACTCGAGTGATGAAAGTGCATGGATATAGATAGGACCTCTCCCCCAACTCGATATAGTAAGTCTTTGGGGCCCCTAAGTAGGTGGTGGTAACAAGCTACTCAACCCCATCTATTTATATGGGGTTTAGGTAACCTATTTTTATATGGTCGCAAGGCTTATGCCATATTTATATAGTTTATAGTTTATAGCAATGCTCTCTCAATAAACTAATGAGATCTAATAGATGATCTCCCAACAAACTAATGGAATTGAATAGGTATAATGGGATCAAAAGGCTGTGTCATCTAAATTTATAACTCCATAGATAGAGATGAAATTATTATGCTCAGATGGAATCAATATGGGAATTGAATTGCTAGCTATGACCATTTTGGATATCGATCATAGATATTGAACTGTTATCTGTGATTAGGATAACAAATAATCAAGTGCCTAACTATAAGGCTAGTATTTAAAATAAAGGAGTGGTGTGCATATTGATGAAGACATAATATGCTCGATTAGGAAATTAATAGAAATATATTGTATCAAACAAATTTTATCAAATGAACTACACACACACACACACACACACACACACACACACACACACACATCTAATCCTACTAATTGGGATTGACCCATTATAGGAATTTCATATAATGGGATATAAATAAAATGTTCAACTTACTATTTTGGTTATTGAAAACATAGTTGAGATGAAGGTTGAGTTCTAACAAGTTACGCCACTTCATGTTAATACATCAAACAATAAAAATTCCAATAAAATTATATTAGGTATTTTATATTTTCTTACACAAAATCTACCAATGATGCAATTAATGTGTATGAATGTACATCTAGAGTATATAAGATTCACTTGAAATTTTACCTCTATAAATGTATATAGTGTTTTACTGACATGGATAGATGTAGTAGGGGTTGGTCCAATACCTAGTTGTGATGTCGAAGGCAATGTCTCCTCCTGGAACACAAAAAATATGCATATATATTATTCAATTTAAATATGTAAATATTGTTTACCTTTTAATTTGAAAATACAAATTAAAAATTTAACATTAAATTTATATAAAAGATACATGCATGTGTGTAGAGACTCCCAACATATCTAAACCAAATGTGTGTGCCAATAACTCATCAATCAAGACCATATCCTTCAAGCCCCCTAAAATACCACCATCATCATCTGATGGTCCAATGTATATAACACCACAAAATTTGCATGGGTGGGATCAGGAAAAACCACTAGCTAGAGTATCTTAGGGATTTGTCTTTGAAATTATACTCGTATGATGAATAAGTGTATCAGTAAACACACTAAGCACATGCAAAGGGTCTATCTCGATAACCTATGTCACTATAGAGGGAATCTCTAGATAAAATATATTTTGGGTACATATCCTTGTAGGTCGATTAGGTGCATGATGTGCACTTGGTTGATCCTACACAGAGCCTTTTCCTTAGTCCTGAAACTCACTATAGTCAAAGTAGTTTGGAATTTGATTGAGGACAAACTTGCAATAGAGTTTTCTAAAAAATTACAAAAAAACCTCATGGTTATTACAAGGGGGATAGTCAAACACCATCTACCATCGCTCTCAAAAATTGGCTTTAATCAAATCATGTTGGCATTAGTGGATTGGGAAATGTTTGGTCATTAAGGGAAATGGGGAATTGGTGGTTGGGTCGATAAATAAGGCACAAATTTGATCTTTTATTATATTTTTCTTCTTCACCTCAAATATTAACAATTTTTCAGTATAATAAGCCTTACAAATATCCCTATATGACCTCCATCTATGCATTTGACTCATGATCGAGTCAACTTGACCTAATATTAACTCGAGGTTATTAGCCTAATAGGTGTAGTGGGTGTTCACAGAAGTGGGCTCCCTCATTCTCCTAATTATCTATTCAATTTCAATTTTATTCTCCACTATGTGAGAAATTATATCCTCCCAACTGCCTAGGGGATCTAGTGGAACTACAGGAGGGTTAGACAGAGAGTTATGAGGGTTAGGCAGAGGGTTAGGCAGAGGGTTAGGTAGAGGATTAGGTTGGAGGGTTAGGAGGAGCATGCCGACCTATTGGAGAAAAATTAAAAATCAAACTATGAAATTTACATTCACAAAAAATTCAAAAAAATTATTTAATCTATAAAAAACCTACCTCTTATTCACAGTAACATCATTGATCTCGTGAATTCAAGCCAAAAGGAAAATCTGCAAGCCAAAATACAAGTTAGAGGGCAAAAAGAAGATTTTTAAGCCAAAACATGATCGTAAAGCACCAAAACATGAATGTTAAGGGAAAAAAATGAGAGGATTCGAGGGTTTTTTTTTGTTTTATAGTTTTAGAAATGTGTACTCATTATGTTTAGTTATAAGAACATGTATGCATTCTTATAACATGTACATGTTCTTATAACTAAACATAATGTGTACGTGTTATTGTTATAATGCATACACATTATGGCTTTGGAATCCTGAGCCATAATGCATATGTATTATAACAATAATGTATACACATTATGTTATAACACATATGCATAGTGGGTTATGTCCACAGAATTGTCCCCCAACTTTGTGCACATACCAATAACATATATCTTTTATAGTTAATCAGTCATATTGATATATCAGTCACATTGCTATATCATTCAAGTTGATTGATCAAAAGAATATAGTTGATTGTTAATCATCAAGGCTTAAAATAGCTGAGTATTTCTAGATAATTGTTAATTTGTAGTTTGGCACCATGATCTTAGAGATACCATACCCTGTTTAATATTTTTGGTCTGCTCAGGCCACATATAAATAATACCAATTTGTTTTTAATATCCACATCATCATTTGGCATTTTGGTCTAAATTAACCATTTAGGGGATGTATATAAATATATATATTTAGTCCTATCTCACATCCATCTAATGAATTACAAAGTGAAGCTTGAGATTTAACTCTAACTTTCTAGCAGATTGAGCAAAGAAAGTGACCTACACTTTGGATGCTATCACATAAAAAGTGCTCAAATTAAATTTTGGTCTTTATCAATCATGGTAAATATTATCTAATTAAAAATCAAGTTTATTCTAGACATCTAAAATTTGGTTTTGCTCATTAAATTGATCCTAACACTAGATTATGAATAGATCTGGCAAGGTTTGATGACAAATTGATTATGATTAATTTGATGCCCTATGCTTTTATGCTGGGAAGTAATAAATTACAAGCAGCTTTATAACACCCAATATAAATATTTTTTTATGGTTTAAGAGGACCTTATGGTACCTATCTTTGCCAAATTCATTGCTATAATAATATACTTTACCTATTTCAATAGTTGTATTCTCTATATGGGTGATGCCTTTCCAATTTAAATATGTATACATGACAGATAAAAACCAGATCTTGTAATTTTATAAAATTATATCTAAGACAATACTACTTTTCCTCTTGTATGGTGGCACAACTATCTACATTGGATTTAGTATTCATTGTTAGTTATAAGTCAAATATATCCCTATGAATAGTTGCACATATTTTTCTAAGAAGTTTGCATATTTTACTAAATTAGAGAGTATTTTCAGAAATACTATTGACCAAATATCATTTAAAATTGATTTCCATTTCTTAGATTTAATGTTATTATCCACTATTTAATAATATTAATCCACTCACATCAATAAAACATTGAATTTTAATACACCACCTACCATTAAAATTTTCCTGTTGATCCTCTGTGCTTCTTCTTCTTCTCCACATTGCATCTTTTTTTCTTTCCTTTCCAATGCATAAACTCTCCAAATTCTTTTTCATTCTATCTTTTAAATAGATTAATAGATGCTAAATTCCTTTCGCAGCTTTTTTTTTTGTTTTTGCTAATTTTAAAATCTTTAATTCTTTTCTTATTTTTTCCATATTTTAATTTATTTTTTTATTTATCAAAATAATTTATATTTATTTCATATTTTAATATGAAATTCTAATTTCATATTAAACTAATGTAACATTTAATTATGCTTCAAAAATTTAGTGATAAAATCATAAATAATAACCCGTATTTAAATTTTATCTCTTTTTTCAAAGTTGTCTCTATGTGTATTATTGACATATCAAGCTAAGCTCACACAAGAGAATTTATTTCTATAATTTTACCTATTCAAGTAATCATGAAAAATAGTAGTTTAAACAAACACCAAAATCAATTATTTTTAAAAGCATTTCTATCATGACTAACTACTGTGTGTGTAGGGTTTCACTACTTCTCTATCGATCAATGATGTCTCCATCTACATCATCCTTTCCAATGATACTCTCCCTCCAGTATGCTCAAGGGAATAATTCTTAAACATCTACCTCAAAACACATAGATAATTAGATCATATCACATAATATTAATAAAAAATAATATATATAAGTGAAACAATTCATTAATATGCTTTAAAATGTAAATGCATACATAACATAGTTCATAATAAGCAATCATGAATTATCATCTAACTGAGCAACATTCTATTATTCTGAAATAGCATAAATCTCAAGTTGAATTAGAAAATATAACCAATATCATGTGTATCTACTATAATCATCTTTAAATAATCAAATAGTTAGCTTAGCGAGGAATCAAGATGCAACATCTTTCCCCCTAAAGTTAGTCATCATCCCTGATGACTCTTATTCAAAGATAAGTTATTGATCAAAAATATTTATTACAAAGAAATAATATGATATACAATGTCAAACTAAGCAAACAAATAATAAATCATCTGTAAAACCCATTGTAGTTCCTCCAAGTTACATTATTTCTAGAGCATTGGTCCCACAAAACCCTACTCAATAACATCTCCCAATTATGCAAACACAGTTATGAATATTACTTACTCTGACTAATTCTGTCATGACGATCTCAAGGTCCAAAATCATCAAGAAAAACCTATATACTATAAGACTGACCACTTTTGTTACCATGAAGGGTCCCACATGTCTTAATAAAAGTTTCATTGACTTCCTATGAGCAAACAAGATCATCATGCAAGCCAAAATAAATGACTAGGGAGAATTCCACAAAATCTTCCATCCCCAACAAATCTCCCTAACTCAAAGAGTGTTTTTCTCATTCTGAATAAAATTAATTAGAGAACATAGTAAAAAGAATATGTATATGTTAATACTATCGCTATTTCATATAGCTTCAGATAAGTATAACATGTCAATACTATCACTACTCTATGGAGCTCCTGATAAGTGTGATAATGAATAGGAATGGTAAATATAAGTATAATAAAACCATGGAAACTTGTCCATATGAAATTTCTATCTACTGTATACATGTGTATGGCCATATGATTGAATTTGATAAGTTTTTCCTATCAAATCTCGTATTCAATAAGTCCATCTATCGATCCAACTCAATATCAATAATCCGAGTTAGTGTGAGGCTAAATAGAATACTATCCTATCACTTAGAACTCATGTAACCAATTCACCACTCCTCCCTTAGTTCTCCATTACTTAATGATCACAATTTTATGTTATCAGATCATTGAAAGCAAAGCTATATGCTAAATGATTCTAGATGTATTCTCATATATGCAAAAGAGACCCTACAATAAATCCATAATTGCATTAAGTTATTACTAACCACACATAACTATTATTATATTTCATAGTCTTTACTTATAGAGTTATATATTCATAGTTAAGAGAAAATAATGTTAAAATTAAAATAACATACATGGGCCATGAATCACATCGTTCTTTCAGCCTTATAGAGAAATAAACAAAACAATATCTTCTTACTTGCTCAACTAGCACACAAGTTAAAGGTTTATTCTAACCCCTAGATTGACAAGATGTTCCACACCTAATATACCCTACTCACCTATAGTGAAAGGTATAAAAATATCATTTCAAAACAACATGAATTAAGTTGAAAGATAACAATATCAATCTAATCAAGGGTAATTAATAACATATAATCATAATCACTTATAGTTCTTAATCTAGATTTTAATATATAATTTTTCCACTCCACTTAGTTTGCAATCACAGGTAAAGTAAATTAGTGACTCCAAAGAGTCTCAAGTGAAAATTTGAGAACTATCATCTCAACAACTCCTACATACATCCACTAGGTAAAGGAAAACACCACAACTCAATATTGCCAAAATACTTTTTGCTTACCAAATCTATAAGTATGGTATCTAAATCTATTTCCCCAACCAAAATAAATAAATTACTAACTACAAGGTTGTGTCCATCCATCTAATCTAACAAATTCTCTCTTATCAAGAGTAGAAAACATTCTCCCACCATCTTCAAGGGAGTATGATCAAGCAACATTTAGAAACAATTCCCATTTAAGAGAATACTAAATCAACAGCATCATAATAATGTCAAAAGAGAGTAAGATAATAAAAATAATTCACTTCTATGCTAACTCTAAGAGATGACACTTCTTCCTAAACCACATATCTTAAGAGTGTGAATTTCATAAACAAATTCCTACATAAAGGAATTATCAAGCAATACAGTAACACTCTACTAAGAAGATTCCCACAGCCCTAGGTGGTACTAAAATAAAAATGGTCTTAAACTATTTTCCACTCCTAGGATTTATAAATATAGAAACAAAACTAAGCACATAAATTTGAAATGAGAAGCATCTCGAGATTATTAAACTCTCACAAAACTCAAAGATAAAGATGACTTGATAATCAAGTAGGGCATAATCATACTCAAGGTGTTTGATCTAAGTGATCAAACTATGGTAGAAATATTTTGTTCATAAATCATGAACTATGTTATATACCCATCTACTCAAATCTTGAATACAACCATCACCATTGGGACACTCTATAAACTATTCTCCTAAATAATTCAAGGGGTACGAATGCTCTTAAAGGTACACACTCAATGTTCCATGCACATTTTACGAATGTCACAAAACTCCAAACATAGTGTAACATGGTTCCACATTGAGACACCACAAGTCTAATTATCAGTGCAAAACTTCATGTCACTAGTTTCATAAGACATGAAAATGCTAATGGACTCATTAAGTCCTACAGTTCAAGCCACTACTTCGATACGACATGTAACATCTCTATTGAAATCAATCTATAAATATGTAATTTTTTTAAATAAACACATATGCAAAATTAGATCACATCCTGAGATTCTAACAGAGATAATAATAGTATTCATGTGCAAACATGGCATCAACTCATATTATAACATAAAATATGGATCTTTAATAACATGAGAGAATTACAACTCAATATAGAAAGTAATTATAATAGCTTAATTTTATATTATCTAAATATAAAATCACCACTATCAAAGTGCATCAATGTATAATTAAAACTCTTCATGACAATTTACATTAACAAGTACAATATAATATAAGGTACAAATAATATACTTGGCTATCTAAGAGCATAGTTCCCTAAATTCAGCTATCTATGGCAATCTCAAGTGTCATATTGATAAGTAGTACTATTGTGGAGAGTGAGAGTATCATCTGAGTGCTTCACCACACCAACTATGGACCAACAATCTTTTGAATTAATCCCATCAGAGAATAGCCCTCCCTTCACAGATGGGTAGATTGTAATGTTGTGGGAATCTAAAGAGACTAGCAAGTATCAATGTGTTGTATGATTCTATACTAAACATGCACTGTATCATATAAATCTATTCTATTTCAAGATATCGCACAAACATGTGAATCACACTTATGAAATAATATTATCTCACTAAATATACTTTGGTCCAAAGTTTTATAAATAATAATATAAAAGTGATCTATAGATCTATCAATTTCATCTACACCACTTGATCAAACTGCCTTCATCTAATATTGTAATGCTAGTAAGTCAGTGAAGTCTATCTCACTCCTTACTCTCATTAGCAATGCATATTAGTTAAATACAATTTAACCATAAGATTTATCAGTGTACATCTTACTAGAAAATGTGATATGACACGCTATACAAAGGAGTAATAACAACATACATTTAGTCCATCAAACATATGCATGAATCTTTCATTATCTTCTATCCTATACTATAAATAATGATTTCAAATATACCACCCAGGTAAAAATACAATTTTATAACATAATTCGGTTCCAGTTATTTACATCCTATGGCAACCCATATTACTATAGTTCAATGTTTTAAAACTTGACTACCAGTTCTTCGCAATCAATAATATAAAGTAGTCTCAAATACATAGAAACACAAGCATTATATAAGTAACTATATATAAAAAAGCAAGTCATTGTTCCCACAAAACACAATAACATACTAACACAACATTTGCTAAACTCTCAAGTTTACATGCACACATGCACAAGTCTTACCAATTATAATAACACACAGTATTCATAACAATAACCAACATATATACAGTAAAATAATCATATGTAGGTATGAGTTTAGGCATAATAACTATAGTATGTACCACCTAGATACAATATTATTTTATATTGTAGTATCTTATGATATCCTATACTATCATAGGTTCCCAACTACATAACAACACATACTCCAAATTTATGACTTTTGAGACTCAACTGATCTATGTAGATAATAACAAGAAAAAAATAAACAATTATACCACCTAGGTATACTGTATATAATCATACCAAAATATCACAACATATAACATTCATCACGATGCGCTATTATGAACTAAGTGTAACCAAGTATTCATACATAATAATACACTCATAGTATGTAATTCACATGAGTATCCCATACTGAAGACATATGAATAATAGTCATTCACATTATTAGTAGTGAGTCAGATAATTCATAAACTTGTTATGACTTTTCATACCAATGATTCAATTGCTACTAGGAGACTGTCCAAGGGTCATAGTTCCTAAAACTTAATCACCTATACAATCATCTAATGAATTATATGTATAATCCTTATATACTAGCATTTGCACATCCTAATGTACACCACTTGTAGCTAATCCAATGCTATGCAATTTCTAAACCATAGTTTAGTGTTTTAAGCATAGTAATCAACTCATGAAGTACTTATAAACATATAGAAACACTCACTGCATACCATGACTAGAAAATCTAGAACTTTGTTTTTCCCATAAATACAAAGTGGTCTAGTTTATCAATTGGTTTATATTTGGGGTTTTACAAGTAATCATTTGCTAAACTATTTTATTAAATTCTTTCATTTTTTAGTTAATATTTCTCTCGAGAATATTAATTAAAGAAGACTACCCTAGTTTTCAAATTATGCTAATAAGTAACTCAACGTCAAATCTTGCATGATTTTTTTTCACAATTTAAAGAGTTTAAAGGTTTTGCAAGTTTTACTTCACCTAGTTTGGTTATCTATTTAATAATTACAAATATCTAATTTTGTATTGTTACTCTCTCATTCAAGATACCAATTCAAGTTTTATGCCCACTAGAATATAGCTCTATTAATGTAGTTATAAGAGAAATCTAACACATGACTAGAAAGTTTATAAAATCCGGATTTAAATCGTTACATAAATCAAGTTTATGAACCCTCCCAAGTTTCGCTACAAGGGTGAACAATTAAAAACCTCCTCTAATAATGTTTCTATTGGAAAAATCCGATGCCCAAATATGAGATATATCATCCTAATTTTAATCAACTACATTCACGGTCTATATCACAAATAAATAATTTATGACCATTTAAGTTAATATTAAAATATGTTTTTATGAACTCAACTCATGGCATATATAATTATCAGTTAATATAACTATCTATTATATCACTTAATAGAAAAAACATTATTATACCACATGTATAATAATTGAATTCATGTTACATCATTTGAGGATTCTTATAACATGTAACTATCATGTAACCATCATGGATCATGTAACATATATCTTAATCAGTCATATTGATATATCAGTTACATTACTATATCAGTCAAATTGATTGATCAAAAGAATATAGTTAATTTATAATCGTGAAGGCTTAGAATAATTGAATATTTATAGATAATTGTTAATTTGTAGTTCGATGTCATGAATTTAGAGATACCATACCCTATTTAATATTTTTTGTCTACTCAAGCCGCATAGAAATAATACCATTTTTTTTTTAATATCCACACCTTCGTCTAGCATTCTGGTCTAAGTTAACCATCCATATATATATATATATATATATATATATTCTCCTATCTCACATCCATCTAATGAATTACAAAGTGAGAATTGAGATTTAACTCTGACTTTCTAGTAGATTGAGAAAAGAAAGTGACGCTTACTACATGATTTAACTCTGTACTTTGGATGCTATCACATAAAAAGTGTTCACATTAAATTCTAGTCTATATCAATCATAGTAAGTATTATCTAATTAAAAATCAAGATTATCCCAAGCATCTAAAATTTGGTTTTGCTCATTAAATTGATCCTAGCACCAGATTCAGAACAAATCTGACAAGGTTTGATGCCAAAATGCTTATGATTAATTTGACACCCTATGATTTGTGCTGGGAAGTAATAAATTACAATCAAATTTATGACACTCAATATAAGTATTTTTATGGTTTAGGAGGACCGTATGGTGCCTATCTTTGGCAAATTCATTGTTGGAATAATATAATTTCCCTGTTTCATTAGTTGTATTCTCTATATGGACGACGTCTTTCCAATTTAAATATGTATACATGACAGATAAAAACCAGATCTTGTAGTTTTATAAAATTAGATCTAGGGAAATACTACTTTTCCTCTTGTATGGTGGTGCAACTATCTACATCGGTTTTAGTATTCATTGTTGGTTATAAGTCAAATATATTTGTATGAATAGTTGCACAAAGTTTTCTAATAAATTTTGATGTTTTACTAAATTAGAGGGCATTTTTAGAAATACTATCAACCAAATCTCATTTAACAATGATTTATATTACTTGGATTTAATGTTATTATCCACTATTTAATAATATTATTCCACTTGCATCAACAAAACATTGAATTTTAATACACCACCTATCGTTAAAATTTGCCCCTTGATCCTCTATGCTTCTTCTTCTTCTCTGTGCTATGTCCTTTCTTTTTTCCTCTCCAATGCATAGACTCTCCAAATTTTCCTTCATTCTATCTTTTAAATAGAACAATAGATGCTAAATTCCTTTCCCAGCTTTTTATTTTTCTTTTTCTTTTTGTTTTTGCTAATTTTAAAATCTTTAATTCATTTCTTGTTTTTTCTATCTTTTAATTTATTTTTTCCTTTATCAAAATAATTTCTATTTTTTTAATATTTTAATATGAAGTTTCAATTTCATATTAAACTAATTTAATATTTAATTATAATTCAACAATTTAATGATAAAATCATAAATAATAACCCATATTTAAATTTTACCTCTTTTTTAAAAATTTGTATCAACAAATCATGCTAAGATCACACAAGAGAATTTATTTCTATAATTTTACTTACTCATATAATCATGAAAAATAATAGTCTAAACAAACACCAAAAGCAATCATTTTTAAATGCATTTCTACCATGACTATCTATTGTGTGTGTAGGGTTTCGCTAGTTCTCTATCAACTAGTGATGTCTCCATCTACATCATCCTTTCCGATGATGCTCTCCCTCTAGTATGCTCAAAGGAAGAATTCTCCTACGTCTACCTCACAACATACATGTAATTAGATCATATCAAATAATATTAATAAGCAATAATATATAAGTGAAAAAAATTCATTAATATGCTTTAAAATGTAAATACATACATAACGCAGTTCATAATAATCAATCATGAATTATCATCTAATTAAGCAACATTCTATTATCCCAAAATAGCATAAATCTCAAGCTTAATCAGAAAATATAACCACTATCATGTGTATCTACTATAACCATCTATAAACAATCAAATAGTTAGATTAGCAAGGAATCGGGATGCAACACCTAAATCAGGAGAATATTAGGTTTTAGGTCTCCACCAATCAGTTGACTAAGTAGCATTATTCATAGGTATGTAACCCTTTGACATTCCAACTTAAGATTTTCATAATGGCCTAATTTTATAAGTACCTATACCACCCAACTGCATTTTTTTGAGTTTTAATTGACTCCCCTACTCTAATTTAGTTTGATTTTCAGATTGGATCTTGTCACTAGCCTTCTTCCATCCTTTTTTATTAGGAATTTCTATGGAAGGGAGCAACTTGGTGGCAGTAAGCTTTGGAGATGTTTGGAAATTCTGATAGAAAACCGACTCTCTTCTATTTATGATTTCAAATTCCTCAAGGAGAGAAGGCTCTCTTCATGGGCTACTCTTACCTTTAGCACAAGGTCCAAGCCTAGAGGGGTTGGGGGTGAGGTTCCCTTAACCAAATCAAAAAGATCCTCAACATTTCCAAACAACTGAGTGGGGGAGTGGAGGGACATTTTCCTTAGAGTCAAACACCTCCATCTTCCTCGTAAGATGATTTTCAATGTCCATCAAGGACCGATATTAGACCAACAAACATCCCTTCCCTAGCTCTCTGCCAGCTGATTCGACCTCCTTTAGTGGTTAATTCACAAGGCTAGCACCCTTAGGACCAAAATCCAAAACATATTTACTTGGGAGGAAGAATTGAGTATGATGCCTCCACACAAACCATTATTGCCTATTTTTAGAAGTAGCATTCCTCTTCTAAACCTTTTCAAGACCAAAAGGCTCTGAAATCCTTCTCCTAACCTTGGCATTCCTCTCAACACGTTGCCTATCACCCTTTGACTTTATCCCTGGGTCAAAGTGCACCTTCTTTGAGCATGTCTTTCTAGTATGGCCAACCTACCTATAAAAGAAACATTGAAACTGTAGGTACTCATAGACCAACGCCTGAAGCCAATCTCCTCCACTTGAGGTTACCCTGATCACATGGGGAATGGGCTTGTCCAGATCTACCCTTACATAAATCTTGCATATGAGCATAATTTCCCAAACGATGTAGAATATGTATGTAGATAAACTATCCAATCTTTTTAGCGCATAGTTTCAAGATATCCTCGCTCCAATACTCAGGGGGTAGTTTATACAATCTTACCCACATCAGTATATCATGCATCTAGTCATCATCAGGATTGAAATTTGGAGACCAATGTTTAGAGTACATACCTGCATTCTAGATGAACCAAGGCCCACCCTTACAGATAAAGTATTTTTTTACGGTCGACTAAAACAAGACTTGGAATAAGCCCTTAGTTAAAAGTTTGATCTCCGGCCTAGGGCAATACTTCCAATTCACTCTCATCTAGTTTTTCAAAGCATCCCAACTTGGCCAAACTCCAACAAACTTGCATATCATATCCCTTTCAATAAAAAATGAAGATTTATCTTCTAGCAACACCCCATTCACACACACAATTGAGATCTCCTTCGACACATGAATAATTAGACCACAAGCCACAAAGACCCTAAGTTTGGAAGCCTCTTCCTTCAAACCTTCTCCCAATCTGTTCATAATGGGATGTGATAAAACACCCAATCCAGACCTCTAAGCTTATAAAATTCCAATAGAAAATTCACCCTCAGAATACTCCTCAATACTTCTATCTATCGATACTCTATCCACCACTTTATATTCTAAATAAATATTAAATTTCCTTTCAATCTCCTTGATTAGTAGCCCCACGCTCCCCACCTAATCCTCCCATCCCTCCTTGGTCCCCTGAAATTTCCTCGATTTAACTCTTCAACCAACCTCATGTCCTCCTTTTCCAACCTACTCGCCCAGTTCCTTTCCAAACCCGCGTCCGTTACTTCCGACTTCCCCCTTTTGTGCCATGCTCGCCATTATGATGTGTCTGAAGTGATGTAATATTACAATCATTTTTTTAAAGGGGCAGGAGGGGGAAGGGGATTGTGGGTTGTGTTTGTAAAGCTTCTGACCGTTATAACGACCATAATCAACCAAGATGGTTCTGTTGTTTTTAATTGATCTTTTGACTAGGTCTCAGCATACCATCCTTCATTTTATCACATGACAATCATCTATCACTATAAAACTAAAGATTTGATAATCTGACCAGGTTTTCATTTGACCTGGCATGCATTGCTAATGTTTTAAATAAAATATCTCAAACTTTTATTCCTTCGTGTAAATCCATTTCACAAAAACCAGAAAATTTCTTAGAAGATACCTCCATTTGAGAAAAGTAAAGACTTTGGACAATGTGATGTTGACATTTGATAATCGACCACCATTTTATATTAGACACACTGAAACGTCAGTAACCTTCACATATTTTTTTAAATTTTATCCACGATTACAATAGTTTTCAGGAGTCTCGGCTGTACTTTTTTTTTTGGTAAGGTTAACATCAGCCATACACTGTTAAAGATTTTTGGATAACCATTAAACAATTTTACAAATATTGACTACGTCCATCGTATGTTCCGGAAAGGCCAACACCCAGTTCTTAGATTTAATGAAAATATCATTAGCATAAGCCAAGTAAAAGATTCGATAATTTGTATTAACATAAAAGCCAAGCAAAGAATTTGATAATGTGTATCTTTACAGATAAAATAAAATCTACTGAGAATTGACTAATATTGAGCAACATGATCATATAAATGCTGTTCCTCCTCGCCTGTCTGGGCAACAGATGGTATTATTTGAGTGGCATGAGCATGGCCATATTCACCAGCAACTTATCATCTCATGTTCAGGCCTTAGCACATCGTCCGACTTGTGGTCACTCATGCAACCATCCCTTCTCTGCAACACACTCTACTAATGCACTGAGGGGCTCTAAGCTGCTAAACGCACCGCTTAGGATTAGAGCTGTGAAAAATAATACTTCACCTGCCATGACTTTGTATGATATACTGTGTGTGCCTCATAGTGTAGAATTGGACGAACTGAAGAAAGCTTATAGGGAGAAGGTGAGAGTTTATCATCCAGATGTTTGCCCGCCTGATGAGAGAGAGGAAGCCTGCAAGATGTTTCTTCAGGTGCAGGAAGCCTACGAGACCCTGTCTGATCCCATGCTCAGGGCTGACTATGATTTTAATCTGAATTTTACTCCACACATAATGCTTTTGCAGAGGAGGAATGGGAATGGGAATGTGAGGGATGTGGGCAAGCAGCGATGGGCACAACAACTTCAGAGGCTTAACAGAAGTTCCAAGAGTGGTATGGAAAGGGACAGTTGGGGAGCAAGAATGCGCCGTCTCAAAAAAGAAGCAGCCCATGACCATTGTATTTAATGGATTTAGTCAATCCGATATCAGATGGAGCTTAGAGGTGTAGCTCAAAATGTAACTGAGAAGGTACATCTAAGATTTCTAAGAATATAGGTCCAACTAATTACATAATAGCTGTTATTTTATGCTACTTACAAAATTAATTGGAAACAAAACATGTAATATAACAAGATATAAATGTCATCTAAAGTTTTTCTATGATTATTTTAGGTCTTCATAGACTAACTATGAAGTAGATGGTTGTAGAAACCATGAGCTAGTATATCAAGAGATACTAAAGAGTAAGAATAGATTATGGAACTTGTCTCGGACTTAGATGAATTTCCTTAAAGGATAGGATGGACCGAAACTCTAGGAAGGGTAGGATAGATATAATTATTTTGAGGGATGGGTTGAACTTAAAATTTGAGTCCACACTAAGCGAAGCTTAAGGAAAGTAGCAATTGATGTTGCCCCATGACTATAAAATGGTCAAGTGCATTTAGAGTGTGTAATTTTGAAAAATAAATCGTCTATTCATAAATAAACTTTGGGTATCTTTAAAGAGGTATAATTAATATGTATGTGTATATATTCATTTTTATAATTATAAATCTAACAATATAAAATATAAAAGTAAGATAGGATGGTAGTAGTTATGTACGATGACTACAAGTACAATGGATTATTTCAAAATTAAAATAAATATTATATTTTTCTTGATATATATTAGTAGTTTTTTTTTGAAAAGGAGCGATGTTATGAAGTACATATAAAACACACAAAGATCAAGGTAGAGAACCATACACGTACTTGCCTATGATGATAAATAGATGAATGACATAGTGGATGAGTGTATACGCTCCAATTCTTGATCTAGAACTCCAAATCATCTATGAATTTCATCTCTAGCACTAGGTAGTACCTAAAAGTGCCATGAATAAATATAAGGATCAATATGGTCAAGGAGAGAAGAGACCAAGTCTCAAAAATAAGAGATATGGTTCCAATACATCATCACAAGGGTGTGTGTATGTGTGGGTGTGTGTGTGTGTTTAAAAAATATAAGACAGATCTCCCTTGATATTTATAATCAACATATGATATCATGTGATAACCAAGGAGAAGAACCCAAGGATCAATCAATAATAGTTTCAAAATACAGAAGAGCACAATTCTTAGCATAGTACAACCTCAAAAATATTCTACACCATGGAAATACAAGACTAAAAAAACAAGTGATGTGGGATCTTAATTTCTCATACCCTACATACTAAAGAGTAGACATGGATAACTAAAAAGTGGTCATGAAGGGAAACAACCTCATTGTGGTATATAAAGGCAAGCTAAAGAAGAGGCGACAAATCATCATTTTATCTTGTGTCCACAATGAGGAGATGAAGTGAGGATATCATAGAGGATCTAAAAAAAATTCAAATGGGACAAGACTACTTTAATGGGGGAAACTTGGTAGGGTAAATGACTCAGCACTTATAATATTTTAAATAATGAGGAACTTTAACTTGAAGGGTAATCACAAAGGCCACACAAATGATGATGTTTCCCTAAGGTGAATATGCTTCATATCATATAATGTTTTAGGGATATTACACCTAAAAAAAGATGAGGTTGGTGGAGTCTTAGGTATGAGCACCTCACACAAACACAAGAGTGAGTACCTTCTATATACACCTAAAATCGCTTGCTTCATTACAAGTCAACTAATATTCCTATTAATCGACACTAATTCTGCATAACCTATTTTATCCCACTAATTTATCCTACTTCTAGCCATATATCTAGCCCCCCTTCCATTATCCTACATTCACTAACCTTATTCATCCCATCTCTTTATTATTTTTTCCTAATCATCTCATTGTCCTAATTTAATCCTAGTTATCTATTATATGGGAATTTTAAATTCCTATAACCCTACCTACTAACCTACACCCTAGTCTTTCCTACATCCCTATGACTCTAATCCTCACCTAATCCCCCATCTTACCCCCACCTAATCCTCCATTATCTCTAGAATTGGAGACTTCCCTCAAAGTCTCTAGAAACCTCTAATTTTAGAGGTTTCCCAAGGAATTTAATATTCCTTGGATAATCTAGAGCCATTGATCTCATTTATCCGAATTCAAATAATAACCCTTGATTTTCCCTCCTAAAATCTATATAATTAACCTCTCCCTCCACCCTCAAGACATCAAGGATAATGGTAAGTAAACAATGACAAAATCATTCTATAAATCTTATAGCAAATCCATAATCAACCATCAAAGTATCCATTATCATAATCCAACATGAAGCTATCATGGAGTTAATCTTAGTCTAATCACATGTGTTCGAATCTTGGAATGGAGGCATGAGAAGGTAAAGAGCATGGTAAGAATGTTCTACTAGTTATGATTTATCTCCTCTATCCATTCCTATTGGTGCCATCAAGTTTGAGTTTTATTGTCATTTTGATAATATTTGCTTGAGCTTGAAATTTGGTTTACATTTTGGTGACCATGGTGGGAACCTTGCTCTTATTTAATAAATTTTTCTTTGACTAGCTTGCCTGGTCTAATTGGGCAAAGAAAATCTCAAAATTTTGACATGCTCCAGACAAGTCAAGATATTGCACTGTCAGTCGTGACATTATAGTAACAAGATTGTTGAGACCAGTAGCGATATTATAGGTTAGTTGCTAGCAATTAGGGTTTTAGCAAGGTTTTTGACAAACCTATCACTATGTTAGTCATAAGATTGCCTTTTTATTAGTGATATTGTCATTTTAAATAGCGATATTATCAAAATTGATAGTTGGGATTAGATTATAGCTTGTTTCTACTAACTCTCTATTATTGTAGAAGTGTTATGTGTTGTTATTGCTATGTGTAAGTCAAGAAGAAAATCCCCCTAGAAATAAATTAACCATACACTTTGGAAAAAACCACGAGCCCCCCACTTGTGGTATTACCTTGGTAATAGCAGGATTGCAAATCCCAGTCACAGTATTATCCTTCCTTCTCAGTCTAGTAAAACACTATCCCTATCACTTGTGAATCATTGTTTGCAGTGTTTTTAGGACTTGTTTGGAGAGTTATGAAGACCTGTAAGACAAAGCTAGAGAAGGTTTGTTATTTTTTTGAAAATTTGAATATTATTCTATCCAAGCCATTCACCACTTTCTATACTTGCAAATTAGCTACTGACGGGTGGTGTTTTCTATCTTGTAGAGGAGTAGACTTATCTAAAATCCATCATATCAACTACTTTACCCACATCTGATAATATTGTGACTACCACAGTCATGGGTTTGCTAGTAGTCATGAGTTTGCTCTATGAATAACAACATTGTCATTCCTAATAGTGGCTTTGTAGTCTAGGTTAGCTAGGGATAGTCATAGGGTCTAGTAGCAATCTTTTGTTTATCACTAAATAAATGTATTTAATACTGAATCCCTATAATCATTTTTGATTTAATAATATTTTTGGCTTAGGTCATACATATAGATTGATTTTCCTAAAATACTGAAATATGACTACTTGTGATTTATTGCTAGTCACAAATTTATCAATCTGAGTCATATTTTGTGGTTCACAATAAAACCTCTACTATCATCTCATATCTAATAGTGAGAGTGTTGTTCTCAGTGGTAGGATTTTTAGATGGCCATAATTTTTAAGGTTAACCATGAATGATTTTCCAATAGTTTACAAACCCATGACTAAATACTCATGAGATTGAAACTCCAGTCATGGGATTGTACATAATGGTCATAAGATTGCCTTGTGTACTCATGGTATTGCAAGAACTAGCAGGATTACAGAAATTGAAATTGCTAACATTTCTCGTACAGGTCCCTTTGAGATTTTGGCACCCCATCAGATATCTAACCTTTGTGATTATAGGGAAGGGTGCCATTTTGTATTTTTGTCTTAGATTTCATTATTTTGATCATTAATTTAGATATATCATTGTCTTTTCTAGTGTTTTATAAATACTTGTTTAATCTTGTGTGTATATATCTTTGATTTCTCCTAGTATGTGATGATTTGTTGTATTGTGATAAAACACATATAGGTAATGAGATTGGTTACTTAATTGTATCATGTGTTTTCCTATTTTTTACCCCCTCCCCTTAGGATAGCACATGATGTGGATTCCATCACCACACATTCAACTTAGTCTATAGGGGTTAGTGTTGTGGATTTCATCACCACACACTAACCAAACTCCATGTTTTCGTAGAGTCTAACAAGTAGGGACAACTATCATTAGGCTAAGTAGTTGACCCCATACAGGTCATCTATGAAGGAGAAGAGTGAACTCTCTAAACCAGGTATTAAACAACACCTTATACAAACTTGGGCCTAAACATACCTTTGTGTATATAGGAAATAGCCTTAGAGAGATCATTCAGCCTAGTATAGGATCTTCTGACCGTAATAGGTGTTCCAATAAAATCATCAATAACAACACTGAAGTGACCATCAAGTGCAAGTAAGGTTGAGAGGGTTTGGTCAATTTTGTAATGGGTCATCAGCCTATATCCTCGCTTTTATAGCCGTTAGATGATGTGGGCATCACGTTACACTCCCATATAGTTTACTAATTAGGGATGTACTTGTGCTTGATTGGGTTTGTTGTGTTATATCCATACTACTTTTGAGCCAAGTCAACCTTTACCTATCTAATCCTATCTAGGTCGCTTGTACATATCATCTTGTATATTCCATCATCATCATTCTATAACCTTGTATATTTCTATCCCATCCTCCCTTTTGTATTTATCCTAATCAACATCCTTGTCATCATCCCCTTGTACCTATTTTATTTTTATATCCTTTTCATTATCCTATCCCATCTCCCATCTTATCTAATCCACTCATTATTATTCATACCCCCTATCACCCTCATCTTATTTTGACCATCCTTCCTATCATTATCACTATCTTGATTTCATTCCTAGTCATATTCACCCAATCCTAGTCACATATTGTGTATCCTAGCCTCATCCTCTTGTACATAATTTATTCCCTTGAACATTCTACTATAATCCCTTATTAGTCACATCCACTCATCATCCTAGACACACCTTGTCATAAGACCACCTCATCCATGATTAATCACACCTCACTTTGACCTTGCCTTATCCATCAATCGCATCATAGTTTTGACCATTCCCTTACATATTTGATCATAACCCATCACCTATATTAATCCTATCTTGTCTCATCATCCACATTCTATTCTAAGTCCACCTCATCCAAAATCCTAATCATCCCGATACCATCTTGTCTCATTATCCCATCAACTTGTATATCCTTTTTTTTCCCTTTTGTACATAATTCTCTCTCTTATACATCCCTTTAATCACATCTTATCACTAGACCCAAACATCATTAGTCATCCCCTAATCACATCCTAATCATACCTCATCACCCACATCTTATCTTAAATCTATACCTGATCACTTGTCTTGACCTTGCCTTTATCATTCATCTAGTCATCACCTTATCTTATCCTAGTTGGCTTCTAGGTCACATACAGGTCTAAATCATCCATCTTTCATTACCCATTTATCATTTCATCATCACACTTATCCTTCTTCCATTGTCCTAATGACCTTCATCACCTAATCCTATCCCATCCTATCTTGAGAAAAGTTAGTCTAATGTCTTGAGCTAATCCTATTCGTCTATCATCCTATCATCCAAACCATACTATCATCCTAATCCACTTGGTCAAATATCATATATTAATCAATAGCTTGTTATCATCTTGTCACTTTATTGGTCTCAATCTAGCAACCTATGAATCATCAGTCAATCTAGTCTCCATCATCTTGCCTATTCATTACTAGCACCCATCATATCGTCCTCTTGGTAGTTTTGATTATTAGGCACCCATCACATTCCCAGTCCTTTTACTAGGCTGACCACTAGACATTATTGATAGGTTGTTCACACCTATTGTACTATCAATCTAAAATTTGATCATAATCCTTGATCCATTATTCTATCTCATCCCTATCATTACTTATCATAATAGATCAGTCCTTTCGATCTATTTTGTTTAAGAACCTTATCCAATACTTATCCTAACTACATCCTCCATCATCTATCAATCATCCTCATGGAACTAGACCCCACTTTTATAGACCAACATATAGTTACCCATAAGGATGAGATCATTGTGAAGTTCCTTATGATGGGTGTACCACTTCCCAAAGGTTTTGATCCCCTTTATCTCATTTCACCTCCCATCCAAGCCCTAACATGTGAATCCTATACCAATCCCCCATCTACTAGCCATAAACCACCATATACCCATTCCCATACTAGCAAAGGGAATCCAATCTTGGCCACCTCGAATCCATCCACCCAATCATATCCAAAACCATCTGATCATAATTTTAATGCTTCCATGTCTAAGTCACAGCATGAAGTGGGTCCTTATACTCCCCTTTTCATATCATTGGAATCCCTTTTTAAATAGCTAGTTGATGTGAACATGATGGTCTATCCACCTATCCGACATCTTGATCCCACTAAGCCAAAGCCCTTTTGGTATAAAGATAACCAATATTGTGCATATCATCAAACTTTGGGTATACTATTAATCAATGTCGATCTTTCCAAGATTTTATCTAGGACCAACCTCATTGACTATGATGATATAGTAATTAAAGATGAACTAGATGCATCTACATCACTGGGTGAATAAAAAGAGGAATGCCTAAATTCCCTTCCTAGCCATGATCAAGATCCTCCCCTTCCAAACCAAGGTCAAGAAACCACACCTATCCTCTAGGATCTTTCTATCCTAGATAAATTCTCTATCAAAGCCAAGTCTATCTCCCATGATCCTAGTCCTTCCATCTCTCATGAACCCTTCCATGACCCTCTCCTTGAATATATCATTCCTCCATCATCTCCTTTCCACCCATCACATAAAATACCCCATGTTACAAGGTCAATCTTAGACAATTAATCTCTTATTAGTAGCATTTCATCTTTCACATTGGAGTTAACACGAGTCTTATCTTTTATGGGATCATGTTCAACACCTGAAATGTCATCCCTCATTAATGTTGATAATGCCTATCTCTTAGAGGATACCTATAATCCAAATACCTTTGATCCATTACCAAGCATAACTTTTGATCCCATTCAATATGATGATGTCATAAATGAGTTATTGCAAGGTTTATCTATAAAATATTGTCAGAGTGAGTCTAATACTCCTTTGAATGCATCTATTACAGCTAGTCCTAGTGATCTTTTGTTGATCTTGAAGAGATTTTCTTTGATGTTGAAACCAAGTCTCCTAGGAACCCCTATGAAGACTATGTTACCCCATCACCACTCATTGACCTTATCATGCCATATCTACCACCTTCATCCATTATAGACCCTTTTCTCCCTCTTGATGACCATTTAATCACCTCCCTCCATAGGGATGAATAGGACCATGCATCATTGGACCCTTGATCAATAATGTGTGACACAAATCCAAAGGTCCAAGATAATATTCTAAAAGTCATAAATCATAATCAAGTAATCTTTGATCCCCTCAGTCAAAATCAATAAGAATCAAATCATCAACCTAATCCAAAAGCATCTCTCCCTAGTGAAGCCCATAAATTGGCACTAGGAAACTATCAAAGTCAAAATAATCATTGTATATCAAGTCAAAGATCAATATCCCCTAGTGAAGCCCAAAATCAAGCACTAGGAGGAAATCAAAATTAAATCCTATCATCATCTTGTTATAATTTATTCCCTCTTGGGATGTGTCTATAACTGTGATACCCATCATCCCTATTCCCTGTGCATGTGTCCTTGCCAGGGGATTTGTTGTCAATTTGTAGCTCATTACTCGAGTCAAATCACTCATCTTCTTCATCTTCTATCTCACATCTGGAATCCCATCCCCTCATCCATCCATCTCATCCCACCCATCATTTGTTCTTTTGAGTGGCCATCCAGCTCATTCTTCTTCACATATTCCCTTGAGGGGGTATCATATCCATCCACTAATATTCATCTATGAAATGGTTTTTTCTTTGAAATACCATTACTCCTTCCACTCTATCCACTCGCAATGCCCTTTCAAAGAGGGGGAAAATGTATACACCTAAAATTACTCGTTTCATTACAAGTCAACTAATATTCCTATTAGTCGACACTAATTCCACTTAACCTATTTCATCCCACTAATTTATCCTGTCTAGCCATATATCTAGCCCCCCATTCCATTATCCTACATTCACTAACCTTATTCATCCCATCTCTTTATTAATATTCCCTAATCATCTCTTTATCCTAATTTAATCCTAGTTATTTATTATAAGGGAATTTTAAATTCCCATAACCCCACCTCCCCACCTACTAACCTACACCCTAGCCTTTCCTACATCCTTGTAACTCTAATCCTCACCTAATCCCCCATCTAACCCCCACCTAATCCTCTATTATCTCTAAGATAATGGAGAAGTATCTAGAATTGGATACTTCCCTCCAAGTCTCTAGAATCTTCTAATTCTAGAGGTTTCCCAAGGAATTTAATATTCCTTGGATAATCTAGAGTCATTGATCTCATTTATCCATATTTAAATAATGACCCTTGATTTTCCCTCCTAAAATCTATATAAGTAACCTCTCCCTCCACCCTCAAGACATCAAGGAGAATGGTAAGGAAACCATGCCAAAATCATTCTAGAAATCTTATATCAAATTCATAATCAACCATCAAACCATAAATTATCATAATCCAACATCAAGCTAACAAGGAGTCAATATTAGTCTAATCACATGCATTTGAATCTTGGAATGGAGGCATGAGAAGGTAAAGAGTATGGTAAGAATGTTCTACTAGTTCTGATTTATCTCCTCTATCCATTCCTATTGGTGTCATCAAGTTTTGAGTTTTGTTGTCATTTTGATAATATTTGCTTGAGCTTGAAATTTGGTGTACAGCTTCTTATTTTAGAGGGAGTAGTGGTAGATATTTATTGTTGACACTCTCAAACCGCTACCATTTTAAGGGCATTTTCACACAAAATATTAACAGAGTGGTGGACCCCTAGAGGAAATAAAATCACACTACCACCAATGTGAGGTATATTTTACCCAAATTACTAAGGGAGATCAAGGGTTCTTTCAAGTTAAGCCCTGCATATATGGGAACCCAACATCAAATTAAGAGAGATCATAATGAGATTACTAATGAGTGTGGTATGGTGAATCACCTTAAATATTATGGTGAGAATCATGGCATGAATAAGAGGGGGAAGTGTGAATAAGTTTTTCATAAGTATATCAAGTATTAAAAATCATGTGATCGAGACAAGGAGGAAAAAGTAACATTTGTGGCTATAGAGATTTGCACCCATCAATTGAAGAATCATAACGAGATCATGAGGAAACACACAGGATTCTCTCTTAATAGAAAAGCTCTTAAATCACTAATAATTATACCAAAACCTTGATTAAGATATATTTCAAGAATATTCTACTATTTTTAATTTCCCATTAGTTAGTTTTTTTTTAAATTAGTATATGTGAACGTTGGTAGTAGATTTATATCTCCCTAAATCTCTAATCAAATACTACATTAATTCAATGCTACATTTGGTTTATATAAAAAAATTAAATTAATTTTACCTGACTTTGACATGTTACATAGTAGATTGGAGTGAAATATTATATTTTTGGTAGCTAAAGAAGTTAAATTATGATTAAACCTTATGTTAAATTTTTTTTAATTAAATTTATTTAATATTAATGATAAATAATAATGTTTAATTTTATTATTAATGATTTGACAATAATATTTGAAATAATATAAATATTAAATTGTATAATTTATTGTTTCTTATTAAATTAGATGATTTCTTAATAGATGTAAAAATAATATATTAATATAAAACATATTATAATAAATTTAATATTATTATATCATATATTAATAAAAGAAAAATAAATAAATAAATAAATCCTATGTTATTCATTAATTCATCATAGTACTGGTCATAGATTCTTGTAGAGTGGCAAAAATAATAGGAAGTTGTACTATAAATTTTGTTTGATATACCAAAAATATCCTTTGGGTACCTAAAATATGTATGGAGTTCCATTTTTAGAATTGGGTTTAATGAATGGTTGTAAGCTATCACAACTAGACGTGTGGATCCAAAAATGAATGTGGGGTTACATGACGATTCTTGGGATGCAACAACTTTCTAGTGGGATGTCACAATTGATCTTAAATTCAGCTCAATGATTTTTGGAGATATTAACCAAAAGGTTGGCATGTGGTCCCACAAAAGGTTTACTTTTATAACAAGGCTTACATATACTTACTAAAAGATACCTAGATACATTTGGAAGTATTTGTAACTACCTAGAACTACACAAAGTACCAGTGATTATCATATTTAAATTTTTATATAAGTACTTATAGCTACATGGTGCTAATTAGTGATTCTTATACAAGAAAACAATGTTTAAAAAAATCATAAATTAAGTAACGTTTTCACTATAAAGCTACATTTGGAGATACATCGATTGGCATACATAATTTCATCTAGACACTTGAATGTGTATGTACATTAATTTTACATATATTTTCATTTGATATTTTGATTTTTTCTTAGTAAATATGTTGACGTATGGCCAATAAAATTGATAATATTCAAGTATGTGGTCTACATAGCAATGCCCCACAACTCATTTTAGTTAGAAGGAAAAGAGGTTATATATATATAATTTTATATATATATATATATATATATATATATATATATATATATATATATATAATTTGTAGAATAACATTTTAGGTCTAACATAAAATAATGTTATTTTATAAAGTGGTATGAGAATGTAAGCAATTTTTGTGTACATATAATGTTGGAATGAGGAACCTACAAATGTCATATGTATCTATATAAAATAGTTAGACTTAAACTATTATCAATCATAATGTATGTTAAGTTAGAATGTGAATCTAGGAAAGCCCACATAAATAATGGTATGTTGGTAGAATCATTGATTAGAATCTCATGATCATATAAAATAATAGAATTAAATTTGTTATGTGCATATATGACAACACCTATGAAATCATATAAAGGATGAACATTAGAAATTAGTGTAGGTTGTTGTGGAGTTACCATATGAATATTATATTATTTTTTAATTTTAAATAATGTTATTCAGAAGGTGTTAAGTAAAATCTTTCAAATTTTGTTTTAGTTAAGCAACAATCCATTCGGATTACTATTATATCCTTCCACTTGTATTTAGTTATTATCAATCAAATTTTGAATCTTATGCCTTATAAAAAATATTTATAATTGGTTATATGACTTGAATCTCTATGATAATCATAATATGCATCAACATCATAATTCTTTAGTAAATATCGAGATGATTCAAAAATATGATGAGAAGGTAAAAATATTATATTGCATGCAAGAAATCATTTAAGCATTGGTGTGGGCTCTCATCTAATCATTTGAATTATCTTCTCTCTTATGATGTAAGGACAATCTTGTCATGTGGTTGAGTTAATGCATTTAATACATGATGATATTTGAAGGAGCTCATATAGATATTTAACTTATACAATGAATGATAGATTTGAATACATGAAGAGAAATATTTAACATACACTATATTATTCTATTACATATTTTATTCGTGACATTACAAATATATAAAATTGACATTCCTATAATTTTTGAGATTCATATCTCCACCAATATGTCCACATATATCTATAATTACTTAACCATACAACCTCCTAAATAATTAGAATCACTCAAAGGCTAATAAACTTACGTGAGTTATATATGAAACTCACCAAACATAAGATATAATCAAAACCACCTAATAACTATATATCTACTTTTGAATAATTACTCACGTAATATTCACATTACAATATTAACTCACTAACAAACTCCATGTAAATATTATTTTCCTACCATTCTCTTCTTAGTACTTGTATGGTAATTTGTGTTTTATAGGACTTAATGAAGGTAGAGTTCAAGAACACATCAACCTCTCATCGAATATTCACTATTGGGAACTTATCACCAATTGAATTCAATGTGAGAATTACAAATAGGAACTATCTGCTATCAACCATTCACTGTCGATAACTTATCACCAACTAAATTTAGTGTGAGAACTACAAGCATGAACTATTTGTTCAACATTCACTTATGTATCTCCAAAACACATTTTTTATGAAGTACACTACGTGAGAAAATAGGAAATTAACCTCTTTTTCGTCACAAATATGAATAAATATAGAAAACTAAAAATTTAAAATTGTGCCACTATAATAGAAGTAGCCCCATCGATAGTGACTAACGAGAAGAGTTGAAATCCTCCTTCTTCCAATACCTCCAACCCCCATAATTTCATTACTTACTCAACAATTGAAACTTTAAAGATCATTTGTATATCATTTTTTATAACAAAACCCCTTACAAAATTAACACGTTCATTACAAATTAAATATCAAAATTGCTCACAATTACATTCATTGCAATGATGAACATTTTGACTTTAACTATTAACTTTAAACTCCAAATATATTGAATCACTATTCTTTTGATGACACACATATTTGAACTCAATAACACTTACACTTATAAAGACCATTCAAATTATTGAATGACACTTTAAAAAAACCATTTTAATTATTGACCTACCATTTGAACCAAAATAAGACTCTTAACTAAAACTAAGACAATAAAAATCAAACTCATAAATTGAATATTGTAATCGCAAGTGAATTGGAGCATGAACTTTCCCATCCGCAGACAAAGAATGTTGACCCGAAGGTCACGCAAAGAATGTTGAGGCAATTCCAATTGCATGCATAACCACACCCAATTCCAATTGCATGCATAACCACACCCTGCTACGAATGTCCTCATCACATCACATGAGCTCTTAACCCTGCATGCTCCGAGGGCTCTTTATTGCATGGTTTAACGAACTCGATGGACAGTTTGACGAACTGCAAAGATTTCTTCATCCGCAGAGTTGTACGGATGCAGAAAAGAGACTATTCCATTGAACAACAAGGGAGTAAAAATGAATGCAGTGTGCCGATAAATCTGAACAGTGCGTTGAATGACAACTTTATTCAGCTGACAGATCAGAATGTCTTCGAAAAACTCTCTAACATCGTTGTCATAAAAAAAAATTGAATTTCCCATTGACAATTAACACATCATTAAACAAATATGTTCTGATACCACTGATGATATTTAAAGGAGTTTATATAAAAATTAACTCATACAATGAAGAGAATTGTTTAACATACATTATAATGTTTTATTATATATTTTATTTCCAATCTTACAATGTCATTGTGAAGATCCATGTCTTCACCATTATCTTAATCTATCGTTATGATTATTCAACCACACAACCTCTAACTACCTAAATTCATTAATAGACTTATAAACTTACGTGAGTTATTTATACAACTCAACAAACATAAGATATAATCACAAGTACTTAACAAATATATTTATTTATTTGTGAATAATTATTCACATTATAATATTAAATCACTAACAAATTTCATGTGACTGCTAATTTTTTTAACAATACATTTTTGGTGGCATTTTCAGCTTGAAAATTATTGTCAATAGCCTTAGTCTTGAATGGGTTTTTTACTTTGATATTTATCTCTATTAGAGGTACAAACACTTTTATTTGAGCATTTTTTTTCTAAAATCTTAGTCTCATGTGTCGTAACCATATGATTTCAACAGTTTCTTGATTATTGTTATATCTCAGCATTGATTTACTTGAATAAAATTTCGTTATAATTTTAAGTACATTAAATCTTAAGATTCCATACTCAAGAACATTGGTGCTCGTAGGTCAGGATCTACATGGTTGTTTCATAATGTAAGTCAAGATGTTCATGTAGATTGTGAGAAGAGATGGTTTATTTTATATTACATGTCACAAGATCTAGACTCTATGATAAGGTAACCTTTCTAATCATTTTTATTTTTAATATTTTATCATATTTGATATTAGCTTTAATAACTCTTACATGTTTCAACTATAACTTTTTAATCAAGCCCTCATAGGTACACTTGCTTGTTTTACTTTGATATATGAATGCACATACACACGTCAAAATGGAATATTTTGTAAACATCTAATTTCGATACAATACTAGTTATTTACTATGATATTAAAGTGTTTTTTGTGCTTATTGGTCATTGCTTTAGTTTAGGCTCTTGTTGGTGCATATCCCTTATGTAATGGGTTTTGTTTACCTTTTATACATTATGTTTCCTTTGTTAATATATTTTATATGTACTTTAAGAAAATAATAATACCACCACTCAATATGAAATACCTTAAAAACCTATAATAAAACTATTTATTTTCCATGGTATAACCTCTAATGCTATTGGAATGTTGAAAACTTTATTTTCAGGGTTTCTAGACTTGTCCATTAGCATATTTCTATGCTCCTTGTCTTACCAGGGGAATGTCACTATGCTCCTAGTCTAATTTTTTATGGGTCCATCACTGATTTTATTAGTTTATTTGGTTCTTTATTTCCCAATTTTTGGTAGTCTCATATGTTATATGTATGTTTGTATGTTAATAGGGTTCTTATTTAAATTATATAGTCTATAAATACATGATTGCATTGATGCATTTATGATACATATTTGAATTCAGAATTAATCTATTGAAAGTATAAAAGTAAAAGATTACACTGTTAGGAAAAAAAACCCTTATACAAAGATTATAAATAAAATGATTAGTGAAAAAACATACATACTCTACTATGTTTTCATCTCACAAATAAGGATAAGGGTTTGGGATCTTCATATTACACTGGATTTCTTGATGGAATGCATTGAGTACTAATTTTTAACTTTTCAAAGAATATAGGTTTGAATAAATAATTCCTCTCATAACCACACCCATTTTTATGGTTTAGAAAGGTGTTTTGAGTTGATTAAGGCTACAAAAATGGAGAAGGATTTTTAGGAGAACCATAGTGAATTATACAACCTAAACAAGGATTTTATAATAGATAAATAGAATAAAGTTATCATCAAATTTATTTTTAAAAATATATATAAACAATCAAGAATGTACACTAGCTTGACCAAAAGCATACATAGTGACTAGGATCCTACACTAGCTTGATTGGTAGTATACACAATGACCAAGGGCATACATTACACTCCTAATCAAATTTTCAAAGTTGTAAGAATGAAAAATGGTTCTAGGTTTTGTTTGTGTCATTATTTGGACCTATTTCCAAATAATTTCAGCATCTAAAAGTACACAAGTTTGATACAATTTCTTATTTATCTCAGGATTCACTCTTTATCAATTTAAAGCATTTCAATACTTTTTTTCACATAATTAGGTTTTTTTATGATGTTATATTTTTGTATTCTATTTAAATCTAATATGTGTGCATGTATTAGGGTATAGGGATGTGTATTTCACATGTAAACCATTTTACCATACTACAAAATGTCATGAAATACATTGTTATAGAGTTGGATTAGTTTATCATGTCCTTTGTGTAGTTGTTTCCACTTAATATAATAGTCATCAAAAATAGATATTTCAGGTGATATAATTCTTAAAGGCTTATATGAAAATTTTGAGGTTGTTCCATATTTTTATTTTGTCTAGTGTTTATCCCATATATTATGGGCTTTCCACCACTTTTTAATGGGTGAATAAGTTTTAAAAGTGCAATCTTGATTTTCCCAAAATCAAAAAAATTATTCATATATAAATATGATTCTCACTCAACTAACTAGTTGTCTATTGCATCTACATTGATTTTACTCATAAATACACAATACTAGAATCCTAAAGGTACTCGACCACTAAAATATTTATCCAATGAGTGAGATAATGAAACCACCTGCTCAATGACTTTGGTGTCCTGGTTGAAAAAGATCTAGTATTTTTTTTATTGAATTGATGTTACAATTCCTTTATTGGGCATCTATTGGATTGCATCTTTAAATTGCATGGAATATATTATAAGTGGTCTTTGGTTTGATTTATATCTTCAAATAATTGTACCTCATTTGATGGGACATGCATGAACAATATTAACCACTATGATACCACTTTTATGAATCATAGGATATATATGATGGACAACACACTAAATGAGAATTTAGATGTGTTTTATGTGTGTGTGGAAGTAATATAAATTAATTAATTAGATACTATTATCATAAAATTTTCACCCTCAATGATTTCTATTACAGCCTCCTTCAATTTTATGAAACATGGAAACATCTCTCAAGTTGAGTGTAACCTTGGGAGAGATGAGTCTCTTGATTGAAGAGCTAGCTCCCTTGATATATCTATTTAAGCTCATCATCTATGCTACTAACTTGTCAGTATGAAAAGGGAGAGAGAAAACATAAAATAAGCCTAATATAATGAGGCGATGCACCATTTTTAACTCCACAATACTACCATGAACTTGCACTATGAAAGGTGATTCACAAAATTGATCTCAACATCCAAGGTTTCTCTAACATAAGTATTTCAACATGAAGGTAAGATGCAATGCATTTCTCAAGGTGGATGAATAATAGGTATTATTTTAGACACTATTACTCTTTATTACACTTAAATACATACAATAACACTAACTACACTTTATGTGACCTGTTAGAGGGAAGACTACTTGCACAAAACATGAAAGAGTAAGGTGAACACAAAGAGATATGAATATCACTTGTCATTCAAATATGAACTACTTCACACACTTAGACAAGAAATTGAGAACTCAAAACCAGCTTGAAATATTTAATTTAAATTTAAAATCACTACTCAAACTAGCAGGGCTTCACCATACCAGATGTGAATTATTTACAAAGCCTAAAGTGGTTACTTATATAGAGAATTGTAAAGAGAGAGGGGCATAGTAGGAAAAGATTGACAAGTGTCTATGTGAGTTGAAAAAATAAAGGGGGTTATGTAATATTCATAAAAATACTTCCAAATCCATGTGTCTCACTCTTGAATATGCTCCAACCCTCCATGTGACATAGGAGTTAGAACTTGGCTTGACACCTAAAAACTACCCTTCCTTGCATAAGAAGAGTGACAAATGGAATTTTAAATGATGAATTAACCATGATTTCATTAAAAAAAAATCATTTTACACACACTATTACTTAATAAACTCATTTTATCTGACATTACATCATTCATGTGCATAGGTGTCTTGAAACTCTCTATTTCCCACAACCAGTTTGGTACACGTGGCTCAAAACTCAAGTTCATCTTCTTCAAGTCACTCTATCTCAATTTATGGTCTTAAAATATCTTAGCATACTTTAAAAAACTATTTTAGTTCCTAAAACAACTCCCAATACTCCATTTTTCTCATCAAGCCCTCATTAGGCTTATTTTCCTTATAACCCTAAAACCCTATAAACCTCCTTGTTTAGGATAATGTACGAAGGGTAATGATAAAATAAATGAATATTATATGACCCAATATGTCCTTACATATTATTAAAATTTCATTTTTTAAATATGAGTGGAAGTCCATTTTTTCTAGCCTTTCTCTCTCTTCAATTAGGCATCAATTTGGCCTCCTTGCCTAGAACCTTGACTTCCTAATCCAAAACTCTCCCACATGTTTTAAATAACCCAAAATCATTTTATTCACTTTATATATGATATAACCAACCTCCATGTTAAATTTTAGGTCATGAAACCCTATGAAAGTGTGAGAATCATGAAATAACCTTGCCCCCTAGTCTCATTTTAGGCTTGTTTGAGACTGCCTTGGAAAATTAGCTTTGTTTGACCACCTATAGAATATCCTATGAATATTTTTGGATTTAATAGGAGTAAAAAATCTAAAAATTACTGAATCTAATGATTTTAAAGTTCAATTTTTCTCAAAACTCCTATAAAACACTAAAAACATGCAAAATGGGGCATTTATTACAGTCCATACAACTAAAAGTACAGAAAAATTACATGTGGAAAACCTAATTTGAGTCCTAAAAATTTTCCAAGATGTTTCAAAATAAAAATTTGTCATTAAATGTACTTTATAGGTAAATTTTTCTTGATTGGTCACTATCAAGGTTTTAGGAGGGTTTTAAGCACGTTTCATTCTTAAGGATTGTTCATAAAGAAAATATCTTATTTCTCTCTCCTAATACCAAAATACTATTTTTAGGGTAAATTTCCATCACCTTCAATTACCATAGGTTCCCAGTCAAATCCTCATGAAATTTTTGAGTGTGAGAAGGTGTTCCTTGGGTTGCAAGCAATCCATTTGAGAGGGGTATAGACTCTTAGTCTTTGTTCATGAAGGTGTTGGACCAAAACCAACAACTGGTGCCTCAATTATGTTATTTGTAGAACCTTATACCATCCATAAAAACCTATTATCTCTATTAATAGTACCAATGTCACATCAAGTGGGATAAAACCTACTTTGAAACATAGTCTTGCATGATAGGAGTTTGAAGAAGGTTTTAAGAGGTCAAACTAAAATTTCATTATCCTCACCTATTTATGAGTGATCTTGAAAGGTATGTGATAAAATATATTATTTTAAATTCCCCAAATCCTTTAATTTACCTTCAACTAGTCACTTTGTTCTTGACTGCTCCTAGGTCTATCTTTATGTGAGAATTAGGCCTACAGGCCTAAATAAGGTTTCTAGAATTCTACCCTTTCACACTAAAGTATAGAGTCTTGTAGGTTCATGTAATCATTTTGGATATATTAAAATATTTCAAACCACTATCCTTACCTCCATTATCCATTCCAAATATGTAGTTTTGTCTTAGCAATGCAATCAGGCCTGTGTGTGTCCTATACTTCATTAGGTCTTCGATAGAGTTTTGACAATTTTCACCTTTTTTATTAGGTTTGAGGGTTAAATGAGGTGTTAATAACACTATGAAACCATTCAAAAATGTCCTTCATCCCTATATACCTCTCATAGGACTTCTTATTCTCAAATTAAGCAAAAACACTGCTGAAGAGCAAGCAGACCTATAGGTTACTCTTTGATTGTGTATAGGGGTTTTGAAACTCAGTTTTAATCAACCTCCATAGTCATTTAAAAATATTTCATTATTTATTAAATCAACTCAATTCCACATCACTGATATTCCTTTGGCTCTTGAACTTTTTTGAAGTCCTAATTGGGCTCAGAGCTCTTTTCAAATGCCTCTACCCATTATTTCCTTAGGTCTGATATTAAACTGATTCCTCAAGTTCGTACAGACCTATAGATGACCTTTAGGGTAGTTTGAGTACTAAGTTTAAAATTTAAAATCCTTAGTATCATGGTGCTTAAATTAATATAAACCAAAGGAGTCAATTTCATCATATAGAAAGGTCTACAAACTCCTTTTATGGCATTTTCAAGCCGCCTCTCATTTACTTTCATGCATAGAACTGTAGGTTTATATTTTGGTTATGAACTAAATCCTTTGGTTATATCTTAATCTACAAGTGACTAGGTTCCCTTCAATATTTTGTGTCTTTTTTCATCATATCTTGCAGTCAAGTCTCCTACTTGGCTTGTTCTTATGTTGATTTGATGTTGATTTTGATCCAAAATGAGGACCTACAGGCTTAAATCCTATATGTCACTACTTGCTTGTTTAGGGATAAAAATCCACTTATTAAGTTATTTAACTTATTATAACTATTAGACCACTTCTAAATTTCTTGTCATTATTTTAATGTCTCACAGATGTTATGACTAAGCATCATGTCACCTTCAATTTACTTAACTGGTCTATATGGACTGTACACATAGTCAACCAATGTATAAGGTTTGTGTGTAGTCTTATACTCTCTCATGAGGTCATTCATGCCTTAATAATCCTGTACAAACTTATACAATTTTTTAAGGGTTAAATTCATCTCTCTCTATGACTTATGCTTTTTAACCCAGCATTATGGCATCTTTAACCTACTTCTACAATCTATATAGGTCTGTATATGGAAGAAACACTTGTGACTCTTATTAAAGAGTGTACTTGTACTAATATCTTCATATTCCCATACTTATAGTATTTAAATTGTATCTTAGAACCTTATACTATGATATACCACTGATATTTGAGCCAAATTTGGCAATCAAACATGTAGTAGATTGTTCAAATATCGATAATGTTTCCAAAGACCAAACACTTGAAGACCATGAACAAGAATCACATATCAAGGGAGTAGTAATTAATTCCATGAATTTTAGGTATACTACATTAATTTTGAAGGATTTTTAACCTTTGAAAATGAAAAATATCTCAGGAAAACCAAAACTAGCAGTAATTTGATTGAAATAGATTGTATATCAAGACACTTTTTTCTCCAAGTGAAGACACTTCATGGAGATGAGTTATCTAATGAAACCAACATGGAAAGTATATGTTTTAACTCTAAAAACATCCATAAAAAACGTTATTCTTCATCTAATTCTAAGGTGGAGAAATAGATGCAAGAACAAACCCTTCTTGGATGGCTAATGCATAATGACCTCCTATCACTCTTAGTGATTTTTCATAAAGAAGTGGCCACTAATATACAAAATAATAACATTTATTTCAATCTTACTTGGACCCCTAACAAATTACAAAGTTTTATCTCCTAACTCTCTCTGTCTCTCCTGACCATACCATTCACTTCAAATTTGCCTTTTTGAGCTTATGAAGGTAGTGATAGAGGAAGAGAATGCCTAAAGAAATTATTTGACTTAAAACTTGTTATAAATATTTAAAGTGATTTTAGGATCCCAAGGGACACTTTTAAATTTTTTCCAACTGAAATCTGATCTTTCAAGGCCATACAAGTGCCCAAAAATGCTTATAAAATGTCATTTTTCTTAGTTTAGGCATTAAACTACAGATGTTATTAGTCTTTGAATATCCTTAAACATTATCTAACCCATTTTTGACATAAATTACATTAGGATTATTATTTAAATGTTTTTATTTGAATATGGTACATGCAGTTTCTCCAAATAGGCTAAAAGGTGGCCAAAATGTGATTTTTGCATATAAGAACCAAATAAAAGGTTATTGTATGATATTATAATATTAATGACATATCAATAACATTTTATAATGACCCTAAACCATAATAAAAATTTGACCATTTTTGACAACATCAAGACCTTGAAATTAACCCCTAGGACTAGACAAGTATACCTAAGACCAAACCTTGGACAAGGTTAAACAAAGACAAATATGACCATATGAAACTATTTAGGACCATGACAAGACCATCACAATACCCTGACAAGTTTTTAAAAACCCTATGAAGTTTTAACCTAAAGGAGGTCACCAATTTTGAATTGATGTCAAAATTTGGTCAATAATTTAGTGATTCACAGGGGTAGCGTGTCTACAATGTTAATGGATCAATGGACTTATCCTCCCATTAGGTAATGGATTCAATCTTATGCTATATTATGAAATTGACATGCCTTCTAAAGACTTCAAACTCACACCATAAACATAACAAGAAGTAAACATACATTATGCCAAAGTCATTTAGGGAAACCACGCATAAAATAATCAAAACAACATATCTAACCTACTATGTACAGACCTCAAAACATGTTGGAAGGTGATGAAACAATTCCTCTTACTTCAACCTTGAACATAAACAATATTCCTAGAGTCATAGCTGCTCCATGAGAATAAGTCACCATATGATGGATGTTTGTCAAAGAAAATTTTCTTGTGAAGATGATCAAAGGAGTTACCACTCATGGGACCTCTTCTAGCTGCAAGTGAATCACTTGAAAATCCATTGAATGGTCCTCTTAGCTCCTCTTGAAGTTTTCTTGATAGTGCAGCCTACTTGATCTCTTTATTCTCATTTGATGCTTGTCAATCTACTTCTTGGGAGTCATGAAATCTTTCTCAACTTCACCTTCATCTAGACCAAGATGTGGTTGATGTCTATGACCATCATACATGCCTTCTTCTTGGCCAATAATGTCTATAAGTGACTCAATATCAAATTAAAGCTTAGGCTACTCCTTAACCACACAAACTTATACCTTAGCTTGATACATTCTTTAAATATTGCAACCTATTTTTTAGTGACTTGACACTCCTTTTCATGTTCATTAGGTCCACTAATGACCTTATGATCAATCTCATGTTATTTAGGAGGGAGAGTTGGGCCACTTGTTTAAATTCTTGAACTAAGGCATGGAACTATTTCCATAGATCATCAAATTCTTCTTGACTATTGCACTCTTGAACTTTTTCACCTTGGGTAGGTATAATTTCACCTTCTTCATTACCATGCTCTATTACACTTTGAAATTCATCATCATCAACTATGTGAAGAAAATAGTTACCCCATGCAGCTTGTTGAAGAGGATCATCAAGACTTATCTCAGGATACTCATCACCCTCATCATGAATGATATATGTTCCATGACTTGTATCTTTAGTATGTTTGTATGGATAAAATCCATATCAATCATCTCCCCATTCATCAAGGTATAAGTTATTTATGTCATCGAAAGGTGTTAGAGGTTCTTGACCACTAGGATAGTCTCCTTCATCATTAATGTTGAGGTTCATATTAGCAGTATTAGGCACATATGGCTCCACATAAAAATTATCTAATGGTTAAGCCTTGATAGAAACTTTAGCACCATACATGGTCATAAATTCCATGTAGGACTAATCTGAAGTCAAGTATCCACCTATCTTTGTTGTGACGTCCCTTGACAGGCAAAGGGAAAATTAAGGTGGCATATCTATAACCACCATATCTTGGGATATGGGGAATGTAGGACAATCTGGATCATGAGATTAAAATATTTGATAATTCCAACTATCTTGGCAGATGATCCATCCAACTGTAACACCCCCTTAAAGTGTGGTTCATATTTCAACTTCAGCCTATTTGCCACTTGTTTAGGCATGACTAATGTACTTGATCCATTATCAATAAATTAATGGTGTACCAATGAGTCTCCAATGATGATGGAAAGGTATAATGTAGGAGGTTTATCTTTTCTTTCAGATTTGATTGGCTATCCATATTTGGTCTTTATTTCATTGGTCAAAATTGCCTCTCTTTCACTAGGCTACTTAGATGATGCATTGAGCTTGGAGATCTCATTTTGGATCAAATCTATTTGAATAGGTATGGATAGTTTTTCCAACATTTTGATTCTTATATATACCTTTTTCATCTACTCCATAATATTCATTGGAGAATGACCAATTTTCTCATGCACTTTAGAAGCTAAAACACTACCACTAGCTTGTGAAACTTGATGTGTAGGAGAGGACATAGAAGGAGCTTTAAAATTTTATTTTATTTTATTTACCTAAGCCATGGGAGCTTAATTTGGAATACATAATCCTTAAATTACTTGAGCTCTCATATTTGGACCACTACTTGCTCCTTGGACTTCTTCAACCACTCTCTTCTTTAACATTGTGTTTATAGCTATGAAGATTGAACCAATGTTGAGATTGCCTTGGTAGTTGACTGAACATGATTCCTCTTGATAGTAATTCATCAATATATCACATGATTAAACACCTCTACTAATGTTCTCTCCTATACTAGGCATCTTCTCTTGATTCATAGAAGCCATTGTTCCCCATTTAGCCATATAGGCTTGATTGAAGGCATCATTTGTGTAAGTGAAAGAGTCATGAGGTTGGTCCCATTAAGTTTGATCTCAATTATGTTGTAAAAGTTTATTTTGGATAGGTAAAAGTTTTTTATGAGTATAAGGAACATTCTAATTGTTCCTGTTATGTTTCCTCACTTGAGTTAGTTTCCCTTGTCCTTGATATTGACCTTAAAAGGGTTGTCTAGGAGCTTGGTAAGGATGGTAGGGATAGAAATGGACTTGAATAGACATAAATTATTAATTTCATTATATCCTCTTAATTTATTGGACCTATTATCTAATATCCTTAATCATATTTTCATCCTTCTGCTTGCTTGATTGATTAGGGGTAGCTTGCATGTACTTGGTTGTGGGGATAGGAGTAATGGTAGGCACAGGATCTTATACATTAGGAAACAAAGGCATGGGAGGTATAACATATATATTCCCAACTTGAACAAGTAAATTCTCATCCCTTATGGCTATCTCATAAGCATTAGTCAAAGTATCCCCCCCCATAGATTGAATCATCATGGAGATATAATAATTGAAATACTTGAGATAATAAAGGAAAACATGATGGGAAGTAGGCCTTACCAAGAGTGGGATACCATCCTAAGTATTATGGAACCTTGTATTAAATTATTGAATGGCCTCATGTGGTGCTCTTTGTATTGTGGTCAGCTACTCAGTCAAAGACAAGTGATTAGATTTGTCTTGAAAATTTCTTCTCAAAGCATCACCCAACTCATTCCATGTAGTGATAAAGTTAGGAGCCAAATTTACATACAAATTAAGTGAATTTAATTTTAAATATATATTAAAAAACCTAAATTAAAAAATTTCTTCAATGATTTTATGAATGTTACAAAAATTAGCAATGTTTATTATGTGCTCAATAGGATTAGTGGTAGCTTCTCGTGTGTATGGAGTCACACTTTTGAGGGATGACATAAGTATGTCATTGTATTGAGAAAGGGATAAATTATTATGGTAATTTAAGGCAAAAAATATAATATTTATATCCATTTTATCATCCTTAGGAGAACTTGGGTAATCTAGAATAAAGAGGGGTAAGTGAGAAACAAAGACTTCTTGGAGTATGGATGAGTGTTAGAAAATATCCTTATTCTAAGAGAATAGTAAGGTAGATCTAAAAAATCAAATGGAATTCCATTAGTATATGATATTATGTTTACCTTATGCATGAAAATGAGGCAATAGTCTACAACTAGGAGCCAATGAGTGTTGCAGTCACCAAATATTGCATGAAGGATGCCTTACAACTTCAAATTTGCCAAGGTCAGCATTCACCTTTGACAAATTCTTGTACTATGAGACCCACCAAGCATGTCAAAACTTATATTAATAAAATTTTCACCCTAAATAAGTTATATTATATCCTCATTTAATTCTATGAAACATGGAAACATCTCTCAAGTTGTGTGTGACCTATGGGAGAGATGAGTCTTTAGATTAAAGGGCTAGCTCCCTTGATATAGCTATTTAAGCTCATCACCTATGTTACTAACTTTTTGGGATGAAAATGGAGAGATAAAACATGAAATAAACCTAACATAAAGAGGTGATGCACCAATTTTAACTCCACAATACTAACATGAACTTACACTATGAAAGGTGATTCATAAAATCGATCTCAACATCCAAGGTTTCTCTAACACAAGTATTTCAACATGAAGGTAAGATGCAATGCATTTATCAAGGTGTATGAATAATAAGTATGATTTTAGACACTATTTATCTTACTTACACTTAAATACATACAAGAACACTAACTACATTTCATGTGACCTGTTATAGGGCAGATTACCTACACAAAACATGAAAGAGTAAGATGAACACAAAGAGAGATGATATCACTTGTCATTCAACTATGAAATACTTCACACACTTATAAAATAATTTGAGAACTTAAAAACATATTTAAATATTTTTTTCAAAGGTAAAATCAGTACTCAAACTATCAGGGCTTCGCCATACCAGATGTGGATTATTTGTAAAGCCAAAAGTGGCTTCTTATATATAGAATTGTGAAAAGAGAGAGAGGGGCCTAGTAGGAGAAGATTGAAAAGTATACATGTGAGTTAAAAATATAAATTGGTTTATGTAACATCCATAAATATACTTCCAAAGCCATGTGTCTCACTCCTGAAGATGCTCCAACCCTTCATGTGGCATAGGAGTTAGAACTTGGCTTGACACCTTGACTAACTTCTTGAAAATTGCCCTTCCTTGCATAATAAGAGTAAAAAATGGAATTTTAAATCATGAATTATCCATTAATTCCTTTATAAAAATTCATTTGACACCTAAAATTCTTTAATAAACACCTTTGATATGACATTTCATCATTCATGTGTATAGGAGTCTTGAAACTCTCCATTTCTCGTGCCTAGCTTGGTCCAAGTCGCTCAAAACTCAATTTAATATTATTAAAGTCACTCTATCTACATGTATGGTATTAAAATATATTATCAGACCTTAAAAAAACCATTTTAGCTTCTGAAACAACTCCCAAGACTCCATTTTTCTCATCAATCCCTCATTAGGCCTATTTTATTTGTAGCCCTAAAACCCTATAAACCTCCTTCTGTAAAATAATTTACAAAGGGTAATGAAAAATTGAAGAAATAATATAGGACCAAATATTTCCTTATATATTCATGTCAAATTTCATATTTTGACTCTAAGTGGAAGTCCATTTTTTTGCCTTTCTCTCTCTTCAATTAGGCCTCCTTACCTAGAATTTTATTGTCCTAATCCAGACCTCTCCCACATGTGTTAAATAACCCAAAATAATATTATTCAATTTCTATATTATATCACCAATATCCATGTCAAAATTTAGGTCCTAAGACCTTATGGAAGTGTGCGAACATGAAATAACCTTGCCACCTAGTCTCATTTTAAGCATGTTTGAGACTACATTGGAAAACAAGCTTTGTTTGACCACCTCCAAAATATCTATGTATATTTTTAGGATTTAATATGTGTAATACATCCAAAATTACTTCCTCCAATGATTTTAAATTATTTTTTCTCAAAATACAAAAAAACACAAAAAACATGTAAAATAGGGCATTTATTATAGTCCATACAATTGACAGTACATAAAAATTACATGTGTAAAACCTACTTAGAGTCCTCAACAACATTCAATAGGTTTTAGGATAAAACTATGTCATTAAATTTGCTTTAGAGGTCCATTTTTCCTGACTGGTCATTATTAATGTTTTAGAAGGGTTTTAAGCACATTTCATTCCTAAGGATTGTTCATAAACAAAAGATCCTCTTTATCTCTCCTAATGGCACAAGATTTTTTTATGGTACCCCTCTATCACCTCTAATAACCACTGGGTCCCATGCAAATCCTCATGAAATTTCTGAGTGTGAGAAGGTGCTCCTCGGGTTGCAAGCAAACCATTTGAGAGGGATCTAGACTCTTAGTCTTTGTTCAAATGGTGTTAGACAAAAACCAGCAACAGATGCCTCAATAATTTTGTGTGGATAACCTGATACCATACCTCAAAACCTCTTATCTCTATGCATAAGACCAATGTCACATCAAGTGGGAGAAAACATGCTTTGAAATGCAGTCTTGCATAATGGGAGTTTGAAAAAGGGTTTAAGAGGTCAAACTGAATTTTACTTGTTCTCCCCTATTTATGAGTGATATTTAAAGGTATGCTATAAAAATTTATGATTTTTCATGACCCCCATCCTTCACTTTACCTTCAACCATTCACTTTGTTCATGATTGCTCCTAGGTCTATTTTTATGTTAAGGTTTCTAGCATTCCATCCTTTCCCACTAGAATATGGAGTCTTATAGGTTCATGTCATCACTTTGGAGATATTAACATATTTAAAACCATTCTCCTTACCTCCATTCTCCATTATAAACAAGCATCTTTGTTTTGGCAATGCAATCAGGCATGTGTGTGTCCTATGCTTCATTAGATCTTATATAGAGTTTTGACCTTTTTCACCTTTGTTATTAGGCCTAAGGGTTCAAATTAGGTGTTTATAACACTATTAAACCATTAATAAAATTGTATTCATCCATTTAGATCTCTCATATGACTTCCCCTTCTCAAATTAAGCAAAACCACTCCTAAAGAACAGACAGACTTGTAGGTTGCTCTTTGATTGTGTATAAAGGTTTTAAAACTTAGTTTTAATCACCCTCCACAATAATTTCAACATATTTCCTTATTTATTCAATAAATCCCATGACTTTTCTATCAACGAAGATATACCTTAGTGTTTTTCATATGCATTTTCTTCCTCGCTTTAGGCTTGGAATCAACCTATCTTGACTTGTAGCATGTAGGTGCCTAGTAGGATATTTAACTACATTCTATGTTTAAGAACTCATTTCCACATCACCAATATTTTTTTGGATCTTTAACTTGTTTGAAGTCCCAATTGGGCTCAAATCTCTTTTCAAGCACATCTACCCTTTATTTCCTTAGGTATGATGTTAGATTGATTCCTTGAGTTTATACAGACTTGTAGATGCCCTTTAGGGTAGTTTGAGTACTAGGTTTGAAAGTTAGACTCCACACTATCATGGTGCTTTAATTAATCTAAACCAAAGGATTTAAAATCATCATATAACAAGGTATTCAAACTCCTTTTATGGCATTTTCAAGCCACTTCTCATTTGTTTTCATGCACAAAACTATAGGTTGATATTTGGGTTATGAACTCAGTCCTTTGTTTATCCCTTGATCTATAAGTGACTAGGTTCCCTTAAGTAGTTTGTGTCATATTTCATCTTATCTTGTAGTCAAGTCTCTTTCTTGGCTTGTTCTTGTGTTGATTTGATGTTGATTTTGATCCAAAATGAGGACCTATAGGCTTAGGTCCTATATGTCACTACTTGTTTGTTTAAGGATACAAAGCCACTTCTTGAGTTATTTTAATTATTGTAAATGTCAAACCACTTCTCTCTTCCTTTTAATTATTTAAATGGATCATAGAGCTTATGACTAAGCATCATGTCACCTTCAACTTAACTAGTCTATATAGACTGAAGACACATTCAACTAATGTATAAGGTTTATGTGCAGTCTTAAAGTATCTCATGAGCTCATTAATGCCTTAATAAGCCTTTTTAGACTTATAAAAGTGTTTATGGGTCAAATTCATCTCTCTCCATGGTTTATGCCTTCTGACCCAACATTATGGCATATTCAACCTACTTCTATAATCCATACAGGGCTGTATATGGAAGAAACACTTGTGACTCTTATTAGAGGGTGTACTTAGACCAATATCTTCATCTTCCCATACTTTAAATAGTTTAATGTTATCATATAACCTTATAATATGATATACCACTGATACTTGAGCCAAATTTGGCAATCAAACATATAGTAGACTGTTTAAACATTGACAATGTTTCTAAAGACCAAGCACTTGAATCCTATGAACAAGAATCACATATCATGGGATTATCCATGAATTACATGAATTTTAGGGATCATTCATCAATTTTTAATCATTTTTAACCTTTTAAGACTATAAATATCTCAGGCAAACCAAAACTTGCAACAAGATTGATTGAAACAACTTGTATATTAAGACACTTTTTATCCAAGTGAAGACACTTCATGGAGATGATTTAGATAATTAAAGCACCATGTAAAGGATATCATTTACCTATAAAAACATGCCTCAAAACCATTCTTATCCATCAAATTCTTAGGTGGAGAAACAAAGGCAAGTACAGACCTTGCTTGGATGGCTAAGGCATAGTGACCTATTGTCAATCTTAGTGATTGTTCATATAAAAGGGGCCATGAATATGAAAAATAATGACATTTATTTCAATATTAATATTACCCCTAAAAATTTCCAAAGTTTCAGCTCCTAACTCTCTCTCTCTCTCCTAGATGTACCATTCACTTTAAATTTGCCTTTCTGAGCTTGTGAAGGTAGTGATGGAGGGCAAAGAATGCCTGAAGCAACTATTCGACTTGAAACTTGGTCCAAAGATTTAAAATTATCTTATGTATCCTAAGGGACACTATAAAACTATTTCCAACTAAAATATGATCTTATAAGGCCATACAAGTACCCAAAAATGCTTGTAAAGTGTCATTTTACTTGGTTTAGGCATTAAACTGCAGATTTTTTCAGTCTCTGACTATCCCTGAGCATTATCTAACCCATTTATAACATCAAATAATTTATTATTTTTCTTGAAAAAATTTTATTTGAATATGTTATGTGCAACTTCTCTGAATAAGCCAAAAGGTGGCCAAAATGTGATTTTTGCATATAAGAGCCAAATAAAATGTTAGTGCATGATATTATGATATTAATGACATCTAAAAATCCTTTAAACCATTCTAAAAATTTGACCATGTTTGATAACACCAAGACCTCAAAATTGACCCCTAGGACTAGACACGTATACCTAAGACCAAACCTTGGACAAGGTTAGACAAGGAAAAATATGACCATATGAAACTATTTAAGACTATTTAAGAAAATTACAAGAGCATGATAAGTTTTTGATAACCCTAAGAAGTTTAAACATATAAAGGGTGCCCAATTTTGACTTGAGGTCAAAATTTGGTCAATAGATACAAACATTTATATGGAAATATACATGAAATATGATATAATTGAAATGGGAAATTATATTAATCTACGTGTTTGGTACGTGACATACTCTTGATAAGGATGTGTGGTTTTATATCTTTCTAGGTTATGTCTATGCTCTGAGATGTATATAATTTTATTGTTATGTAATGTTATAGATATGTATGCATAGGTTTAAAATACACAAAGGAATAAAGAACCATTATAGAGATCAAAATGTTGGAGATTCCATATTAGAATCTTCACATTCTAATAGTTGAGTTCAAATGGTGTCAAAATTTATTGGTATAAATACTAGTCACATTGTAATGGAGGATTTAGTCTTCTCAACACCTCACAATATGAATTTATTTAGTGGTGTGTATGTAGTTATTTGGTACCTTCAGGAATTAATTAGTAAATACATCATAATATTTTTTGCATGCATGAATGGTGCATGTCTAATCTTCTTAGAATTCATTATATGGAACTATAGAAGTGTGTGTTGAATCTATTATTGATGAATTAAAAATATGAAAAGTGTCATGAACCATTGAGTAGTATTTTTAATTAATGCAAATTATGAAAATGGACTGAACAATTCAATGGAAATAATTTTAGAGAATCCTCCTAAATAAATTACAGTATACAATCCCAATAAACTTAAACTTGTCATATATCCACTCTAATAAAGTAGGGTTTAATATTTAATTATAACACCATAATATTACACAAGACCATTGAACTTTGTTTTTAAGGATATGATAAAAATACAACACCCACTTGAATGTTTTATCTCCAAATGTAAATAAAAATGAAAAAATCAGTAATTAGCTCATAGAGTATATAAACATATACCCTTTTATAATATTATTCTCTCATAAAATCTCTATCCTTGAATTAAATGGACATAATTAATATGAAAATAATATGATTTAAGATCAAGGGTCTATGTATAACACCATTGTAGCATATACAATTAGTAACGTTGACATCTAAGAATGCATGTTGAATATAGTACTCTTGTATGAAGGATTTATCATATTTAATACATGAATATGACTATATCTATATAGATAAAGAGAGAATAGCACTAAAATATTTCATTCAAATTTGGTGCTTTCTCATTAAAGCTATATCACCAAGCATTAATATTGGATGTGACATATTACTCAAATATTTTGTGATTTAGATGTTAGTTATAACACCAAAATGGTGTAAAAAACCACAAAATTTGAGTTTTGGGGGTACCCATAAATGGATTTATATCACCCGGCTTTAACTTTTGAGTGAAAATGCATGTGATTTTATTGAATTTGTAAAAAAATTAGAGAGTAAGATTAAAAACTCTCTCAAGTAAAATAGTCAAACACCAAGACTCAATCCATCACCAAGCATAAATGAATATATATTTTTTTATACAACTTATATGCTTTAGGATTTAGGAATATTGTTATGATTCAAAGAAATATTGTACAAGGATGCCAATATTGAACTCTATGGATCTCTTTAGAGAATAATTAATCAATGAAGGTTTTATAACCAAGTTAAAAAGACAATTTTTAGAGATAAAATTACTATAATAAGACATTTTTATAAAATATGATGTATTGAATCTTAAGTATTTGTTTATGGAGGTAAAGGTGATAAAAAAAAATAGCATTATTTTTTGGTGCAGATAGTTAATCACATTTTGCTGTTAGAAATAAAATAAAATTTTCAAATCGATTTTCATGTCTCATTGAGTAAGAAGTCAATTTTATATGAAACTATAAAAAAGTTTTGATTTTTCAAAAAAATAATTTTTTAATTAAAATTTAATTTTGGAAGTAATTTAAAGTTTCAAAATGTTTGGATCAAGGAGACTAAGTTGTATTTAGAGTATTTATGGTTTTTTGGAAAAAAAAATTAGTTTTAGAGCATACTTATATTTTTGTAAAATACCTCTTATCATTTTGATCTAACATACAAACAAAATTGGAAACAAAGGTGGAGTAGAGCTCTTATAATTGATGTTTAAAGTTGTTTAAGGTTAAAGTAGATCTGCCTTGTTACCCACAATATTTTTACAGATCCCTTTAATAAGCTTGAAAGCTGCACTTAGCCTTTTTTTAAGGTCAATTTTTTATTTTTTACCTTTTGGGCATCTCGATGAACAATTTTTCATCCCAGAGGACACCAAATTTTTTTTACTATAAGTATTTTCCATTGTAATCAAAATGAGAAATGGGGTAGGTATAACATGAGGTCATATCCCACACTAGTGACTTTTGTTACTTGGATTTGCACCCTTTGAGGAGATGTCTTAGCTCTCCTCATCTAAGTGGCACAATTGAAACACCTCTAGGTTTGTGGGTAGCCTAAGGATGAGGTGAATCTCGAAGTAGGGATATCTCCCTTGATGTACCACTTTGGATCACTACTACACCTAAAATTTGGGAGGGAAAAGTGAGAGACAAAACTAAAATCAAACTATCCTAAGGGAGGTGATACACCAAATAAGTTGATGACTTCCAACCCGCTGCATGTTACACATGAAACCAAGAGACTGACTAAACATATACTTCTCCAATCTTCATCTTCTCACATCAATATTACATTATGAGACTATGGATGAATGTTTAGGCTAGGAGGACTAGATAAGAGGCATTAAATGGCACTAGTGAATATACTATCTCACTTAACCTTGACACTTCCTAGAACACTCCACATTCCCTACAAGAATAAGCTTTCCAACTGCAAATGAGATAAAAGAATTAGACAACATGATAAGGAAATCATAATTATCACTAAGAAAGATCAATCATCCAACTAAAAAAACACTATGAACAATCATGAAGAGGTAAAAATTAATAGTATTATTGATAAAATGGTATGCAAATGAGCAAGGCTTCACCATACTCAGGTGGAACATAAGTTACAATGGCCAAAATGGCTAGTTCTTAAAGAACTTGAGAGAGAGAGAGAGAGAGAGAGAGAGAGAGAGAGAGAGAGAGAGAGAGAGAGAGAGAGGACAAAAGAGAAGTCCAAGGTTTAAAAAGACACTTTTAAAGCTGAGAAAAGGATTTAATTGTGCATGATAAGAGGAGATGGGATGAACCATGCAAGGTCAAAAGAGACAAGTGGCCATACAAGGCATGAAACTCATGAAAAGTGGCATGAAAGTTCTCATTCTAGCTCAAAAAACTACCTTCATGATTTGGACCTATCTTAACATCCAAAAACTAATTATGACTAGATATAATTATTGGAATGGAGGGGAAATTTTTCATACATGCCTCTTAATGCATTGGTTGTAGGCTTGGTCATCTAAAATCATCTAGGAATGAGCCATCATCATCTGCAGTCCAAAAACCTCTACCTTCATGCACCCTACACACTTCACCTCAAAAAAGGCATCATTTTTCCATGAAAATACATGGGAGGGAGTCAATGATACCTATCAAGACCCTCTATGTCCTTAGAGGCATTATTCATACCTTAAATTTAGCTCACATGAATTTTTCCACCCTCCTCACTAGCTTGGTCACTATGACAATTTTGATTAGTTGAGATGAAGCAGTTGATTTAAGAACTTAGGAGTTATTCTAAGGCATCAAATTTACATTGAGAGTTATCTTAAGCCCTAATTTTTCCTCCCATGTGATTATCATCTCTTGAAACCTCTAACACCTACATAATACATAAAACAGTTAGAAAAACCTTGTTTTTCACCCCATCATACAATTCTATACAATAGGATGGGGATGAGCCTAATAGAGTCATATACAATTTCCAATCATCATCCTAGGAAAAATGTTCCATTAAAGTATCTTTCCAACCTCATTTCTCTAATAGGGTCACTAGCAAGGGTTTTACAAGGGTTTTGGATAGTTTAACCTCTTAAGCTTTGTTCATAAAGGTTACATGTTGAAGTTGACAAAAAATTACACTAGAACACATTATGGGACCTGTGATAACTCCTCTAAAATTCCTTTACCTCCATGAAAAGCCTCATGAAAGATGTGAGCAATCAAACCTCTCCTAACGAGCTTGTTTCTCCACTTTACATGGGTCTAATGTAGCCCTGAGCCAAAATATGAATTCTTGATGTTTTTTTCTACAAGTTGGAAGATGAAACACCCCTATAAAGACCTTATTAACATGATAAAATATGTTATAAATCATATATAAGGGTATAAGTGTGAATGATTCCCCATTTGGACACTAGGCCTAAACCTTGTCTAACAGGTATGAGTTGCCTCAAAGCATAAAATGAATTTTTATATCTTTCCTTGCTTCGAAATAGCCTACATACCTCTATTTTGACCTCATAAACATGTCTTAATCCATGTGAATTCTCATTTCATGCTAGGAGTGAAAGTGGTTCTCCATTTAGCTTATAGGCCTAACCCTGCCCAAGTAGGTTTGACTACAACTTTGAGGGTATATATAATCCCATTGGTTTTCTCCCCTCTATTATATGTTTCCATGATTTCCCTAGGTTTATTATAGCTTATTACACCTTCTTGAATGGTCTAAACTATCTCTTGGTCTACTCTTATCACTCATCTCTCAAATCTATAGGTTGATGCACAAGGGGAACTACCCTCTATCTGAGACAAAATAAAGTGTACTTAACCTATTTACCTAGACCATTTGGGTGTTTTATAGGGTTATTCAAGTGTTAATTATGTTCTCCACCAAATTTTAACATCATTTAACCTTATAAGTCCCTTAAAACCCAAAACTGACTATATAAAATACTGTGTGCAGGGTTTATTTGTGTGGATTGTATGTTGCTTGGTTTTAACTCTTTCTTTTTCATTATTTTCATATTATATGGGTTTATTAAAAATTATCCAATCATTATTTATGTATTCCAAATCCATTCATCTTTATATACTTACACTATACCCTATACACACCTTGAGTTCTCTAAATACAGTTTTTTTTCCTGACTGTATCTCTTTAAGGCACTATCATATAGGTGTCATTCATAGATTAACCTTGAAAAAAATGATAAAATACATTATGTTGGTGTTATTTTTCATCTTACCATTTTTATTTTATATTCACCTCATATACCTACAATGCCAACTTCAAGAGTATCAACCCTTTGCTCATTATTTGCTTCTTTTGATGGTATCATATTCTTTAACACCATACATGTAGGTGTTGTTTGCTTATTTGGACTTGAGACAACATTTAAAACATATATTTAAGATTCCATGACCATTTTATAATTTTACTTTCTCTTCTCATTCTAGGAATAAGGTCCATCACCAAGGTTATCAAGCTCGGTCTTTTTGATAATCCTATAGTCAGAGTGTAGGATACATTTATGATGGAAAGGGGACCTATAGGTATAGATTTCACTTGGAAAAGACTTAACATCACCTTGGTAACCTTTTATAAATTTTAAAACATCTTCCAATAACCAAAATGATATTCATTCCATGCTTAATGTTTTGCTATAAATGATGTAAGAGCTAAAGTCTAATGTAGGTCAACCTCTTTGGCAAAAGGAAACCTGTAGGTGAGAATAAGACCCAAAACATAGTATTCTAACCTCTTAAATGATCATTAAATCATAAAGGATTCATGAAAAAAATTTGGAACCATTCATTGTTAATATTTGGTCTATTATGCAACTTTGGATGAAGGGTCACCTTGGGGCTCAAAACTGTAGATGTCAATGCAAGAAACCAGTGCATAAATTAGTAATTTTGGGCTTCTATATAACCCACCTCCATTGATCATATTCCCCTAAAACCTTGTATAACTCTTATCCTATGTATTTTATGATATAAAAACAAATTTATAAGCCTCAAAACACTTGACAACCCTATTTTAAGATATCTATAAAAAGGCTTGGAGCTTTGTTTTCACCCTTTAGGGACAAGGGGCCTGAATCTACAGCCATCTTATTGAACATGGTTTCCAACTAAATTTTATCCATATACCCTCTCAAAAATTTATACCATTCTTTCTAAATCACCTCAAGACTTAAATGAGGGCTTCAACTCATGCTCCAACACTTCAAAATGACACTACAGTTCTCTACCAAGTCTCTTGTAGGTGTGTATTTCACTTGCAGGGAGTAAAGATGAGCAAGTTGGTAGGATACATGATTTATGAGATTAAAATGAGATTTGAGATCTTTAAATGACTCCAAACATACTTATTTCATTGAAAATACCTTACTCATCTCAAATATCATTTTCAACATGTTAGCCTTCATGAGAAAGTTGTACATGTTCATTAATCATAGATTGTGTATAAATGTTGCTCATGACTACAACAATCCCCTTTTGTTGCATAATATGGAGGTTAAATAAATTTTATATGTTTTAAACATATTTATAAACATTTTAAAACTCCCTATTACTCTATGGACATGATTTGGAACCCTGTGTAGCTCAAAATTGACTGTGTATGATAATTTTAAAGCAAACTAGCTACATGATGTTTTATGACTACACCTTCATGGAGTATGCTTTATAAGATGATATTGGAAGTTAATGATATAATATTACATTTAAAACATGGAAATTAAATCATATCCATCCTATGAAACCACGAATAAAGCATGAAACTCTAAAAATGGTGGAAACATGCATGTCATTCTCAAATAAGACTAGTCTACAAACCTGAGGTGATTTGCCCATCACAACAACTTGAAACATGAAAATAAGCATGGAAATAATTTTATTAGGGAGTAAAAATCATATAAATATAATATTAGTAAGTGAATTTTATGTAACTACTCAAACCAAGGCAAAACCTATAGGGTATACAAATTAGCAAGAAGAAAAATATAGTCAGCTTCATGAGGATGTTTTATAAAGCACAGGATTTTATTATTCAAAATATTATTATGTAAATGAACCTTTTTTATTTTAAATTCACCTCTTGAATTTATTTAATCTAAAATCTCCCCTGTTGATCATACTAATAAAAAACCTGAAGATTGGTCTTGTATGTCTAGAAGGGTGAAAAATAAGCAAAATAGTTTTAGCTCAGATTTGGCACTTACAAAGAATTTAAAACATGGAATTGAGATTAAATAAACTAAAGAGACATTCCCTAACATTATCCCATGTGGCACACTTCCCCATGGGTCGTACAAGTGCCAAACTCTTCTCTTTTCTCAAGAAAATTGCTCTTTCTTCTTAAGCACCTACCACTTTTAATTAAAAATAGCTACCTAAGACAAAATAGGACACATGGCACATGAAATAAATTTTTTACACCTTAAAATTTCCCTAGGAGGCTTTAAAACTTATTTAATGCCCTTTTTTTCACCCCAAAATGACTCAAAATAATAAAAGGACTAAAATGACTAATGACCAAGGCTAGTATAACATGAAATAACACTAAATAACCTATAATACACCTTAAGACATATGTATTAGACCCATAAAACACCTAAAACTCAATTTTTTACATATAGGAGTCCTAATTTGACCTACAAGGTCAAATTTTGTCAACAAATTGGTGACTCATAGGGGTAGTATGACTGCTATACTAACTAAACCAGTAGCCTTATCAGTCCATTGGGATTAGGGAGTCATCTGAAGTGTGAGACAAATAAGAAGACCTTCACTAGTACATAAATAATAATATATGATTAAAAACTACTAAAATTTGCATATAAATGACCAAACATGATAATGTGACCATTAGTAGTTTATTGCCAGTCATTTATAACGTGACCAAATTGATGACTAAACTATGTTTAGTCATTTATTGGTTGTTTTGATTGATCAATTTGGTAGTATATTTAGTCATTCATTGTTGTAATCTGGTCACTTATTTAGTCATTTTTTATTCACTGATATATTTAGTCATTGATTGTTGTTAATTGGTCACTTATTTAGTCATTTTTATTCGCTATTTTTTTTACATTGGTAGTATATTTAGTCATTAATTTTAATCATCATTCTGATCAATTTGGTAGTATATTTATTCATTTTTATTTACTAATTTCACTAGTCATCATTGTGTCTTGATCATATTTGTTATGAGTATTTACACATCGAAGAAAATCAATATCACACGAGGTAGCCTCAATCTTTTAAGGCATGTTCTCGCATGGCAAATCTTGACAAGCTCTTTCACATGTGTAATCATTATAAGATCAGCCTCCATTTTACTAAAGATTAGGTGTGGGCTTTGAAATCTTATATATTTTTTGATTCAATTTTTGTTAATCTTTGGTGTTAGTTCTCTTTGGTTTGGGTCCCTTTTCAGTTGTGTAACATTTCGGTGAAGTTTTCAATCATGGGAGGAGAAAAGGTCAAAACTGAGAAGTTATCATGTGATGAAACCAAAGCATATGCTATGCTCTAGAGCATATGTTATGAAGGTGGGATTTCTCATTTTCTTAAATTTCTAAATGGATATGATGAGAACTATCCATTTAGTTTGCTTTGAGTTGGGATGGTGACCATAAAGTTTAGGTTGGAGGTATAGAGTTTGTTGTTAGTGAGAACTTGATTTATAAGGCCACAAGTTTACACTATGAGGGAAGAAGATTGAAAAAGACTCACCAAAGTTCAAGACTTGGAGGATTTTTAAAAAAATTATTAAAGGAGGACCAGAGTTGATAGAGAGAGCTTGTTTAAATGTTGGGATAAGGTATGTTTCACCATCATGAAATATTTTACCCTTGAATGTCATTTTAAGTTCTTTTATCATTACCATTTCACTCTTTTGAATCACTTTCATCAAAAGGTGTTGGTTAACTTCCCCTTTGTCCTCTTGTCATCATTGGAGATGTCTATTAAGTTTATCAAACAATTCTTTGAAAAAAACCCAGCTACCTCTGCCATTCTACTCCACCAAGGTCTTATCTTTAGGCTTTATCACTTTCACCTTGCATTGTGTCCCTCTAAGCCTTTAAAAGCATAGGTGTTAGATAGTTCCCATGATAGTGACCCTGATTAATATCATATTCCCTTGAGAGTCAGATTTGGTTCCTTGGGTCCCTTTGGTTCCCTACCCTTTTTGAAAAACCTTGTTCCCCCTCTTCAAACCTATCCCCTAAGTTTAAAATATTTTCTCCTCTTTGACTGGGCTTTGGTTGTCCCTCCTTAATAGTTGCAACTTATGGAACCCCTAACCCTTCTCACTCTCTAGCTGTCGAAGGGCTACGAGAGCTAAAAAAATAATCCTTCCTTTTTTGGCAATAAAAAGAGGAAATCAATTATTTGAATACATTTTGAGAAGATCACTCAAGGAAAGATTAAGAACAAGAAAGTAGTGGGGGTAGAGCCTCCAATTTGGCCAGTGACAAAGAGCATCTAGAGGCTCAGATGCAAGGTGAGGAGGCTACAAAGGAAGGGTCTAGTTTTAAATTTTAGAGTTATATGAAAATAAAGATGAATATCAGGGGATCCAAGAAACTAGTAGGGGGAAAATTTTCATTGCTAAATACTGTGGATGATCCCTCTACCTTGGATCTGAGGGAGGAAGCAATTAAATTAAAAGATAAACCCAATTTTGATTAGTAATTAGAGAATGAGGGAACCGATTATTTTGAGGAGCTGAATGACTCCACTTATGATTCTGACAAGGAGGATTTCATGGATACCAATGAAGAGGAAAGCTAGATTGAAAGGGAATTGAAGGAAGTGAAGAAGGTTTTGTGCTTCCTTCAGAATAAAATGAAGGTGTTAACCATTATTTACTTGAAAATTATCCACCATGTAGCTTCTTCCCTATTGATTTTGCAAGACCTCCCAAAAGAAGATAAAGATATAAAAGGAAAAATTTATAGCATGGAGGACCTTCTCAAGTTCATCAAATAATACTGGAAGGATTTGATTAAAAACTAGTGTTCTTTTATGGTAAATACCTAGTCTATTTGTTGTTTATTATTTTTCTTTTGTCCATCTATTATTTTTTTGTTGTTAGTGGCCTTTGGCCTATTTTGTTACCCCTTGGGTTTTCTATACTTGGGCTCTTCACCCTCTTTATAGACTTATAATATCAAAAACATATAATTGATGTAATTGTAAATGGTTGCTTCTTGAAAGAAGAATTTATAAAACCTTCAATATGGATTACAAATGATGATTACTTGTTACATTCTATAGCTATGGGTATCTTTTCAGCTTCCATTAGAGACATAAGCAGTAGTAGTAGTAGATATTTTAAATATATCTATCTAAAAAATGTGGAGAGATGTCAAATTTTAGACTCATTTTTTAGATTTTTCACATTCCATAATGATTAAGACTCCATCAATTTATAGCTGATAAGAGAATGAAAAAAATTAAATCATAATATTAAGTACAAGAAAGGTAATTCCAATTAGGATGTAGATTGATTAAGTCACCTCCAATTAAGTAATAAGAGTACCTTGATATTAGGAACAAGAAAAGTAGCTCCAATTACACTAGAAACTAATTATGTCACCTCTAATTACATCACTAACAACATTCCTAGATTCATGTGCCCATTAGACTTTTAAATGGCCCATGTTGTATGGCAATGATCCCTAATTTTATTCATAGACCACATAAAATGCATAAATATTATTTTGCTTAATATGTAGAGCATGACTATGATGAATCCATGAATATTTCTCATGAATCAACATTTACAGCATTAGGGAATATAGGTTACTCTAATTTGAAACTCATGATGAATTAATAAATGTTTGGGTATTAGATGTAGGTGCCACCAAACATATGACATAATGATGAGACTTCAAAACATATGATGTAAAACACAAAAAAACATATTCAATCATTCATTTGAACATACTGCAACAGCTATTAAGAAGGCAAATACTAAAATTTTATTGATAAAAGGTGTTCTTACAGTAGATACAAGATAGAAATATGTGTCTGCTTTGAAAATTGTGTAAATACAAAGTGTTTTTATCAATGCTGTGAGTGATAAAATTGAGTTACAGTGCATTTTTTTGCTTATACAGCTCCAAAATAGAAAAAAAACACTAAGAATATCCCTGAACAACACATTCAAACTATTGCATAAAGTAGTGGGCCAAGCTTTCTAACAGCTAGTACATGATAAATATCAACTATGTCATTTTTTTCAAATATTTTAGTGGCCATCATGTGAAGGTCCCTTCTTTATCTTTCAGATGGATAGCTCCATCTATTTTGTCCTCATAAGCAAGGGGTATGTTATTTTTAACCTTTAAAATATTGACATTTACATCTCATGTTCCTTTCAATTTGACTCCATGTACAATAGATAGTGAGTGAATCTACCCAATGCCCACAACAACACCATCAAATAGATCCAACACCTAGAATTTATCCCCTTCTTAGATTTTATCAATAAATGTCTACAAAAACACATATTATATTGAGATATAAAACACATATTATATTATAAAAATGGAGCAGGGTAACGGTCACATAAATTTGCAGAGGAAATTTGAACTGATTCTAGATTATTCAGGAAGAAAATAACAACTTGAGGAAAGGGGATTCATAAGGTGTTGATGTAAATTTAGGATATGGTAAAGTTGAAGTGAGTCAAAGGGAGAAGATTTTGGCTGTCAATTCTCTTTTGAATGTTGGAGGTGGTTATGCATGAAGATAGGATGGAAGATTGCCCTACCCAATGATATACTAACTTTGTTTCAATACTAGCCCAATATCAAAAGACATTCTACTTATCATTGTTTATGGTTGATAAGTCCCACAATTCTAATCTGGGAACTCTGGAAGGAATGAAATAGAAGATTGTTCCAAGATAAGGAAATGAGTCTCAAATCCCTCCAAAACAAGATTGAAACAAGTATTGTGGAAATAGTTAACATCAAATTAAACTCTATTAAGTTAAAATAACATTTTAAGCATGAAGAATGATAAAACATTGAGACAGATAACTGACAACAATTATATTACCTCAACTAATTCAGCACAACTATAATGATTGTGTTGCACATTATTTTCCAATTCATCATGATCACTATCAATATCAACAACTCTGTTGACATCATGAAGGCATTTTTGTTTTCTTGCTACTTTGATAAAATTGCTCTGTATGTGGTTTAACCATCATGCAAAAAAATATACAAAGCATTCAATAGTCAAGTAAAGAATGCAAGCTATAAATTTATCTAAAAGAACATTTTCTGGATCACTCCAATAATAAATAAATTGGGTTGGATTCTCCTATGCTAAGATTTCAATAATATACATATTAAGTGGCATTTGTCTATATAATTTCCAAACAAGAATAAATGAGATCAATAGGGCCTCTTACCTTAGCTGAACCCATGGATTTATGTTTATTCCATGTAGAAATTATAGGGTTAATAAAGGCAACCAACTATGAAACTTATTGAGTGAGAGCGGATATGAAACTCATTACATGTTGGTACCCTTCATTTGAATTGACATGATCTAGAGAGGCTTTTACTATGGATTTAATAGATGGCTATGAAATCTCTATTGACGAACGAGATTTCCACTTCATCCCACTCTTAGATTTACTAGGTCGATATAGCGCTACCATATAATTGACAATATCTTATGCACTTTCTTCTCTTTTATTTTTTTCCACCTAAAATATAATGTCAATTTTAAGATATAGTTAGTTCAATAAAAAATCAAAATAAATAACACAATGTAAATTGAACCAAAAAGCCATAAACTTACTATAAATTTGTCCATTTTAGCCTGCAACCCACCTCGACCAAATATATATCCAGCCCTCACATTATCTCTTGCTCTCTTACCTTTGTTACTCTTTGCCAAATATTCTTCAGAATGCATACTTTATTTCAATGCCTCCCACTTTTTGGGAGATAGAGTGGAGTCTAACCTCTCTTTCCCCTCTATGATTATTTTTCTACAATTGTATCTAAAATTGCTCATCAAAATTCTCATCTTTTACTTGTAATATTTTCTAGAGATTTGTCCACTAGTAGTCTCAAAAACATTTTCCATTGTTTGTATAACATTTTCCACAGTTCATGGATCTTGCTTTGTAAAACTTGATTTGAAAATATCCAAATGGGCCCTACATCTTACACCAACTTGGAGGCCCACTTTGCAGCATTTGGCCCAATGGGCTCACCATCTCTCGATACCTCAACCAAGAATGACTTTTTGCCTTCTAATTTTCTTTCTTTTGCATTCCTCTCTATAGATCTATATAAATCTTGACTCAATCTTTCTCTTTTGACAAAAGTAGACACATCTTCTATTAAACCACTACCATTATTTCTGGCTGATCCACTAGTTCCATCAAAATTTCTAGATGCAATAGGTGCACTCTGAGGCACAATAGATGCAAGTGGTCTCTCTTCATGACTTTCATTAACTAGAACTTCATGCTCCTTGACCACATTATGTGTGGCATGAGTAGGTATATCAGTACCAGTCTCCACATATTTCACTTCAAACACATCCTTTAATGTTGAATAAATCATCTATAGACCTGTTGTTCATTTTCACTAATTTTTAAAATAATCTCTCTTAAACTTTGTGCTAAGAGATCATCATGATGTTACACATCACCATGTGATATATCAAGCTACACATCACCATGTGTTATATCAGGTTGCACATCATCATAACTATTAGTTTCACTAACTGCATTTGTTAAATCACAAATGCATTGGCTTCTATGAGATGGTGGCACTGTATCTTTTCTTTTCTTTTGTTTTTTATTCACATTTTTTTTGCACTCTTTTTCTTGTCTATAAAACAAAAAATATATATCATATTATGTCTTATATACATAAAGATCTTCCCTATAAAATTTCATTAAACAATATTAAACAAATAATATACTACTTAGTGGATTCACAACTTGCATGTTTGTCAAACCAAGACACGATAAATATTCATTATTCTTGGCCACTTTTTTTCTATGAAATCACTCATAATCTGTCAATGAATTTTTAGCATTATGATCACTATCATCGACTAATTTGTGCCTTACAGTCCTTTTCCTCATTTCCTAAAGTCTAAATAAACAATAATGTATAAATAAACAACTTGAATCAGTAAAACTTTATTGAGTTCATAATTTAAAATGGAAATTTAAAATAGAATTTATTTTATAGATTAAAAATAATTTGTAATTAAAAACCAAGAATATATTTACAATTATAGGTATCAGATTATCAATATGACTATCCCTTGTTTCAACTGGATATTGACACTTATGAATCTTGATCACTCCTATCTGCATCTACTTGATTTTATTCCTCATCCTCATCTGTGACATGCAATACATTCTCTCTCCCAATATCTTCATTGGTAATCAAAATCTCTTCTTCAAACACTCCATCATCATCTTCATCCACTTCTTCAAATGTTTATTCTAAATTAACATATGCCCATTAGGCATTATATCGACAACTTTCATGAATTTTCATTTGGAATGAGACTCTATTTGAATGGCATACGACCATCCTAGGCTTCTTACATCATCAATTAGAAATGATTGGTTTATTTGAATAGGGGAAACACATGACTCATCTATCTCTAATAAAAATTGTCCTATATTTGCACGTACAAATCCATACTCATCAAATTGTTTATGGATGGTCAGATCCACTAACATTTTTATAATATAGGACTATTTTCACCAAAATCCACTTGAATAATTTCTGGGATGAATCCAACATAAAATTTCTTCTCAATTTCATAAATAAATTCAGCACTAACAACATAATCATAATTTGTCCTTCCTTTATCTTTTTCTTCCAATTTTAAATGACTACCATAGGCCCGCATTCTACTAAAACACATAGCCCATAAATGTGGAGATTGTGAAAGCTCACTTTCCTCCATTTTTATATATTGACCTTATTTTTCATCACTGACTACATTAGCAATCCATTCTTCAAATTTTGGAAAAGAATCACCTCCAATCAAATCATGACATATGTGCTTTTGAGGTCGATGTTACATCCAAGCTTGATTCTCTTCTTCATATTTTCTAAATAGAATATTAGCGTAAAAATAATAAGATTAATAATATAAATGTGTAAATGTAATTTAGTAAATAAATCATTGTGTAATTTTTTTTACCTATGCCACTTATCGAATGGACATGTGTTTTGAAGAATATAGGCATGTATCGCACTTCTTTCTTGATGTGATAGATTGAAGTGACATCCATTGCCTTCTAATACTTCACCTATAACTCTCTCATCTTCGTCATCATCTCATATATGTTGATTGACATTTTTAATATCCTTCATATATTTTGTGCAAAATCCCATGGCCTCTTGTATTGAATATCCCTTAGACATGTTGCCTTTCGATTTTTCCCTAATACGAACAATTTTTTCAAAACCTTCATATATCTTTTTATAGGATACATCCATCTCATTGTTATTGGGCCATAATGCTCTAGTTCATATTCTATGTGTATCAAAAGATGCATATAAATTTTAAATATTTTTGGTGGAAATTCTCATTCCAATAGACAAAGGACTTCAACAACCTCATCCCTCAAACTATCAAAGTTTGAAGGATCTAATACATGTAAACTCATTCTCTTTAATATTAAGCCCAAACTTATAATTCTTAATCTTGGCCCCTTTGCCAAACTTGATATATTAACCATAATAGATAAAATATTCTCTATTATGACATAATAGTCATGGGTCTTGAGGCCTCTTAAGCCATTAATGTCAGTTTGGCTTCTAATACTACTACTTGCATATCCAGTGGGAAAGCAAATCTGACACATCAACTATAAGAATTGTGCACATAAGTAGCACTATATTTTATATATTTTTCATCATCACATTTTTAACCCAAATATTTTGACAAATCTTTAGTTTTTGAAAGTCTTCACATGATGAAATAGTATCAAAAGAACCAAAAAGTGTTTGTATAATAGCATAGGCTATATTTTTCTCAATATGCATAAAGTCAATAGTATTCATAATGGTTATATCCTTAAATTATGGTAACTTATATAATATTCACAATCATTTTAAACTGATTTCATTACATGGATCATATGTACTACCAGTAATTTTCAATAAATGACATTCTTTTTTTTCCATTTTCAACAATGTAATTGCTCATTATTAGCAATGGTGCTTCACGATTCTGTTCTTGACCATTGAAATGCATTTTTTTTCAATGATATGGTTGATCCATTTTAAGGTAATCATGATGTCCACAATAAATACACTTATGCAAACTTCTTGAGTGCCTCACAAAATCCTTAAAGTTGCAAGTAGGACATCCATGGTATCCATGAACACTGAGACCAGACAATGTGCCATATACAAGAATATCATGAATCATAAATAATAAGGAAGATATTAAAGTGAAATTGATTGAATGATCATCCCTTAAAGATTGAATTGCTTCAATTCCTTTCCACAATTCCATTAGCTCATCATATAATGGCTCTAGATAAGCATCGATTGTATTTGAAGTCACACTTTTATTTCTTGGTATAATCAATGATATCATTAATAAAAATGGTTTAGTTTCTAACTATGGAGGCAATTTATAATTTATTAAAAACACTGGCCAAGTTGACCATTTAGTACTTTGATCTAAGAATGGATTCACCCCATCTAGAGCCAAACCCAACCTTATAGTACAAGGATCTTAAGAAAAATTAGGCCATATGTTATCAAATTCCTTCCACATATTAGAAGTAGGCACATGTCATTGTTTTCCATCAGTGCTCTTATTTTGGGCATGTCATTGCATAAGTTCAGCAATGTCTCTACACCTATACATTCAGAGTAATCATGGTATTATCAAAAAGTGGTGAAGAACCTTTCTAGGAACCATGGCTGATTTCAACCCTTGTCTATACCTCACTTCATGACATTTCAGAGATTCACTCTCACTTGCAAGATTATTGCAAAATAGTACACAACCATTCACATATGTGTGTATGTTTTCATACCCTAAGCCTATCTTAGTGATTTACTTTTTACATTGACTACATTTTTTTGGCAATGTGGAGTCAGGTAGTAAAAATGAACTTAATAATTCCAATAACTAATCTACACTCTCATTTTTCCAACTAAACACCACTTGCAAGTTAAGAATTTGAAGGATTGTTGTCAAATGACTTAACTTGTAATTAGCATACATAAGATATAAAGCATCCTCCATCAACTTGGCCCAATCATTGTTTAGAACCTCATTCAACATTCTATCAACTTCAAACCCTTCATCTAATAGTGTTGCCTCTTCATCTATGTTTGGTGCCACTTCATCTATTTTTGTTTCATCTTCATCTCTCACACTCTAAAATTCTATCATATCTTCATAATAATTGTAACCCCAAGGGCTTATACCACTATGCCCATATTTTATCAAATGTCGATAAATCATTTTTTTTCTTACCTTTACACCAAGACAGTCATTACATGGACACGAATATTTGTCCATGTCCCTCTCATCGACTACTCTCTTATCAAATGCATGGTATTGATCCATAGTCAACCTTCGGCATTGATCCATCTATAATGTTCTATACATAATGACAAAAATATTTTAGGGGAAAAATAGGCAAACCAAAAGTTTAAGATTTTTTGAAAATATCGAGAAAAAATCATATTTAAAAAAAAAATGTAAAATATTGTAAACTAAGAGACAAAAACTATTTTTTTTAATTGAAAGTCATTTCCATAGCAATAGAGTTATAAAGAGCAAATAAAATAGAGATTTTAACTAATGAATTGTAAAAAATAGATTTTTGTAGTTTATATTCAAATTGTTGATTACATTGCATTGCACATATTTCAAACTCAAAGCATTACTTCACATTGCATAACTAATAACTAGATGCTAATAGATGAAAAAATTTCAATTACAATATAGTTTTTATAAAGTTAACCTAAGAAGTTATGCAATTACTTCACATTTCATAACTAATAACCAGGAGCAGCTACCAATTGCATTTGCTTGTCATGGCATTCCATGAGACCACATTTCTTTAAGGCATTTTTCAAATAGTTCACTACCTTGTCTATGCTACCACATTTCTCATACATGTCTACCAAAGCATTTGCCTTGTTGCTATGGCTAAAATCATAAAACAAGTGCTTTTGAACAAGTTATGATGCTTGGAAAAAATCTATCAAAGCATAATAGTAAGCAATAGCATAGATAAGGCAATGAATAGGTTTTAAAAATGCCTCAAAGAAATATGGTCTCATGGTGATAAAATGCCATGACAATCCATAACAATTCACTTGTCATGGCATTCATCATGGCATTCCATCACCATGAGAACACATTTCTTTGAGGAATTTTTTCTAAAATTTATAAAATTCACCCTAGAAGTCCATATTTATTTTACAATTATTCCAGGAGTGACTCATAAGCATCTCATATCATGTCCATGTGAAAGACATTTGTATTTTGATCATTGATGTGTTTTTTATCTCTTACCATAGCCCCATAGTACATTCAAATAGCTTTGGCAGGTGTGCGAGAACCAGAAGAAGTGAAAATACAATTACCACTTCCCCACAAAATGCAGGAACTTCACTTGCAGTGTTGTATTATATAGATATTGGTTACCACGGCCCCGAAGAGGTCTCAAAAGTAATTGGCAGGCTGGTAGCAAGAGTTTAAGTAGTATATAATATTTTACCATGACCTTGCAACAAATAAAATTTTAACCTATGGTAATGTGGTAAGAGCAAATCGTAAAGGTACACCATAGCCCTGCAGTGGACAAGAAGATAAATAGCGGTATGGTGGTAAGGGTAGATTGTTATTTTAATAAATATGATGTATGTATGGTAAAGCAACTTAATGTTACTATAACTTTAGATAAGTTGTATGGATGACCTTTAATTGAACTTTTATAAAATGAACTTGGAAACTATATTTAATTGGGGATTGGTGGATTAGGTGGGATTGGTTTAGGGTATTTTAAAATGGTTTTCTAAGTTTTATTTATATTTCTATATGTATACTTAACTTTTTAAATTGAATGATATTAGTATTATGGTTGATTTTTAAATGTGGAGACCACCTTTTTAAAGTTTCATAATAGTTATTATGTTATTTTATGGTTTTGGTATAATAACGTATAATCTCATAATGTTTCATGACCTTATTTTATGATCATTTATAATTTATTAAAATGATCAAATTTGAATTTAAAGTCACTTAGATAAGTGTTGTAACTCATTTCACACATAAGCATTATCAATTACCCACTTAACTTTGAATATATTTGTAATATATGAGACACATATTTTATTATGTCAATATTCTCATAAATTTTATTATTCTATCACATAGTGCCTCAATGTTAAAAGGGTTAGTCAATGGACATTATCCACCCAAACTCTGATATACATAGTTTGAGATATTAACTCTCTAGAGTCCACACTCTAGATTTTTCATATATTTTCCTTAACACTTTAGGTCAAAAAATTAACTATAGAAGGTATATATGAATCACAACAAATGAATTATCTACTCAAAAACCCTATTAGGAGAATGTTGTATGATCATGTCAACCATCTCCTACCAAATCTAAATGTTAGAGCAACAATAATCACAACTATAATTACACATTTCTAGGGTCAGATTTTTTACATAAATTTTATGTAACACTCTATACAATATATGTTATTTCTATCTATTTTTGTATTTCAAATAAGGTCTTACAAGCTAGAGGTAAGTGGTAAAATTTATGTAAAGTATGTCCCACACTCTCACCATAATCAAATCCAATGCTTATGATGATACAATAAATAGTGAAGGGATGCCAAAGGATCCCGTGGTCCTATGATGGTCAAATCAAAGGTTGGCAGTAACGTGATATGAGGTATAATAGGTAATATGTATCCTTCTATCTAATGATGATGTGTATCAAGGATTATGGAGTGGTGGTAAGTGGTGAAAGATGTGGTATAACCATCCAGAAGCTCACATGGTCCCATGATAGATCTAAATCGGTCTTGCGGTGATGTGGTAAAGTATTAATGTTGCTATGACTATATCACCACCCCGTAGTGGTTATCATTGATGCCTATGATTGAAATGCTTACTTATCCATTGGATTAGACCAAATAAATGGTCTATGTTTGAAAGACTTGAATGCTAAGATTTATCAATTTCATGGCATGAACCACAGTAATGGCAAAATGATCAACACCATAAAAGAATAAAATTTAGAATTTCTTTATATTTAGTCATTCAATAAAATTCAATGATGATTGTAGATGGTGAATTCAAGCTCTATATATGCACTTCAACCATCTTCCAACTAGGTAAGTATTGCTTATCACTCTCTTCATAAAATTTTGTATTTAGTTTGTGATTTGTTTTTTACTCATTTGGTAGAGGAAGTGACTATCAAAACCCTAGTTCATAAAAGCATCAAACTATGGCACCTAAAAAATATGACTTTGCAAGTAAGATCACTAAACCCCCTATTCCCAAGAAGCGGTCCCTTCAACAGTCATTGTTGGACATTTTGCCAAATTTAGTAGACAAAAGGTATAAGAAACTATTCAAGGATGTAGCAGAGGGTTGGTGGGATGCTAGAGTCCCTATCTCAAGATGGAACATTTTTTGGTATTTTTTTGAAAATCAAGATGGATAGGGACAGGTTGTAAACCCATTGAATTTTAATTTGGCCAAGCTTGTGGTGAAAAATGTATTCATTGATGTGGATTTGATTAGGCTATTGGAACAGAACTATCATCTAACCACCAAAACTATTAAGTTGCCAAATGGGTCACCATTAGTGGTTGTGGATAGAAATGTAATCATTGATTACTTTATGCTCAACAAGCAAACCCTCACAAAATTTGACTTGAATAAGAGTGAACAAGAATATACCAGTCTAATAAATACACATAGGAGTGATGAGTTGCCCATGTACTTGAGGAAATGGGCCAACAATAAAAGGATTTCAATCCCAACCACTTTAAATTGAGTCTTTTCCAGTTGATGACTTTGTTGTGTATTTCAAAGGACATATTTTTCTTTGTGTCAAGTGCTAGGAATTGATGTTCAAGATAGAATGCCAATTGGCATGATGATGATGGCCATGAGAATAAAGAACCTAGAGGTTAATGTTGAGTATTATTGTTCATCATTTCTTGAGAAGAAATTACATGATGGATTTTTTCAAATAAGGGAGAACAAGACACCTATGGAGTTCAAATATTATTTTTTGTTGTGTCATTTAATTTTGTATCAAAACAAAAGGAATTGGTCTAGTAGGATGGACTTGAGCATGATTGATCAAAAGAGATAGAGATTGCCTACATAGTGTTGGTGTTACAAATGGGATAGTCAATGTTAGAAATATAACTATGTTGTGTTCCATGATAATTTATCGGCCATAATAATGAATTCCCTTGGTAGCCTTTTTCCTATATTGACCAAAGAGGTCAGAGAAGTGTTGAGGCCTCTTGCTCATAGGCCAAAACAGGGTCACAAACATAACTTTACTGATTGGTATTTCTTGCCTAACCATACTATAATCTGAGTATATAGGTGTACTCAACCACCCCATGTGTTGCCAAAATTTGTGCCAAACAGAATTGATTTTCTTGAATTCATGTGGTAGATGATCTAAATGGAGAAAGATGTGATGAAAAAACAAAAGAAGGGCACATTTATTCTAGATTCCACTTTGTTTGGTGAATGGTACATTAGTTCAAATATCTTGGAGGAGTTACAAGCCTATTTCAAGGCTAAATATTCTTTGAAATTAATGACAGAAAGGGTTTATGATCTAGAGGATCACATAAACTTTGTTAGACAAGTCATCTTTACCAAGATGGGGATATCCCATCAATCAATTTTGATGAGGATGTGATAAAAAATTGTGTCACTTTTGAAGATGTATATAATAGGAAAAGAAAATGGGAAATTTTGAAAAAGATTGAGGATGACAAAAGAAAATAAAACCCTAATTTTTTAGGATTTTTTGTTGAAGAGAATGACCCTTTGAAAAGAATAGATTTGATAATTGATAATTTTAAAAAAGTATATGGCAAGTCTAAGAAGTAGCTTACAAAGGTTAACACCTCCCTATCAAAAATCCAATAAGAGTTGTGATTCAAGAACTTGGTCCAGATGCAATGTCAATATAAGATCCAGTTGTTCCTGATTCACCACCTTCCAAAAGGCAAAAGATTGATGATGTTTCTCCACTAGTTTTATATGAAATGACTGAAGGAGTTAGTGACTCTGAGGATGTGGCTAGTATTTTGATGAATACGGGAGAGGAAGATGAAGTTGATCGACCCCTTATGGTCAAGAAATAGAAGCACACAAACCAGAAGCAAGATTGGATGAACAGGCCCAAGGTGAGCCTAAACTACAAGAAGATGAAAGGGTTGTGTCTTCTATGAGGTTCATCGAGGATGATGATTTCATCAATACCCTAGAATTCAAATATTTTTAGCTTAAAATGAAGATGAAATAATTTGAATAAAAGGTGGAAATAAATAAAATGGGTGATAGTGAATCTTAGTATGATCAAATTATGACACAAACCTTCAAGGATTTGAAAATTGATGAAATAAATGGCAGCCCTGATGAGGCTAGACAAATGGTTTTGAAGAGTAATATGTTGATCATCCTTGGCCTTGAATTGAAGAAAATGTTTTTTTTGGACCAAGTGAGAAATCAAAATAACCCCATGATGGTTTTTGAGTTTGATTATGAGGATGGTCTTAGTGGTTGTGGGTTTAACCCAAAGACAGAGACTCTAGCAATATGGGCCACATAGAAGAACACCAACAAGCCAAGATTGATTGATGCAGTCCAAGAGTTGAAGGGAATAGCTATGGTGAAAACATTTTAGGATACATCAGTGCTTGAAGCTACCACCCTTACTATGTAATTTGTAATGTTCACACAAGTTGTTGTAAAGAAAATGGAGCAAAGATTGCTCGACTATGATAAAATGCAAATTGAGATGAATGATGAAGTGAATAGGTTGTATTTAGAAAATGTCAAACTAAAGCAGCAATTGAAGGGTGTTGATTCTCAAATCCAAGTAATTATGCCATACCAAGCCCCTATGCCACAAATAGCCATTGATAATATAGTCCCAGTTGATCAATTGAATGCATTGAAGATGAAGTTGGAGAAAGAAATTGAAGATTTGAAAAATCAAAATGAGAAGACAAAGGATGAGGCCAAATTGAAAATCTGAGGTGTTTGAGAATATTTTGGAATACAGAGTAAAATTAGTTGTTGACAAGTTGGGAGATCTACATGAATGATATTCTTCCTTGTCTCAGGCCATTGATCAGTCGAAGGTCAATCTTTTTGTTTTGGATCCAATATACAAGAAATGGCAACCTACACACCATACATTGTTAACCTTGTGCAAAGTTCTACAAAGAGATTCAGGTGATCTAACCTCACTCAAGACAATAGAGAAGATAGTGAAAATGATCTTGGATTAATTTCAGTATGTGAATGTTGAGAGCCAAAAAATATAGGCAAAGATTGATTCTTTTACTACCTTCAAACACCAATTTATTCCTTCTATTTTGACAGAGGATAAAAAGATAAAAGTTTTTGATGTATGAAAAAGTGAATATGGTCAAACAGATTCTCAAGTCATTGATTTCTTGAAAAAATATCAAAACATAAATATTCTTAGTTTCAATGTCATTTTAGATAGAGTAATTACTCTGGATGTTGGATATGAAAATTTCATCATTGATGTCAAAGTTCTACTAGACAAAATATGGAAAGATCACCAAGCCAACCTGCTCCAGATCTAAGAATATAAGTGGCCTAATGATTTCACAGTGTACCAATGGGAAAATCAGTATTTGATAACTAAAGAATAAGCAGCCCAATTATGTAGAGGAGCAAGAGAATCAAGTTGGCATCAACATGGCACCAACAAATCTTGGGCATCCTCTTGTTTTGTCTTTTTCTTATTTTTATGCTTTCCAATATGTATTCAAAATATATTTGGTGATCTTTTGAAGACTTGTCAAAAAGTATATGTTGAAATAGATCATATTAAGGGGTGGTTATATGAAAAGTCATTTTTTAGAATGTGAAAGGTTTGAAGCTTGTAGCTTCCTTCACCCCTATAATAAGGAAACCAAGACCTTGGGAAATCTCTCTGAGAATTTGATTTTGGAAAAAGACATTGTAAGGCCTACTCTTCAAAGATATATCAATAAAATCAAACCACATTTCTCTGGTGTCATATATCTAGTTCTTAATTGCTTGTTGAATATTCATGTTATACTTTATCTAGTTATCTCCATTTTTTTTTCTCCTTGTTATTTGAATTAAAATAGCAAGTATATGTTTAGTTCTTCAAAACACATTTGTTGTTTTTGGGTGGTTTATCTAATTGGGTTTCCTCAAGTAGAGATTAAATTGCATTGAATATATCATTGTAACTTGGAGGATTCAATTTGGATAATTAAGAAGAGATAGGTAATAATAATCTTGCATGTTTATGCTGGTCATAGATAATTCCATGCTAAGTAATTCGAGTTATGGCTAGATAGAAAGCTCAAATATTTATATGAATAGACTCCATTACCCAATTATTGAGAAATGCACCGATTAATTATTTTTTAGAATCATTTCCTTATATCATATTCAAAAATTCCAATTTTAACTTTTTGTTGTGTAGGAGTAGGAGTAATAGTAGAATAGAAAATTATAAAAAAAAAATCTAATTCAAATTATATGCCAGTTTTGTCAATTGAATTGGATGATTTAATTGACAAAATTACATAAATCCCTTAATCTGCTCTGAAGTCACCAATAAATTTGAGGAGTAATTAATAATTGGTGAATATAAGGTAATACCCACCTGGGCAAAGCAGATCTTAAAGTGTAAAGAATCCTAACCACTTGGTTTGATTCTATCAATTGGTAAAATTGGTTGCATAACCTAATCATAAATCTTGGCATCCTTTTAAGGTTTTGCATATGGAAAATTTGAGAACCAACAAAAGGCTTTAGAAATTTTAAGAAAGGCAACTCGTATAGATCCATGTGATGCCCATGCATTTATCAAAATGGGTGAGTTATTAATATCATCAGACCCTAGTGCAGCCTTATATTCTCTTAATATGCCAAATTCTCTTCGAGAGAAGAGCAGAGAAGAAGTACCCATTGAATTGTTAAACGACATTGGGTTTCTTCATTTTGAGCATGATGAACTAGATTTGGCTCAACAAGTTTTCATGGAGGAATTAGGAAATGGTGTTCTACCTCTACATAAATCTCTATGGTCAATTTTGTGTAGTTTTTACTTGTAGGATTCTCATAGTTAGTGAAAAAGGTAGTGTTCATGAAGGAATGGAAAAAGATGCGTAGAGCCTTTGAATTATACCCATACTATGCAATGGCATTGAATAATTTAGCAAACCATTTCTACCTAATAAGGCAACATTTTCTTTTGGAACAGTTCACTGAGATAGATCTTGTTTCAGCTGACCACCCTCTCATAAAATCTCATTCATATTATAATATTTCACAATCTTATCAAATGTGATTATGAAACCACTGGCAAATACTACATGGTATCAGTCAAGGAAAGCCTGAGGCCACAAGATTTTGTGGATAGGTTCAATTGAAGCTTGGAGATCTTAAGAGTGATTTATCAAATTTTGAAAAGGTTCTAAAGGTCCACCTTGTGAATTATGAGAGCTTAAAAGTTGTAAGATGTATATATGCTTAGCAAGGGTAGGCAGAGAAGGCTTTGGAAATTTTAAGAAAGGTAACTCACATAGATCCACATCATGCCCATGAATTTATCAAGATAGGTGAGTTATTGATATCATCAAACCCTAGTACAGCCTTAGATTCTCTTAAAACAATAAAGTATCTTCTAAAGAAGAGCAGAGAAGAAGTACCCATTGAATTATTAAATAACATTGTGTTCTTTATGTTGAGCATGATGAACTAGATTTGGGTCAACAAACTTTTATGAAGGCATTAGGAAATGGTGTTTGGGTTGAATTTATAAATAAAATCCCTAGTACCAATTCTATAGTTTTTTATGTGCGCTTTAAGGATATGAAATTCTTCCAATGACTAGAAGAAGGTGGTGTTTTAGTTGAGTTACAAGTTCAATTCCCATATGTTCCAAAATACGTAGAGGAACCTAATGAAAAAATAGTCCCCTAAACCCTAAACTGCATGTATGGTTTTGGTACTCAATTGCCTATGTAACTATTATAAGTTTCCAATTAGAAAGCTATATATTTTGTGTTTAATGTAATGAGGGTTTCAAATTACCTCTGAATTTGTTGCATAGGGCATCCCCAAATCTAACTTCACTATAGAGGGTCTCACCAACATCAAAATATTTATAGCAAACTCTAAATTTCTTACCTACCTTTTCAGAAGTCTTGAGGTCCTCTCTAAGCAAGCTTTGTCACCCATGCAAGTAACAGCTATAACCCAAAACACCTCAGTGCTAGGCTAATTACCAACTAACAAAATGAGGAAATATTCAATGAACAATGAATCATGCGTAATACACTCCCACCAGAAATATTTTTTTAAATTTTGTTTAATTTGTATTTGTGTGAGTAATTATTTAGTCATTTTTATTTGTATGACTAAATAAGTTTTTAGTCAATGACCAATTTAGTCATTTATTTACTCATTTATAGCTGAGTTACAAAAAATTAATAAAATATAGATATTTTTAGTTGTTGTGACTAAATTTTTAAGTCATGTAGTCATTTATTTTCTAAATTATACTAGTGTTTTTGATTCAGGTAATAATTTAGGTGACAATTCAGGTGATGGGTCCACTCCAATTGATGACAAAACTTCTGGGAGCCATAACTTTTGCATCGTAGCTCTAATTGACTCATCATTTGATCTGTTGGAAAGAAAAGAATGAGGAGAATATGGTGAGATGGCATGGAGATATGATTGATGGATTTTGACACCTAAAAACTCAATGGAAGTGCCCTAAATTTCAATTTTAGTAGTGCAGTCTAAAAATAGTAAGTTTTTAAAAATAGTAATTCCTTGAATTTTGTATTGTTGTAAATCATGGAAGTCAAACCACTTAATCTCCCTTGAGATTGGTCACCTTCCACATCCTCCTCACACCTTCAAAACATGTATAAATAAATATGTAACCCAAAATGGAAATCAGACATCTCCTCTCAGAGATAGGCATATGTTTGGGTCTACAAATTTGATCAATAAAACATCTCTTCTTAGAGATAACATTATTTGAATTGCGTTGTTATTATTTCTTGAATTATCTTTCAACCAAAGCTTTTGAGTTTTGGATCAGTGGTATCAGAGTATTTTGTCTTTAGAGTGTATGATCCCAAGGATGAGGTCAGATTATAAGAAGCTTGGGTGGAAAATAAAACCAACAAACTCTCCACCTATTCGCTTCAAATGACTTCAAATGGTGGACAACACCGAGACATCTAATCCTTTCAAGGAAATGGTGAATTAATTCCTCCAACAGTAGCAAGTGAAAATGCTACAACAATTCACTCAAATTCTCCAACAAATCTTGATGGGAAATTTTAGATCCTCATCTACACCCCCACATCCTTTCAGTGCCCCAACACCCTTCAAGGTTCAGGTGAATTTTGATAACCCTACATTTGAAGGCAAAATCAATGTTGATGTAGTATAAATTTGGTTAGATAAATTGTCATCTTATTTTTTTATAAATAAATTCATCGATAAAGAGAAGATCACCTTTGCTCTCTTAAAAGCATCATTGCCTGTCAAAAATTGGTGGAAAGTATAAAAAAAAGATTTAGTGCAGATGATATTGGGCTTGAGGTGGAACCTACCTCGGATGATTTCATAGAAGCTGTAAAGGAAGAATACTACCCCATTGGAGCATACGATGATCTGTATATAGAGTGGCAACAAATTTGTCAAGGTAAGGAATAGTATGTTCAAGATTACACTGACATTTTTCATTCTCTATCTACGATATTAGGCATCCAAGAAAGTGAGAAATATAAGGTTCTCAAATATCATGGTAGACTAAAATGGTACATACGGGGAATAATGGAACTCTTCAATTTGGAAACCATCAGTGAGGCATATAAGTTCGCAGTAAAGATTGAACAGAAGCATGGAAGAATGAATATGAAGAGTCAACCTTCAAAATGGAAAAGTGACAAAGAAAGTCAAACATGAGGCCAAAATTGGAAGTAAAAGGAAGGAAAGACTAGGAAGTGGTGTGATTATCACAAATCTAGAACTCACTCCAAAGAATAATGTTGAGCCATCAAGTCCCTACTTTTTGAGTCACAAACCTCAACATCTACTGCTCTACCTCATACAGACCCTACAGTTGAAGAGGTTGAAGAAGAAATTGTAGATGATGTGCCCAAAGCCATTATTGCTTCATCACAGACCCATGAGGAGAGACTACATGACAAGGAAAGGTTGTTTCACTCTAAGTTATGGGTGAAAGGTAAGCCTCTACATTTCATTCTTGATAGTGGAAGTCAAAATAATTTAATCTCTGTTAATATTGTGAAAAGCCTAAATCTGCCCATGAAGCATCACCTAAAGTCATATAGTATTGGATGGTTGAGTCTAGGGAGAAACCTCCGTGTCACCCACCAATGTCTTCTCTCATATGTAATAAAACCTTTCCAAGATGAGGTCTTATGTGATGTGGTCAATCTAGATGTTTGTGATGTATTCTTTGATCAGCCATTCATGTATGATCGACATGGCATCTATGAATCAAGAACTCAAATGATCACTCTCACTATTGTAACATAGTGCTAAAGGGTACTAGAGGTACCACCTTCTACATCTATCTCTCTTATTAGTGCCAAGAAATTTTTTTTCATGGTGGTCAAGCCACTAGAATCGAAAAGGGTTAATGTTGCAGCCTTGAATACACAAGAACAACACAATTCCATAAATCACAGTCCATTCCAAGTATGCATTGGGAATAAAATTGAAGTAAAACTAACACATTTGATGAAAAATGTTGATGAAATGAGGGTTGTTGCTTCTCAAGGAGGGAGGAATGATTTGGGCTTCAATTTAGGAGACAATTCAAGTGACGGGTCCACCCCAATTAATGATGGAAATTTTGGGAGCCATAACTTTTGCACCGTATATCCAATTGACTCACCGTTTGAACCATTGGAAAGCTGAGAATGAGGAAAATGTGGTGAGATGGCATGGATATTTTCTCAATGAATTTTGACCCCTAAAAACCCAATGGAAGTTCCCTAAATTTCAATTTTAGTAGTGCAGTCTAAAAATAGTAAGTTTCTAAAAATAGTAATTCCTCAAATTATGTATTGTTGTAAATCATGGAAGTCAAACCACTTAATCTCCCTAAATATTGGTGACCTTCCACATCCTCCTCACACCTTCAAAACATGTATAAATAAATATGTAACCTATAATAGAAATCAGACATCTCTTCTCAGAGATAGGCATATGTTTGGGTCTACAAATTTTTTGAATAAAACATATCTTCTCAGAAATAGCATTATTTGAATTATGTTGTTCTTATTTCTTGAATTATATTTCAACCAAATATTTTGAGTTTTGGATCAGTGATATCAGAGTGGTTTGTCTTTAGAGTGTATGGTCCCAAGGACAAGGTCAGATTACAGGAAGTTTGGGTGGAAAATAAAACCAATAAACTCTCCACCTATTCGCTCCAAATGACTTCAAATGGTGGACAACATCGAGACATCTGATACTTTCAATGAAATGGTGAATGAATCCCTCCAATAGTAGTAAGTGCAGATGCTACAACAATTCACTCAAATTCTCCAATAAATCTTGATGGAAAATTTTGGTACCTCATCTACACCCTCACATCCTTTCAATGCCCCAACACCCATCAAAGTTCAAGGGAATTTTGACATCCTTACATTTGAAGGCAAAATCAATGATAATGTAGTAGAAAATTAGTTGGATCAATTTTCATCTTATTTTTCTATAAATAAATTCACCAATAAAGAGAAGATCACCTTTACTCTTTTGAAAGCATCATTGCCTGTCAAAAATTGGTGGGAAGTGTACAAAAAGAGATTCAGTGTAGATGATATTAGCCTTGAGGTGGAACCTACCTAGGATGATTTCATAGAAGCTATAAAGGAAGATTACTACCCCATTAGAGCATATGACGATATGTATATATAGTGGCAACAACTTCACCAAGGTAAGGAATAGTCTGTTCAAGATTACACTAACATTTTTCATTCTCTATCTGTGAGATTGGGCATCTAAGAAAGTGAAAAACACAAGGTTCTCAAATATCATGGTAGACTACAATCATACATACAGGGAGAAATAGAACTCTTTAATTTAGAAACAATCAGTGAGGTGTACAAGTTCGTAGTGAAGATTGAGTAGAAGCATGGAAGAATGAATATGAAGAGTCAACCTTTAAAATGGAAAAGTGACAAAGAAGGTCAAACACGAGGCCAAAATTTTTAAAAAAAAATGAAGGAAAGACTAGAGAGTGGTGTGATTACCACAAATCTGGAACTCACTCCAAAGAAGAATGTTGATCCATCAAGTCCCTACTTTTTGAGTCACAATCCTCAACATCTACTGATCTACCTCATACAGACCCTACAATTGAAGAGGTTGAATAAGAAAGTGTAGATGTTGAGTTTGAAGCCATTATGGCTTCATCACATACCCATGAGGAAAGGCTAGAACACAAGGAAATATTGTTTCACTCTACGTTATGGGTGAAAGATAAGCCTCTACATTTCATTCTTGATAGTGGAAGTCAAAATAATTTAATCTCTGCTAATGTTGTGAAAAGCCTAAATCTATCAATGAAGCCTCACCCAAAGCCATACAGTATTAGATGGTTGAGTCTAGGGAGAAACCTCTGTGTCACCCACCAATGTCTTCTATCATATGTAATAAAACCTTTCCAAGATGAGGTCTTATATGATGTGGTCAATCTAGATGTTTGTGATGTACTCTTTGGTCAGCCATTCATGTATGATCAGCATGGCATCTATGAATTAAGAATTTGAAGGATCACTCTCACTCTTGAAACACAGTGCTATAGGGTACCAAAACTACCACCTTCTATATTTGTCTCTCTGATTAGTACCAAGAAATTTGTTCTCATGGTGGTCAAGCCACAAGAATCCAAAAGGGTTGATGTTGCAGCGTTGAGTACACAAGAACAACACAATTCCATAAATCACAGTCCATTCCAAGTATGCATCAGGAATCAAATCAAATTAAAACTACCACACTTGATGAAAAATATTGATGCAATGAGGACCGTTTCTTCTCATGGAGGGAGGAATTATCTAGGCAACAATTTAGATGACAATTCAGGTGACGGGTCCACCCCAATTGATGACAAAACTTTTGGGAGCCATAACTTTTGCATTGTAGCTCTAATTGACTCATCGTTTGAACCATTGGAAAGATAAGAATGAGGAGAATGTGGTGAGATGGAATGGATATTTTCTTGATGTATTTTAACCCCTGAAAACCCAATGGAAGTGCCCCAAATTTCAATTTTAGTAGTGCAATCTAAAAATAGTAAGTTTCTAAAAATATTAATTCCTCAAATTGTGTATTGTTGTAAATCGTGGAAGTGGAACAACTTAATCTCCCTCGAAATTGATGACCTTCCACATCCTCCTCACACCTTAAAAATATTTATAAATAAAGATGTAACACAAAATGAAAATCAGACATCTCTTCTCAAAGATAGGCATATGTTTGGGTTTGCAAATTTGATTAATAAAACATCTCTTCTTGGAGATAGCATTATTTGAATTGTGTTGTTCTTGTTTCCTAAATTATATTTCAACTAAATCTTTTGAGTTTTGGATCATTGGTATCAGAGTGATTTGTCTTTAGAGTGTATGATCCCAAGGATGAGGTTAGATTACAGGAAGCTTGGGTGGAAAATAAAACCAGCAGACTCTCCATCAATTCACTCTAAATGACTTCAAATGGTGGACAAAACTAAGACATACAATCCTTTCAAGGAAATGGTGAGTGAATTCCTCCAACAGTAGCAAGCAGAGACGCTACAACAATTTGCTCAAATTCTCCAACAAATCTTGATGGGAAATTTTGGTTCCTCATCTACACCCCCACATCCTTTTAGTGCCCCAACACCCATCAAGGTTCAGGTGAATTTTGATATACCTACATTTGAAGGACAAATCAATGCTGATGCAATAGAAAATTGGTTGGATCAATTGTCATCTTATTTTTATATAAATAAATTCACTGATAAAGAGAAGATCACCTTTTCTCTTTTGAAAGCATCATTGCCTGTCAAAAATTTGTGGGAAGTGTACAAAAAGAGATTCAGTGTAGATGATATTGTCCTTGAGGTGGAACCTATCTGGGATGATTTCATAGAATTTGTAAAGGAAGAATACTACCCCATTAGATCATACGAATATCTGTATGTAGAGTGGCAACAACTTCACCAAGGTAAGGAATAGTCTGTTCAAGATTACATTGACATTTTTCATTCTCTATTTGTGAGATTGGGCATCCAAGAAAGTGAAAAACACAAGGTTCTCAAATATCATGGCAGACTACAATGGTACATATGGAGAAAATGGAACTCTTCAATTTAGAAAACATCGGTGAGGCATACAAGTTCGCAATGAAGATTGAGCAGAAGTATGGAAGAATGAATATGAAGATCAACCTTCAAAATGGAAAAGTGACAAAGAAGGTCAAACATGAGGCCAAAATTGGAAGCAAAAGGAAGAAAATATTGAGAAGTGGTGTGATTACCACAAATCTAGAACTCACTCCAAAGAATAATGTTGAGCCATCAAGTCCCTGATTTTTTATTCACAATCCTCAATATCTACTACTCTACCTCATACAAACCCTACAGTTGAAGAGTTTGAAGAATAAATTGTAGATGCTAAGTTCAAATCCATTATTACTTCATCATAGACCCACGAGGAGAGGCTAGATGACAAGGAAAAGTTGTTTCACTCTAAGTTATGGGTGAAAGGTAAGCCTCTACATTTCATTCTTGATAGTGGAAGTCAAAAGAATTTAATTTTTGCTAATGTTATGAAAAGCCTAAATCTGTCAATGAAGCCTCACCCAAAGCCATACAGTATTGGATGGTTGAGTCCAAGGAGAAACCTTCATGTCACCCACCAATATATTCTCTTATATGTAATAAAACCTTTTCAGGATGAGGTCTTATGTGATGTGGTCAATCTAGATGTTTGTGATGTACTCTTTGGTCAGCCATTCATGTATGATCGACATGGCATCTATGAATCAAGAACTTGAAGGATCACTCTCATTCTTAGAACATGGAACTATAGGGTACCAGAGGTACCACCTTCTACATATGTCTCTCGGATTAGTGCCAAAAAATTTGTTCTCATGGTGGTCAAGCCACAAGAATCTAAAAGGGCTGATATTGTAGCCTTGACTACACAAGAACAACACAATTCCATAAATCATAGTCCATTCCAAGTATGCATCAGGAATAAAATCATAGTAAAACTACCATACTTGATCACAAATATTGATGTAATGAGGACCATTTCTTCTCAAGGAGGGAGGAATGATCTGGGCAATAATTTAGGTGACAATTTAGGTGACGGGTGTACCCTAATTGATGATGGAATTTTTGGGAGCCATAACATTTGCACTATAGCTCTAATCAAATCATCGTTTGAACCATTGGAAAGCTAAGAATGAGGAGAATGTGGTGAGATAGCATGGAGAGTTAATCCATGGATTTTGACCTCTAAAAACTCAATGGAAGTGCCCCAAATTTCAATTTTAGTAGTGAAGTCTTAAAATAGTAAGTTTTTAAAAATAATAATTCCTTGAATTCTATATTCTTGTAAATCATGAAAGTTGAACCAATTAATATTCCTCAAGATTGGTGACCTTCCACATCCTCCTCACACCTTTAAAATATGTATAAATAAAGATGTAACCCAAAATGGAAATTAGACATCTCTTCTCAAAGATAGGCATATGTTTGGGTTTGCAAATTTGATCAATAAAACATCTCTTCTCAGAGATAACATTATTTTAATTGTGTTGTTCTTGTTTCTTGAATTATCTTTCAACCAAATATTTTGAGTTTTGGATCAGTGGTATCAGAGTGGTTTGTCTTTAGAGTGTATGATCCCAAGGATGAGGTCAGATTACAGGAAGCTTGTGTGGAAAATAAAACCAGCAGACTCTCCACCTATTTGCTCTAAATGATTTCAAATGGCAGACAACACTGAGACATCTAATCTTTTTAATTAAATGTTGAATGAAGCCCTCCAATAGTAGCAAGTGTAGATGCTACAAAAAAATTCTCAAATTTTCCAATAAATCTCATTGGAAAATTTTGGCTCCTCATCTACAATCCCACATCCTTTCAGTGCCCCAACACCCTTCAAGGTTCAGGTGAATTTTGATATCCTTACATTTGAAGGAAAAATCAATGTTGATGTAGTAGAAAATTCCTTAGATCAATTTTCATCTTATTTTTATATAAATAAATTCATCGATAAAGAGAATATCACCTTTGCTCTTTTGAAAGCATCATTATCTGTCAAAAATTGGTGGGAAGTGTACAAAAAGAGATTTAGTGTAGATGATATTTGCCTTGAGGTGGAACCTACCTGGGATGATTTCATAGAAGCTGTAAAGGAAGAATACTACCCCATTGGAGCATATGACGATTTGTATATAGAGTGACAACAACTTCACCAAGGTAAAGAATAGTTTGTTCAAGGTTACACTGACATTTTTTATTCTCTATCTACGAAATTGGGCATCTAATAAAGTGAGAAAAATAAGGTTCTCAAATATCATGGTGAACTACAATGGTAAATAGGGGAGAAATGTAAATCTTCAATTTGGAAACCATCAGTGAGGCATACATGTTTGCATTGAAGATTAAGCAAAAGCATAGAAGAATGAATATGAAGAGTCAACCTTTAAAATGAAAAAGTGACAAAGAAGGTCAAACACGAGGCTAAAATTGGAAGAAAAAGAAAGGAAAGAGTAGAAAGTGGTGTGATTACCACAAATCTAGAACTCACTCCAAAGAATAATGTCAAGCCATCAACTCCCTATTTTCTAACTCATAATACTCAACATGTACTGCTCTACCTCATATAGACCCTACAATTGAAGAGGTTGAAGAAGAAATTGTAGATGTTGAACCCGAAGCCATTGTTGCTTCATCATAGACCCACAAGGAGAGTCTAGATGACAAGGAAAGGTTATTTCACTCTAAGTTATGGGTGAAAGGTAAGCCTCTACATTTCATTCTTGATATTGGAAGTCAAAAGAATTTAATCTCTGGTAATGTTGTGAAAAGCCTAAATCTATTCATGAAGCCTCACCCAAAGCCATCCAGTATTGGATGGTTAAGTCCAAGGAGAAACCTCCATGTCACCCACCAATATCTTCTCTCATATGCAATAAAACCTTTCCAATATGAGGTCTTATGTGATGTGTTCAATCTAGATGTTTGTGATGTACTCTTTCGTCAGCCATTCATGTATGATCGACATGGCATCTATGAATCAAGAACTTGAAGCATCATTCTAACACTTGGAACATGATGATACAAGGTACCACCTTCTACATATGTCTCTCTGATTAGTGTCAAGAAATTTTTTCTCATGGTGATCAAGCCACAACAATCCAAAAGGGTTGATGTTTCAGCCTTGACTACATAAGAACAACACAATTCCATAAATCACAATCCATTCCAATTATGCCTCAGGAATCAAATCAAAGTACAACTACCACACTTGATGACAAATATTGATGTAATGAGTACCATTTATTTTCAAGGAGGGAGGAATGATTTGGGTAACAATTTAGGTGGATAATTCAGGGGATGGGTCCACCCCAATTGATGACAAAAATTTTGAGAGCCATAACATTTGCACCGTAGCTCCAATTGACTCACCGTTTGAATTGTTGGAAAGATAATAATGAGGAGAATGTGGTGAGATGGCAAGGATATTTTATTGATGGATTATGACCCCTAAAAACTTAATGGAAGTACCCAAAATTTCAATTTTAGTAGTGCAGTCTAAAAATAGTAAGTTTCAAAAAATAGTAGTTCCTCGAATTCTATATTATTGTAAATCATGGAAGTCAAACCACTTAATCTCCCTAGAGATTGGTGACCTTACACATCCTCCTCACACCTTCAAAAAATTTATAAATAAAGATGTAACCCAAAATATAAATCAAACATCTCTTCTCAGAGATAGGCATATGTTTGGGTCTACAATTTTGATCAATAAAATATCTCTTCTTAAAGATAGCATTATTTGAATTGTGTTGTTATTGTTTCTTAAATTATCTTTCAACCAAAGCTTTTGAGTTTTGGATTAGTGGTACTAGATCAGTTTGTATTTAGAGTGTATGATCCCAAGGATGAAGTTAGATTATGGGAATCTTAGGTAGAAAATAAAACCAGCAGACTCTCCACCTATTCACTCCAAATGACTTCAAATGGTGGACAACATCGAGACATCTGATCCTTTCAGTGAAATGGTGAATGAAGCTCTCCAATAGTAGCAATCATAGATTCTATAATAATTTAATTAAATTCTTTGACAAATCTCGATGGAAAATTCTTGCTCCTCATCTACACCCCCACATCCTTTCAGTGGCCCAACACCCTTCAAAGTTTACGTGAATTTTGATATCCCTACATTTGAAGGAAAAATCAATGCTGATGTAGTATAAAATTAGTTGGATCAATTATCATCTTATTTTTTTTGTAAATAAATTCACCGATAAAGAGAAGATCACGTTTTCTCTTTTGAAAGCATCATTGTCTGTCAAAAATTGGTAGGAAGTGTACAAAAAGAGATTCAGTGTAGATCATATTGGCCTTGAGGTGGAACCTACCTAAGATGATTTCATAGAAGTTGTAAATAAAGAATACTACCCAATTGGAGCATATGATGATCTGTATATAGAGTGGAAATAACTTCACCCAAGGTAAGGAACAGTCTGTTCAAGATTACACTAACATTTTTCATTCTCTATATGTGAGATTGGGTGTCTAACAAAGTGAGAAACACAAGGTTCTCAAATATTGTGGTGGATTACAATGGTACATATAGGGAGAAATGGATCTCTTCAATTTGGAAACCAACAGTGAGGCATACAAGTTCAAAGTGAAGATTGATCAGAAGTATGAAAGACTGAATATGAAGAGTCAACCTTCAAAATGAAAAAGTGTCAAAGAAGGTCAAACACGAGGCCAAAATTGGAAGAAAAAAGAAGGAAAGACTAAGAAGTGGTGTGATTACCACAAATCTAAAACTCACTTCAAATAATAATGTTGAGCCATTAAGTTCCTACTTTCTGAGTCACAATCCTCAACATCTACTGCTCTACCTCATACAGACCCTACAGTTGAAGAGGTTGAAGAAGAAATTGTAGATGATGAGCTTAAAGACATTGTTGCTTCATCACAGACCTACGAGGAGAGGCTAGATGATAAGGAAAGGTTGTTTCACTCTAAGTAATGGGTGAAAGGTAAGCCTCTGCATTTCATTCTTGATAGTGGAAATCAAAAGAATTTAATCTCTACTAATGTTGTGAAAAGCTTAAATCTATCCATGATGCCTCACCCAAAGCCATACATTATTGGATGGTTGAGTCCAAGGAGAAACCTTTGTGTCACCCACCAATGTCTTCTCTCATATGCAATAAAACCTTTCCAAGATGAGGTCTTATGTGATGTGGTCAATCTATATGTTTGTGATGTACTCTTTCGTTAGCCATTCATGTATGATCAACATGACATACATGAATCAAGAACATGAAGGATCACTCTCACTCTTGGAACATGGCACTAAAAGGTACTAGAGGTACCACCTTCTACATTTGTCTCTATGATTAGTGCCAAGAAATTTGTTTTCATGGTGGTCAAGCCACTAGAATCCAAAAGGGTCGATGTTGCAGCCTTGACTACACAAGAACAACATAATTCTATAAATCATAGTCCATTCCAAGTATGCATTGGGAATCAAATCAAAGTACAACTACCACACTTGATGACAAATCTTGATGCAATGAGGACCATTGCTTCTCAAGGAGGGAGGAATAATTTGGGTAACAAATTAGGTGATAATTCAGGTGATGGGTCTACCCCAATTGATGATAGAACTTTTGGGAGCCATAACCTTTGCACCGTAGCTCCAATTGACTCGTCGTTTAAACTGTTGGAAAGTTGAAAATGAGGAGAATGTGCTGAGAAGGCATGGATATCCACTTGATAGATTTTGACCCCCAAAAACCCAATGGAAGTGCCCCAAATTTCAATTTTAGTAGTGCAATCTAAAAATAGTAAGTTTCTAAAAATAGTAATTCCTTGAATTCTATATTGTTGTAAATTGTGGAAGTCAAATCACTTAATCTACCTTGAGATTGGTGACCTTACACATCATTTTCACACCTTAAAAACATTTATAAATAAAGATGTAACATGAAATGGAAATCAGACATCTCTTCTCAAAAATAGGCATATGTTTGGGTCTGCAAATTTGATCAATAAAACACCTCTTCTTAGAGATAGAATTATTTGAATTATGTTGTTCTTGTTTCTTGAATTATATTTCAACCAATTTTTTTGAGTTTTAGATTAGTGGTATCAGATTAGTTTGTCTTTTGAGTGTATGATCCCAAGGATGAGGTTAGATTACAGGAAGCTTGGGTGGAAAATAAAACTAGCAGACTCTCTACCTATTCACTCTGAATGACCTCAAATGGTAGACAACACCGAGACATCCGATCCTTTTGAGGAAATGGTGAATGAAGCTCTCCAATAGTAGCAAGCATAGATGCTACAAAAATTCACTCAAATTCTCCAATAAATCTCGTTGGGAAATTTTGGCTCATCATCTACACCCCCACATCCTTTCAATGCCCCAACACCTTTCAAGGTTCAGGTGAATTTTGATATCCATACATTTGAAGGAAAAATCAATGTTGATGTAGTAGAAAATTAGTTTGATCAATTGTCATTTTATTTCTCTATAAATAAATTCATTTATAAAGAGAAAATCACCTTTGCTCTTTTGAAAGCATCATTGCCTCTCAAAAATTGGTGGGAAGTGTACAAAAAGAGATTCAATGTAGTTGATATTGGTCTTGAAGTAGAATCTACTTATGATGATTTCATAAAAGCTATAAAGGAAGAATATTACCCCATTGGAGCATATGATGATTTGTATATAGAGTGGCAACAACTTTGCCAAGGTAAGGAACTATCTGTTCAAGATTACACTAACATTTTTCATTCTCTATCTACGAGATTGGGCATCCAATAAAGTGAGAAACATAAGGTCCTCAAATATCATGGAAGACTACAATGGTAAATATGGGGAGAAATAAAACTCTTCAATTTGGAAACCATCAGTGAGGCGTACAAGTTCCTAGTGAGGATTGAGTAGAAGCATAGAAGAATGAATATGAAGAGTTAACCTTCAAAATGGAAAAGTGATAAAGAAGGTAAAACACAAGGCCAAAATTGGAAGCAAAAGGAAGGAAAGAATGGGAAGTGGTGTGATTACCAAAAATCTAAAACTCAATCTAGATATTTGTAATGTGGTCAATCTAGATATTTGTGATGTGGTCAATCTAGATATTTGTGATGTACTCTTTGGTCAGCCATTCATGTATGATCAACATGGCATCAATGAATCAATAATTCAAAGGATCACTCTCACTCTTGGAATGCAGTGTTATAGGGTACTAGAGGTACCACCTTCTACATTTGTCTCTCTAATTAGTGCCAAGAAATTTGTTCTTATGGTGGTCAAGCCACAAGAATCCAAAAGGGTCGATGTTGCAACTTTGACTACACAAGAATAACACAATTTCATAAATCATAGTCCATTCCAAGCATGCATCAAGAATCAAATCAAAGTACAATTGCCACACTTGATGAAAAATCTTGATGCAATGAGGACCATTTCTTCTCAAGGAGGGATGAATGATCTGGGCAAAAATTTAGGCAATAATTTAGGTGACGAGTCCACTCCAATTGATGATGGAACTTCTGAGAGCCATAACTTTTGCACCGTAGCTCCAATTGACTCACCATTTGAACCGTTAGAAAGCTAAGAATGAGGAAAATGTAGTGAGATGACATGGATCTTTTCTCAATGTATTCTAACCCCCAAAAATCTAATGGAAGTTCCCCAAATTTCAATTTTAGTAGTGCAGTCTAAAAAATAGTAAGTTTTTAAAAATAGTAACTCATCAAATTTTGTATTATTATAAAGCATCGAAGTTGAACCACTTAATCATCTTCAATATTGGTGACCTTCCACATCCTCCTCACACCTTCAAAATATTTATAAATAAATATGTAACCCAAAATGGAAATCAGACATCTCTTTTTAGAGATAGGCATATGTTTGCGTCTGCAAATTTGATCAATAAAACATCTCTTCTCAGAGATAGCATTATTTGAACTGTGTTGTTCTTATTTCTTGAATTATCTTTCAACCAAAGATTTTGAGTTTTGGATCAGTGGTATCAGATCAGTTTGTCTTTAGAGTGTATGATCCCAAGGATGAGGTCAGATTATAGGAAGCTTGGGTGGAAAATAAAACTAGCATACTCTCCACCTATTCACTCTAAATGACTTCAAATGGTAGACAACACTGAACCATCTGATCCTTTCAAGGAAATGGTGAATGAAGCCCTCAAACAATAGCAAGCATAGATGCTACAATAATTCACTCAAATTCTCCAATAAATCTCAATGGGAAATTATGGATCCTCATTTACACCCCCACATCCTTTCAGTGCCCTAACACCTTTCAAGGTTAAGGTGAATTTTGATATCCCTACATTGAAGGAAAAATATATGTGGATGTAATAGAAAATTGGTTAGATCAATTATCATCTTATTTTTCTATAAATAAATTCACTGATAAAGAGAAGATCACCTTTGCTCTTTTGAAAGCATCATTGCCTATCAAAAATTAGTGGGAAGTGTACAAAAAGGGATTCAATGCAAATGATATTGGCCTTGAGGTGGAACATACCTATGATGATTTCATAGAAGCTATAAAGGAATAATACTACCCCATTAGAGCATATGATGATTTGTATATAGAGTGGCAACAACTTCACCAAGGTAAGAAACAATCTGTTCAATATTACACTGATATTTTTCATTCTCTATCTGTGAGATTAGGCATCCAAGAAAGTGAGAAACACAAGGTTCTCAAATATCATGGTGGAATACAATGGTACATATGGGGAGAAATAGAACTCTTCAATTTAGAAACCATCAGTGAGGTGTAAAAGTTCACAGTGAAGATTGAGCAAAAGCATGGAAGAATGAATATGAAGAGTCAACCTTTAAAATGGAAAAGTGACAAAGAAGGTCAAACATGAGGAAAAAATTAGAAGCAAAAGGAAGAAAAGATTGGAAAGTGGTGTGATTACCACAAATCTGGAACTCACTACAAAGAAGAATATTGATCCATCAAGTCCTTGCTTTTTGAGTCACAATCTTCAACATCTACTGCTCTACCTCATACAGACCCTGCAGTTGAAGAGGTTGAAGAAGAAATTGTAGATGTTGAGTTTGAAGCCATTGTTACTTCATCATAGACCCACGAGAAGAGGCTAGATGACAAGGAAAGGTTCTTTGACTCTAAGTTATGGGTGAAATGTAAGCCTCTATATTTTATTCTTGATAGTGGAAGTCAAAAGAATTTAATCTCTGCTAATGTTGTGAAAAGTCTAAATCTATCCATGAAACCTCACCCAAAGCCATACAGTATTAGATGGTTGAGTCCAAGGATAATCCTCCATGTCACCCACCAATATCTTCTCTCATATGCAATAAAACCTTTTTAAAATGAGGTCTTATGTGATGTGTTCAATCTAGATGTCTGTGATGTACTCTTTGGTTAGCCATTCATGTATGATCGACATGGCATCTATGAATCAAGAACTTGAAGGATTACTCTCACTTTAAGAACATGGCACTACAGGGTACCAGAGGTACCACCTTCTCCATCTATCTCTTTGATTAGTGCCAAGAATTTTTTTCTCATGGTGGTCAAGCCACAAGAATCCAAAAGGGCCGATGTTGCAGCCTTGACTACACAAGAACAACACAATTCCATAAATCACAGTCTATTCTAAGTATGCATCAGGAATCAAATCATAGTACAACTACCACACTTGCTAAAAAATATTGATGTAATGAGGACCATTGATTCTTAATGAGGGAGGAATGATCTGGGAAACAATTTAGGTGATAATTTAGGTGACGGGTGTACCCTAATCGATGATGCAACTTTTGGGAGCCATAACTTTTGCAATGTAGCTCCAATTAACTCATCATTTGAACCATTAGAAAAATAAGAATGAGGAGAATGTGTTGAGATGGAATGGAGATTTGATTCATAGATTTTGACCCCCAAAAAACCAATGGAAGTGTCCCAAATTTTAATTTTAGAAGTGTAGTCTAAAAATAGTAAGTTTCTAAAAATAGTAATTTCTCGAATTCTATATTATTGTAAATCATGGAAGTTGAACCAATTAATATTCCTCAAGATTTGTGACCTTCCACATCCTCTTCACACCTTCAAAATATGTATAAATAAATATGGAACCCAAAATGGAAACTAGACATCTCTTCTCAGAGATAGGCATATGTTTGGGTTTGCAAATTTGATCAATAAAACATCTCTTCTCAGAGATAGCATTATTGTAATTATATTGTTCTTGTTTCTTGAATTATCTTTCAATAAAATATTTTGAGTTTGAATCAGTGGTATCAGAGTGGTTTGTCTTTAGAGTGTATGATCCTAAGGACAAGGTCAGATTACAGGAAGCTTGGGTGGAAAATAAAACCAGCAGACTCTCCACCTATTCGCTCCAAATGATTTCAAATGGAAAATAACATCAAGACATCTAATCCTTTTAATGAAATGGTGAATGAATCCCTCCAATAGTAGAAAGCGTATATGCTACAACAATTCGCTAAAATTCTCCAATAAATCTTGTTGAAAAATTTTGGCTCCTCATCTACAATCCCACATCCTTTCAGTGCCCCAACACCCTTCAAAGTTTAGGTGAATTTTGATATCCCTACATTTAAATGAAAAATCAATGCTGATGTAGTAGAAAATTGTTTGGATCAATTATCATCTTATTTTTCTATAAATAAATTCATTGATAAAGAGAATATCACCTTTGCTCTTTTGAAAGCATCATTGCTTGACAAAAATTGGTGGGAAGTATACAAAAAGAGATTCAGTGTAGATGATATTGGCCTTGAGGTGGAACCTACTTGGGATGATTTCATAGAAGCTATAAAGGAAGAATACTACCCCATTGGAGCATATGATGATTTGTATATAGAGTAGCAACAACTTCACCAAGGTAAGGAACAATCTATTCAAGATTACACTGACATTTTTTATTCTCTATCTACGAGATTGGGCATCCAAGAAAGTGAGAAACATAAGGTTCTCAAATATCAAGGTGGACTACAATGGTACATATGGGGAGAAATGGAACTCTTCAATTTGGAAACCATTAGTGAGGTGTACAAGTTTGCATTGAAGATTAAGTAGAAGCATAGAAGAATGAATATGAAGAGTCAACCTTTAAAATGAAAAAGTGACAACTAAGGTCAAACACGAGGCTAAAATTGGAAGGAAAAGGAAGGAAAGACTGGAAAGTGGTGTGATTACCACAAATATATAACTCACTCCAAAGAATAATGTCAAGCCATTAAGTCCCTACTTTATGAGTCACAATCCTCAACATCTACTACTCTGCCTCATACAGACCCTACAGTTGAAGAGGTTGAAGAAGAAATTATAGATGCTAAGCCCAAAGCCATTGTTGCTTCATCATAGACCCACAAGGAGAGGCTAGATGACAAGGAAAGGTTATTTCACTCTAAGTTATGGGTGAAAGGTAAGCCTCTGCATTTCATTCTTGATAGTGGAAGTCAAAAGAATTTGATCTCTGCTAATGTTGTGAAAAGCCTAAATCTATCCATGAAGCCTCACCCAAAGCCATACAGTATTGGATGATTTTGTCCAGGAAGAAACCTCTGTGTCACCCACCAGTGTCTTCTCTCATATGCAATAAAACCTTTCCAAGATGAGGTCTTATGTGATGTGGTCAATCTAGATGTTTGTGATGTACTCTTTGGTCAGCCATTCATGTATGATCGACATGGCATCTATGAATCAAGAACTCGAAGGATCACTCTCACTCTTGGAACATGATGTTATAGGGTACTAGAGGTACCACCTTCTACATCTATCTCTCTGATTAGTGCCAATAAATGTGTTCTCATGGTGGTCAAGCCATAAGAATCCAAAAGGGCTGATGTTACAGCCTTGACTACACAAGAACAACACACTTCCATAAATCACAGTCCATTTTAAGTATGCATCGAGAATCAAATCGAAGTAAAACTACCACACTTGATGAGAAATATTAATGCAATGAGGACCATTACTTCTCAAGGAGGGAGGAATGATCTGGGAAATAGTTTAGGTGACAATTCAGGTGATGGGTCCACCCCAATTGATGACAGAACTTTTGGGAGCCATAACTTTTGCACCGTATCTCCAATTGACTCACCATTTGAAAAGTTGGAAAGCTAAGAATGAGAAGAATGTGGTGAGATGGCATGGAGTTTTTCTCATTGTATTTTGACCCTCAAAAATCTAATGGAAGTTCCACAATTTTAATTTTAGTAGTGCAGTCTAAAAATAGTGAGTTTCTAAAAATAGTAATTCCTCAAATTTTGTATTATTGTAAATCATGGAAGTCAAACCACTTAATCTCCCTTAATATTAGTGACCTTTCACATCCTCATTACACCTTAAAAACATGTATAAATAAATATGTAACCTAAAATGGAAATCAAACATCTCTTTTTAGAGATAGGCTTATGTTTGGGTCTAGAAATTTGATTAATAAAACATCTCTTCTTAGAGATAGCATTATTTGAATGTCGTTGTTCTTGTTTCTTGAATTATCTTTCAACCAAACCTTTTGATTTTTAGATTAGTGGTATCAAAGTGGTTTGTCTTGAGAGTGTATGATCCCAAAGATGAAGTCAAATTATAAAAAGCTTGGGTGAAAAATAAAACCAACAGACTCTCCACCTATTCGCTCCAAATGACTTCAAATGGTAGACAACACCAAGACAACCAATCCTTTAAAGGAAATGGTGAATGAAGACCTCCAATAGAAAAAATTTTATATGCTACAACAATTCACTCAAATTTTCCAACAAATCTCAATGGGAAATTTTGGTTCCTCATCTACACCCCCACATTCTTTCAGTGCCCCAACATCTTTCAAGGTTCAGGTGAATTTTGATATCCCTAAATTTGAAGGAAAAATCAATGCTGATGTAGTATAAAATTGGTTGGATCAATTTTCATCTTATTTTTTTATAAATAAATTCACCAATAAATAGAAGATCATCTTTGCTCTTTTGAAAGCATCATTGCTTATCAAAAATTGGTGGGAAGTGTACAAAAAGAGATTCAGTGTAGATGATATTGGTCTTGAGGTGGAACCTACCTGGGATGATTTCATAGAAGCTATAAAGGAAGAATACTACCCCATTGGAGCATATGATGATCTGTATATAAAGTGGCAAAAACTTGGCCAAGGTAAGGAATAGTTTGTTCAAGATTACACTAACATTTTTTATTCTCTATCTGTGAGATTGGGCATCCAAGAAAGTGAGAAACATAAGGTTCTCAAATATGATGGTGGACTACAATGGTACATATGGGGATAAAAGGAACTCTTTAATTTGGAAACCATCAATGAGGCATACAAGTTCGTAATAAAGATTGAGCAAATGCATGGAAGAATGAATATGAAGAGTCAACCTTCAAAATGGAAAAGTGACATAGAATGTCAAACACGAGGCTAAAATTGGAAGCAAAAGGAAGGAAATACTGGGAAGTGGTGTGATTACCAAAAATATAGAACTCACTCTAAATAAAAATGTTGAGCCATCAAGTCCCTACTTTTTGAGTCACAATCCTCAACGTCTACTGCTTTGCCTCATATAGTCCCTACAATTGAAGAGGTTGAAGAAGAAATTATAGATGATGAGATCAAAGCCATTATTTTTTCATCATAGACCCACGAGGAGAGGCTAGATGACAAGGAAAGGTTGTTTCACTCTAATTTATGGGTGAAAGGTAAGCCTCTACATTTTATTCTTGATAGTGGAAGTCAAAATAATTTGATCTCTACTAATGTTGTGAAAAGCCTTAATATGTCCATGAAGCCTCACCCAAAGCCATACAGTATTAGAAGGTTGAGTCTAGGTAGAAACCTTCATGTCACCCACAAATGTCTTCTCTCATATGAAATAAAACCTTTCCAAAATGAGTTCTTATGTGATGTGGTCAATCTAGATGTTTGTGATGTACTCTTTGGTCAGCGATTCATGTATGATTGACATGGCATCTATGAATCAAGAACTCGAAGGATCACTCTCACTCTTAGAACATGGCACTATAGGGTACTAGAGGTACCACCTTCTACATCTGTCTTTTTGATTAGTGCCAATAAATTTGTTCTCATGGTGGTCAAGCCATAAAAATCCAAAAGGGTCGATGTTATAGCCTTGACTACATAAGAACAAAACAATTCCATAAATCACAGTCCATTCCAAGTATGCATTGGGAATCAAATCAAAGTAAAACTACCACACTTGATAAATATTGATGAAATGAGGACCATTTCTTCTCAAGGAGGGAGGAATGATCTAGGCAATAATTTAGGTGATGGTTCCACCCCAATTGATGACAAAACTTTTGAGAGCCATAATTTTTGCATCGTAACTCCAATTGACTCGTCGTTTGAACCGTTAGAAAGATAAGAATGAGGAGAATGTGGTGAGATGGAATGGATCTTTTATTTATGGTTTTTTACCCTTAAAAACCTAATTTAAGTGCCCCAAATTTTAATTTTAGTAGTGCAATCTAAAAATAGTAAGTTTCTAAAAATAGTAATTCCTCGAATTTTGTATTGTTGTAAATCATGGAATTTGAACCACTTAATATCCCTCAATATTGGTGACCTTCCACATCCTCATCACACCTTTAAAACATGTATAAATAAATATTTAATCCAAAATTGAAATCAAACATCTCTTCTCCAAGATAGGCATATGTTTGGGTCTGCAAATTTGATCAATAAAACATCTCTCCTCAGAGATAACATTATTTGAATTATGTTGCTATTATTTCTTGAATTATCTTTCAACCAAATATTTTGATTTTTGGATCATTTTTAACCATTTACCATAAGCTTGACCAATATAAGACAACTAATTACCTCAATCGCACAAAATAAAGGACACACATAAGCAAAGCAAACACACATGTGCTCAAGGCACTTAGGGGAATCAGAAAACAAACTAATATTCACAAATAGCAACTAATCATACCTCATTTCCAAGATCAAAAGGAAATTTTATTTCATCTTCTTCTTCATGAGATAAAACATATTGCTAAACATGTTTCTCCTTGGATTGGATGCTTTGTATATCAGACCTATTCCTTGGCACTTTACTTGATCTGCTCTCAAGTAGATCATCCTTGAATATGTCCCATATATATATATATATATATATATATATGTATGTATTCCTATTGAACTTATACACATACCTCATACTTATTCCCACTCTTTATCTCATGGTCAACCTGCACCTTCTTTGTAGGCATGGGTTCAAGAGTAGTGGTTTCTTATTCCTTAGAAAATTGAGGCCAATAGGATATTGTTCCATCCTTCAATAGCTTATGTGTTTATCCCAAGTGATTGAGAGGATTATATCCCATCTTGATGATTTCAAACATATCATGATGAAATTTATATGTCTCTTGAAAGGATAGATTTGAAAAGTTACCTTTTCTTTGCATACTCAATTGAGTGCCAAGGTTGTCTTTTCCATTCCTTACTGAATCATAGCCTTCTTGAAGAGGGGTATAACCTGATCCAATGATTTCAAACAAGTCATTCAAATGTTGATTAATAAATTTTCCTTTCCCATCCATGATATTTTACAAAGTGATGTAAGAACCAATGACTATTTCCTCTTTGGCAAAAGGAAAACATTCTTCCTCATCAACCCAATCAAAGGTTTCCACATAATAAATCACCTATTCTTCATCATGTATGACCTCTTGAGGGATCTAAATTTTCATATAAACCTATAAAATAGGACTTTGGTTCTCAACGTCTGCAAGATCGTCCATCTCCTTCTCCTTCTTGGTGATGCCAAGACTAGGCATCTTAAAATCAGGGGACTTAGTCCAATGAGGTTGCTAAGGAGTTAGGCTTTCTTCAAGAAAGAGTTTTGAGTTTTTGTCAACCAATTAATCCTGTTTAGGTTCCCATACCATAGGTTCATCAAGGAAAAGTTTGATGCAGTGAGGACAAAATGAACTTATTTGTGGAGGTGGCACATAGAACTTAAAATCAGATTGGGAGTGAAATAGAGGGGGTTCTTTTAGAATCTCTTTAGGAAGGGGAGGCAAACCTTGGGCTAAAATGGCTTAATTTTCTTCCTTTAACTTAAAATAACTTAATTTAAATATTATTTGGCTTGTGCATTCTCTTGAGGAAGGTTAGATGGGGTGTGTTTAGACATATGATCTTCTTTTGGGTCTAAACCTTCCATCACACCTTGACTTAACAATTTCATCTTTGACTCTAACTCTTCAATTTGCTTGGATAGGTTCTCTTGGAAAAGCTTTTTTTGAATTTCATAGGCATCTTTATGAGGATGAGGAGAACAAGAGGGCTGACATGGAAGACAAGGAGTCTCTTGAGGAAGGGCGAGAGGGACTTGCATATGATCAAGCTCTTTCTCAACTTCACTCTCCTTATCAAGGTTTTTGTCCTCTTTCTTTACCTATGATTCCACTACCTTATTCCAACTTATAATTTTGGAATTAGGAGTCTCTTTTTTAGGTAGTAGTGCAACTTGAGGAGTGGATAAAAATTTTAAGAAGCTTGGGATCTCATTAGGCTTGGATTTTCCACCTTGTCTCCAACTTGGAATCTCATATTTATAGGTCACTTCTTGAGGTGGGGATGTAATTAGAGAGGGAAATGAGGGATTATATTCAAATTATATTGATGATGACATGTACTTATACATATGCATATTATCCAACCCAATCTACCTTTCAATATTAGCTTCAAGAAAAAGGTTTCCCTTTTCAACTCTCTCTTTTAGCTGATTAGGAAAAGGATGACTTTGATAAGCTTGATTGGGCTCATGAGTAGGGGTCAAATAGGACTGATAAAAATATTGGAGAATTGGATATGAATGATGATAGGTTTGGTGAGGCTACCTTTCATTAATTCTTAGGCTATCCTCTAAGGATGAAACTAGACCACTCACATCTAACATTTCACTTATGAGCCTTTGCCAATTGGCTCTCTCAATAGGTGCCTACTCTCTTTTAACTGGATCTAATGCATCTCTCACCTTATGAATGAAATGATTAGGAATATATATACCATATCCCCTTTTTGTGTCAAGATCCAACATGTACTGTTCATATCCCAAAAGTGTTTGTTTGAAGGTGGAAATGGATTGACTTGAGAAGTGGCTAGGTTGAATAGGAGAAGCAAGATATTGAGAAGGTTGACTATAGTACTGATACACTTCATGATAAGGTTGAAAATTATCATATTGGGGCTGAAAATAATCATGAGAAGGCTGGTAAGGATTTTCATAAGCTTGGTAAACCTCACCAACTTGTGTAAAACAAAACTTAGCACCAAATTCAGCCATGGAACTTCATTGAAATCAAGAACACAAAGAAATGTATCACCAACAATCTTCAAAAAGAAACTTGGGTTGCTTGACCAGATGATGTATCTTTGAATTTTCCATTGATGTTTGGATAGATGCCTTCAAAGGCTGATGTGTTGAAATACAACACCAAAAATATTGCAGCTTCTTGGACCTAGAGTCCCATCGAGCATGCCAAAAATTGTTGTCACTTGGATTTTCACCCTTTAATGAGATGTCTCAAATCTCCTCATCCAAGTGGCACAATTTAAACACCTCTAGGCTTGTGGGTAGCCTAAGGATGATGTGACTCTCTAGGTAGGGATAGCTCCATTTATGTACCACTTTGGATCACTACTACACCTAAAATTTAGGGGGGGAGGGAGAGAGAAAATTGCAAGAAAACTATTCTAAGGGAGGTGATACAACAAATAAGTTGATGACTTCTCACCAACTGCATGTTACACATGAAACCAAGAGACTAAATAAACATACACTTCTCCAATATTCATCTTCTCACATCAATATTACATAATGAGGTTATGGATGAATGTTTATGCTAAGAGGAATAGATAAGAGGAAATGAATTGCACTAGTGAATATACTAACTCTCTCAACCTTGACACTTCTTAGAACACTTCACATGCCTTGCAAGAAGAAGCTTTCTAACTAAAAATAGGATGAAAGAATGAGACAACATGCTAAGTAAATAATAGTTATCACTAAGCAATATAAATCATCCAAGTAAAACACACTATGAATAGTCATGAAGAGGTAAAAATTAGTAGTCTTGTTGATCAAATGGTATGCAAATGAGAAGGGCTTTGCCATACTTAGGTGAAGCATAAGTTACAATGGCTAAAATGGCTAGTTCTTATAGAACTTGAGAGAGAGAGGAGAAGAGAAAAGCCTGAGGGTCACAAGGATACTTTTTGAGATTATAAAATGAGTTACTTGTGCATGAAAATATGATATGGGATGAACTATGCAAGGTCAAAAGGACAAGTGGCCATACAACGCATGAATCTCATGAAAAGTGGCATGAAAGTTCTCATTCTAACTTAAAAAATTGCCTTCATGATTTGGAAAACTTGATGAATTTTCTGGCTCATATATAATATTTTGAGACCTAAATAGGTTTTTTTAATAGATGTATAACCTTTGTAAATGTTTATAAGCCTTTATACCTGATTTATACACCATTATATACTCTACACACTCATAAAAACATCTACAACCAAGCTTTTAGGCCTATTTCATACAATATTGTACCTTAAAATGTGCCAAAAATTATCTAATAATGTGTTCAAAGGACCTACATAGATTACCAATGAAATTTCAAGGTTAAATCTATCCACTAGGTTCCATTAGAAGGCCTATTTCTCCCATCAAGTTCTTACCAAAGTTTAGCAAGGGTTTAAGGTATATTCATCTCTTAAGGATTGCACATAGAGAACATATCCAATATCTCTTTCTTAATAACACAAGGTTTAATTGGGGTGATCTCTCCATCATCCCTAAGCACCAATTACTCCCACAAAATCTCTCCTCCAAGATCTAAGTAAAACTTTTCTCTTTTCTCAAGCTCCTCCCAAAGTTAGGACATAGTTTGGAGTAGCTTTAGTTATTAGAGATCATTCATACATGGTTTATGCCACCTATATTAACTTTTTTTCAAGGTGTTTCTACCATATTTGTTCTTTAGACATTTTTCACACATATTAAGTTGATGCCTAGGGGTTGTAGAAAAATAAGGTGAGATACCCTAACTACTGTGTTTACCTCTTGTATTATCTATAGAAGGGTGCAAAACATCATTTAATGTTCCAATAAAGTTATCAAACTCTTATCAGAGCCTTAATGTTCTCATACAACCCTCAATAGACCATTTTTTCCATGACTAGACATACAAACCTATGTATATGGTCTTAGGTTTATTAGGCCTAGACAAGTTTATCAACATTAGCATCTTTTTGTTGAGTTTAAGGATTATATGGGGTCAAAATATCATAAGAGGACCATTCCAATTTATGATTTTATTTTATTTAGACTTATATGTCTCTAAAACCAAAACATACCTTTCAGTCTAAGCAATCATGTATATGGAAAATTGATTGTATCTATAGGGGCTGAAGTAATCCTTGTTTGATCTTTTCCTCTGACCTTATTTTAGGTCTCTTTTACCTAAAATTACCTTGAAAACTTTTTACATCTATCTAAGATCCATACCCAATGTTATACATTGTATCTTTTCATCTCCAAGCTTGACAACAACCTAAATTTCTCAAGCAAGTATGTAGGTGCTAGGGACTGCGTAACTATAAGTGCTTGAGATTAATATGTCTTGTCTGATCTTTAATGCCTTAAGGATTCCATCTGACATAAAAATAATGTGAATATTATGATATATATTGAAATGATATATAATCATTATCTCCACTCTTCACACCCTCATGACCTCTCATACCATTACCATTTTAACAAGACTACAGACACTTATCTTAAGGTTTCCATCTGACTTTGGCATCAAGATGCTTCAATGAAACTAAAAATGAGTCTTCAACTCATTGTTTTTCCTTAATTTTCATGACTTATCTTAAGAAATCCCATCCTTACTTTTTTACTATATGCTCTTTAGCTTCACACTACCTAAAAATAGGCCTGACTATAGTTTTCATAGCGATGTCTTAGGTATTAGATCTTGATAGGATATTGACTGAGTCTTGGATATTTAAAAAGGTATATAGGGTATATAAAATATATTTATATGATCACTCAGGTGTTTAAAATAAAATTATTAGTGCACATTTCAATAATTTCTCACAAGATGCAGACTTACAGGTCTGCATTCCTCATGTTTTAGGCCTTTATCTAGTGAAGGATTGATTATATCAAGTCCTAAGAACATCCATACATTGATTACAACATTACTCATGATTTAAATACCATAAAATACCTTTGAAAATGTAATATTAAGAACTTTTAAACCACTTTCATGCAAAAAACATTCTCAGAGTTTCAAACCAAGGCATTACATACTACTTGAGGAGGTAGGGTTGGAGTGAAGAAATGGATAATCACTGTTAGAGATATAATTGAATTTAAAAGAGTGAAAAAATGTCTAGAGATATTCATTCCATTCCTTTAACTATTGAATACCTTGAAACAAACAAGAAGCCATGCTAGCCACTTTATAAACTGTGCAAAAGAAGAGTTTCTTTGTCAATCTAAGGTCATACATATTGTTGACCAAATTTGACCTTTAGATCAAATTGGGGCACCCCTAAGTAAAAAAATGACTTTTATACATTTTAGGGGTCTAATTTAGATGTGAAAAGGTTTTATAGTTTAATTAATGTCACTTAATGTTGTACTAGCCTTGGTCATTACTTATTTTAGTCTTTATATCATTTTTGGGTCATTTTGAGATTTAAAAATGTGCATTTAATGAGTTATATAGATTTATTAGGAATTTTGAATGTTCCAAAACATGATTTCATGCCCCATGTGTCCCTATAAGTCTTAATTAACTGACTTAATATAAATATGGTAGGTTATGCAGAAGAAAAGGTAGTTTTTTTAAAGGAAAAGAAGAGTTTGGAACTTGTACAACCTCCTTGGGAAGTGTACCACATGAGAAATGGTAAAATATTTCCTATTAAACTCACCATGATTATTTACATTCTTGGTTTTCTTTGTAAGTGTCATTTTTGAGCTAAAATTGTTCTACTCCCTTTTCACCCTTCTTGGCAAGCATAAGTGACTTTCAAGTTTTTGCTTGGTATGGACAACGCGGGATGTTTTAGAGAAAATTATTTTTATAGATTATTATAAATTATGATACCTTCATTTAAATATAATTATTTTTAAAAATTGTTGCCTATGATTTATGAACCATCCTCAAGAAGTTGACCTTTCAAGCATACCTACTAATCTATGTACACTGTGGGTTTTACCTTGGTTTGAAAAGTTTCATAAGAACCAATTACTGAGTTGGATGATAGATGATTATTAACTCCTAAAATTATCCCCATTCTTATTTTCATTTTTCATGGTGTTTTGATGAACAAATTATCTCATGTTGTAGAACGGTGTCATTATGAGAAGTCCCAATCTAGTTTTCCACTTGTAGTAGGTTGAACTCCCTTCAAGAGATTTCATGTGAAAAATATATGGATTTTTCATGATCCATGTCAATTTGATATCCTACCTTTACCTTTCATCCTCTTTCTACAATAAATTTTCATGATTTTTAGTCAATGATACACATACTCATAGTTTGTCAAGCTCATAGACATTTTCTTGCTCAAATTCACTTGTATCCATGTTGGAGCACATGTGTAACCTATTTGTCATGTCCATGGAGATGATTTGGGAGTATAATTATGTTTAACACACTTTCATATCAAGAAAATAAGCTATAAACCTGTATTTTTTAAGGAGAGAAGACTGTGGTAGCCATATTTAATCACTCACTTTTTGCTATTGGTGTGACTAATTTAGGTGCCACGGAGGAATAATTTCACATTGAAATAAGGTTTTGATTTGTTCCAAATAATCACATGTTTTAAGGATTCCATTTCAAAATTGCAAAAGGGGTACATGATTGTTGAAATTGAAAATCATCTTCATTACCTAAGCACAATTTGCCTCCATGTAACTAAATCCCCACCTATAGGGATATTCTTGATAACATCATGCTAAGATAAGGAGGTTGATGAGTGTTTAAATATTTTAGGATTGTTAGGATTTTCAATTGGATACTTGAGGAAGGTATATAACTAACCATATCCATGTATACCCTCTTTGCTACTTACATTCATGTTGACTGCCTATACTTGACCTTATCTACCTACATGAAACCTTGATAGAGAGTAGGGGACCCCTTGTGAAGTGTTGGAACGAGAAATGGAACTATTCCTAAATTCATAGTGTGTTGATGGGATCCTATCAAACTGATTTTGAGTATTAATTTTCTATGCAAATTTGAGGATTCATTCAAAAAGATGAGTATTTTAGGCCCACAGTGTCCAAAAAGGAAAAATAGAGGCCCATGAGATTTTTTATAATGGCATATGACATGGATACTTAAGGTTTTAATGCATTATAATAATATTTAGTAATAACCTCTGGCAAAAAAACAACTTGGAAAATTTTGGGGTCAAAATTATTAATGGAGGTCAAATTTTATATGGTCCAAAGTTGTTCATGAAAACACTGCAACCAGGGAATGGTATCTATAGTTAAAGCTCCAAAAGAGACCTTTATCATCTAAATGGAAAAACTAACCTTTCAAAAATGTTTGAATAAGGCCAAATTATGAAGGTGAAATTTATTCCATAAAATACCATCCAAACAAGATAATAGATGGTATCATATTCCTAGATATCACCTACAGTTCATACACAGGTCACACACACCTTCAGTAGAGTATGCAAATAGTAACCTCAACTTGATGCCAAATTGGTGATTTAAAACCTTAAATGGTAAGACAATTGAATTAATATACAATTATGTAGTTTTCACACACACCTTCAGTAGAGTATGCAAATAGTGACCTCAACTTGATGCCAAATTGGTGATTTAAAACCTTAAATGGTAAGAAAATTGAATTAATATACAATTATGCAGTTTCATGCTCCATATAGAGTCTCCAATCATCATGACCAAGCCCTAGTAGGCACTAAACACCTAAAATTAAGGTAAAAAGAGAGTCAGAGCAATGGAAGTCTTAGTTATGACCAAAGGTTCATAAGAAGGGATAATGGGAGGATGGAATTATGAATTAAACCTATGTATACTTTATCCATAGCCATTATATACCTATATAAGCTCCAAATAGTGTGAAATAAGCTTGCATAGACTCCTTTAGATTTAATGAACACCTACAGTTGAGCAAGTTGGCAGTGGACTGAGACATGGCATTTAAGTGTTAGCATTACTAAGTTCAAGGTCGATAATGATTAAAATGATTGATAAATGATATTGGAAGGTGTTATATAGACTCAATAAATGTTTTAAATTCTAATCCATATATAAACACCTATAGGTTTCCCCTCTAAGGCAAAAAACACACTCAGAAAATGCATACAGTCTTGAGAGCTAGGCAAAGTGTATGCGGGGTACCTAAGATTTATAATATGAATGGAATATAAATACATACATAATGATTAATATTTTTCCAATAAGATCCTATCATATACCAATAAATCAAGCAAATGGCTTTAAATAGATAAAACATAGTCCATTCCTTAGACACTGAATACAATTTGTCTCCTAAAAGTTTGCCTTGTAAATTAAGGAGGTTTGGGGGTCTAGAGACCTGATCAAGGAGTAAAATATTTCATATATCATCATAAAAATTTATATAATATTATCAAAAATTCAACATTTTTGGATAAATAGGGAAATTTCTCTCTATTTTGTCTCAGATAGAGAGCACTTCCCTAGGTACATAAACCTACAACTTTGAGGAAAGAAGATTAAATGATGGAGAAGACGCACATGAAACCCTTCAATAGAGTGTGATGAGTTTAAAAACATATAATAATACATGAATAACATTTTAAGGAAGTGTGAGGTTGAACAAGGTATCCCAGATCATCAAATTTGAAGATAGACCTAGTGGACATGGTGAGGCCTAGTGCCCAAATGAAGGGTCACTCACATTTTTGGCCTTATACATGCTTTAAATTTTTTTTTTAAAATATTTTAAGGATTATAATAGATATTTTAAAAAAAATTTAGATGCAAATGAAACCATAAAAACTCATTTTAGGCTTTGATTTGTAGGTACGCCTACTAGGCAAGGATTAGGCTTAGTGTCCAGGGAGGATATCTTTCACATTTCTAGCCTTAGATATGATTTTACACCTATTTAATAATGTTATTGGGTGTATATAAATGTTTTGTATATTTTAGAGTGTAAATTAAACATAAAGGAAGCCATTTTTATTCCAAAACCAACTCAGATATGTAAGAAAAGAGGAAAACAAGATCGAGTAGGCAACTTCAAATGCTCATATCTCTCTTGATGTTTTTCATGGTAACATAAGAGGTTTAGATAAGTTATAAAGGGTCCTATAAAAATATTTTGTGGCATTTTATTTAAATTTAAACATGAAATCTCTATGAACAATGGTTAAGAGGGTAAAATTGTTTAAAACCTTTGTAAAACCCTTAGAGGAACCTGATTGGAGAAATGAAGTTGGAGATGAATTATAGTGGAAACATTTGGCCATGAAACATATTGAACCTTGTAGATGACTCACTCAAACTACCTCACATGTAAATCATCTATATGGACTTGTATAAACATGGTAAAAATAGGGTATTTTGACCATTTTTTGTGTTGTGTAAGCTACAAGAGGATTTTGAAGGTGAAATAAAGTTTTGGGGGAATTATTAGAGTTTTTATAACTCCCTATGGTAATTTAATTTCAAAAAAAATCCTAAGTGTCAAACCAGGTGCTTCATGTCAACTAATCAAAACTGGCATATTAGACAAGCTAGTGAGAAGGGTGGAAAAATTCAAGTGAGACCATTTTAAGGTGTTATTTATGCTTATAAGTCCATGTATCATCTTTAAAATCATCATCCACTCCCTCCCATGTATTTTCATGGAAAATTGAATCCAATTTTGAGGCCAAGTGTGTAGGGTGTATGAAAGAGAGCTTTTCTTGATATTAGATGATGATAGCTTAGTTTGGGATGGTTATAGATGACCAAGACTACAAAAAATTCATGGAGAGAAATGTCTAAGACCATTAAACTTATTTCCAATCATCATAACTATCCCTAATTAGTTATGAGGCATTCAAGTAGGGTCAATCATAAAGGTAGTTTTTTTGAGCCAGTCAAGGAGTTTTCATGCCAATTTTCATGAGGTTTATGACTTGGAATTACATTTTTACTTCTTGGCCTTGAATTATTAATACCATACCCTCTTAACATGTAAAATTAAATAATTTTCTCATCTTTACAAGTGTCATTGTGACCCTTGAACTTCTCTCTTATCCCCTCTCTCTCTCAAGTTCTATAAGAACTAGCCATTTTGGCATTGTATTGGATGCTCCACCTGATTATGGCAAAGCCCAAATAATTTTCATACCTTTTTATCAATAAGAATAATAATATTTAGCTCCATGATTTTTCTTTATTTTTTCATTTATAATTTTTTATTTTGAATAAGTTAAGACTATGGATTCCTTAGCATGTTATTTTATTATATCATCTATTTGCATTTGGAAAGCTTCTTCTTATAGGGCATGTGAAGTTTTTTAGAAAATTTAAAGGATTGAGTGAGTTATTATTTTCATTATTGGCCTCATAGACCTATTTTCTAGTCCTCCTAGGTTTTCACATTCATCCATAACCTCACAATGTAACATTGATGTGAGAAGATGTAGATTGGAGAAGTGTATGTTTAGTTTGTCTTTTGATTTCAAGTGTAAGATGCATATGTTTGGAAGTAATAAGCATATTTGGTGTATCACCTCCCTAGGATAGTTTGTTTTCATATATCTCTCTCCCTTTTCACCCCCAGGTTTAGTTTTAGTTGCAATCTAAAGCGGTACATTAAGGGAGTTAGCCCTATCTAGAGATTCACCTGATCCTTAAGCTACCCACAAGACTAGAGGTGTTTCAATTATCCCACTTAGATGAGGAGAGATTTTTCATCTCCTTAAAGGGTGAAAATATAAGTGAAAATGGTTTTTGGCATGCCTGATGGGACTTTTGGTCCAAGAGGTTTAGACATTTTTGGTGTTGTCTCTCAATAATCAACCTTTGGAGGCATCTATTCAAGCATCAATGGTGACTCTGAGGATATATCAGTTGTTCAAGTAGCACAGGTTATCCTTTGAATATTTTTAGTAATATTTTATTTTGTGTTCTTGATTTAAATTAAGTTCCATGGTTGACTTTGGTGTTGAGTTTTATTCTATATAAGTTGGTGAGACATTTCAAGCTTGTACCATTCCATATCAATAAGAACAAGTCCTTGATCAATATTTTATTGATCCTTAACAACCTCAATATTAATTTAATTATATTTTATATGATATTTTTTATCCCATGCATGAAGTATACTATTCATATAACCAACCTCCTCAATGTCTTGCTCCTCCTTGTCAACTTCGTCCTTTCCCAAGTCCATCCATTTCCACCTTTAAGGAAACACTTTTCAGCTATGCAAGGTATATGTTAGATCTTGACACATAAAGGGGATGTGGTCAAGAGGTTACTATTAAACTTATTCATAAGGTGATAAATGAATTAGATATTTTCAAAAAAGAGTGGGCGCCTATTGAGAAAGCCAATTGGCAAAGGCTCACAATTGATATGCTTGATGTGAGTGGCCTAGTTTCTTCCTTATAGGATAGGTTAAGGGTTCATGAAAGACAACCTCACCAAACTTATCAGCCTTCATATCCACTTCCAAAATTTTACTACCATCCATATTTTATCACTACTCATAATCCCAATCAAGAGTATCAAATTAATCCTTCTCCCAATCAGTTGGAAGAGAGAGTTGAAAAGAAAAATCTTGTATTTAAAGCTAATCTTAATAGGAAAATTGAGTTGGACAAGATGAATTTGAAGTATTCCATGTTATAATCCAAGGAATTGGAGTTAAATCCCTTATTTACCTCTCATATTACATCCCCAACACCTCAAAAATAGACCTCTAATCCTAACATCCTAAGCTAAAGTAAGATAGTGGAGTCATGGGAAAAAAAGAGGAGAAAAGTCTTGACAAAGAGAGTGAATTTGATAAGGAGATTGATTCAAGAAAAACCCCTCCCACCCTTCCTAAAAAAAATTTATATTCCTAATATCCTAAGCTAGAGTAAGATAGTATAATCATGGGGAAAGAAAGAGGATGGAAGTTTGGTTGTTAAGGAGTGTGAAGTTGAGAATGGAGTTGGTCCTTTGAAAGTCTCTCCCACCCTTTATCATGAATATTCTTATGTTCCATGTTAACCCTCATATATTAATAATAATCATGATGATTAATATGAGATTAAATAAATAATTTTCCAAGAGAACCTATCCAAGAAAATTGAAGAGTTAGAGGCAAAGATGAAATTACTAAGTCAAGGTGAGATGGAAGGTTTAGACCCAAAAGAAGATCCTATTCCTAAACACACCACATATACCATGAATTAAGAGAGACATAAAGATAAATAATATGCGAATGAAGTGTTTATAAATTTAAAGGAAGAAAATAAAGTGGTTTTAGCCCAAGGTCTGCCTCCTCTTCCTCATGAGATCCCAAAAGAATCCCCAACTTTACATTCTCAATCTAATTTTGAGCCCTATGTTCCACCTCCAAAAATTAGTTCCTTTTGTCCTCATCCCATCACCCTTTTCCTTGATGGAAATTTTGTGTGGGAAAATCAAAAAGAGAAATTTTTTGAAGGAAATTAAAAACTCTTACTTGAATAAAGTGCAACTCCTTGGCAGCCTTATTGGACTAGGTCACCAGATTTCAAGATGCCTAGTCTTAGCATCACTAAGAAGGAGTTTGAAGTTCTTGTAGCTCTTGAAAAACAAGATCAGACTATGATAGATGAGGTGAAATTTGGAAACCCTTAAGAGGTACTAAGTGATGAAGAAGAGGTGATGTCTTGTGTTGAATATCTTTGTTTGGTTGATGACGAAGCATACACTCCTTGTGTTGAAGAAGAAATCTTGGAAGAGGTCCTATTGAAATATAAACAAGAAGATGAATGATTATCTCTTGTTGTTACCATTCATGATGTTTATAAAATTGAATATGATGACATATGGTAGAGATTTGAAGACATTTGTAAAGAGTTTGAATCTCTTAAGGGGTTTATAACTCCTTTAGAGCTGGTTATAAGTGATGGTAAGAAAGATGACATTGTTCAAGATGTCATAGATGAGAAGATGACATTTTACAACATGTAAAAGGTGAGAAAGATAAAATTCCACATCAAACTTTAGAGATCAGGACAAACCTCTATTGGCCTCAATTGTTCAAAGAACAAGAGATCATTCCTTTTGAGACCATGTCTACAAAGAAGATGAAGGTTGATCATGAGAAAGAGAGTGGGAAGAAACATGAAGTATGTGAATATGTTTAAGAATTTTATATCTACATTGAAGCCCTATTTAAGGATGATCCACTTAAGGGTAGATCCAGTGAAGTACTACGTAATAGGTGTGATCTACAAAGCATCTATTTCAAGAAAAGACATGCTTGGCACTATGTTTCATCTCACCATGAAGATGATTCAAGAAGTTTTCCTTTTGATCCTAGAAAGGAGGTATGATTAGTCCCTAGTTGTGCATAGTAGTTTGTTCTTTGATTCCCCTAAGTACCTTGAACACATGTGTGTGTGTCTTGTTAGTTTGTTGTCTTGTTTTATGTGTGTCATTGCTTTGTGTGGTTGGAGTAATTAATGGTCTTGACTTAATGGTCAAATGTTTCCTTGTTTGTATCAGAATTTAGATGACTCCCTAAGCCCAATGGACTGATAAGGCTATTGGTTTAGTTACTATAGCAGGCATACTACCCCTATGAGTCACCAATTTGTAAACCAAATTTGACCTTTATGTCAAATTGGGGCACCCCTAGGTAAAAACATGACTTTTATATGTTTTATGGGTTTAATGTAGATGTGAAAATGTGTTTTATAGGTTAATTAATGTCACTTAATGTTGTACTAGCCTTGGTCATTAGTTATTTTAGTCCTTATATCATTTTGGGTTATTTTGAGGTTAAAAAGAATACATTTAATGAGTTTTAAAAATTTTATGGGAAGTTTAAAGGTTTAAAAACATTATGTCATGTCCCATGTGTCCATATAAGTCTAAATTAATTGACATAATTTAAATATGGTAGGCTATGTAGAAGAAAAGGTAGTTGTCTTGAAGGAAAAGAAGAGTTTAGCACTTGTACAACCTCCTTTGGAAGTGTGCCATGTGGGAACTGGTCAAGAAGTGCCTCTTAAAATTCCACATGCTCAATTACATGATTTTTTTGCTTTATAAGTGTCATTTTTGAGCTAAAATCATTCTACTTCCTTTTCACCCTTTTTGGCAAGTAAAAGTCACTTTCAGGTTTTTGATTGGTACAAAAAGCTCGAGAGGTTTCAAGGAAAATAATTTTGGGAGGTTATTTTAAAATCTGAGACCTTCATTTCCATATAATTATTTTGAAATTTTTTGGCTTGTGCTTCATGAACCATTCTCATTAAGTTAACCTTTCAAACCTGCCTGCTAATTTGTGTATCCTATGGGTTTTGCCTTAGTTTGAGAAATTACGAATGAACTAATTGTTGATTTTTATTCAAAATTATGTTTAAATCATACTAAGATGTCACATATCATTTTTTATGTTCCATGGTGTTTGTATGAACAATTCATCACATGTTGCAGGAGGGTATCATTATGAGAGGTCTCAGTCCAGTTTTCCACTTGTAGTAGGTTGAAATCCCTTCAAGAGATTTCATGTGAAAATGATATGGTGTTTTCATGTCTCCATGTAAATTTTATTTCCTCCCTTCACCTTTCATATTATTTATACAAGCAACATTCAGGATTTTTAGTCAATGATACACATACTCATAGTCTGCCAAGCTCACAACCATTATCTTGCTTAAATTCACTTGTATCCATGTTGGAGAACATGTGGAACCTATTTGGAATGCCCATGGAGATTATTTTGGAGTATAATGATGTTTAACACACTTTAATATTAGGAAAATTAGCTATAAACATTAATTTTTCAAGGAGAGGAGACTATGGTAGTTATTTAATCACTCACTTTCTGTTATTGGTATGACTGATTCAGGGGCCATGGAGGAAGAATGTCACATTAAAATAAGGGTTTGATTTTTTCCAAATCCTCACAAGTTTTAAATATTCCATTTAAACATTGGAAAGGGGTACATGATTTTTGAAAGTGAAAATCATCTTCATTGCCTAAGCATAATTTGCCTCCATGTAGCTAAATCTCCACCTACATGGGTATTATTGATAAGATCATGCTAAGATAGGGAGGTTGATGAGTGTTTAAATATTTTAGGATTATTAAGATTTAATTTGGATACTTGAGGAAGGTATATAATTTACCATATCCATGTATACCCTCTCTACTTCTTACATTCATGTTGACTACCTGTACTTGACCTTATCTACCTACAGGAAACCGTGGCAGAGAGCAGGGGACCCCTTGTGAAGTGTTGGAACAAGAAATGGAACTATTCCTAAAGTCCTAGTTTGTTGAGGGGATCATAGAAAACCTATTTGGAGGATTATATTGATATGAAAATTTTAGGGTTGCTTCAAAAAGATGATGACTATTTTAGGCCCATAGTCCCCAAAAAGGCAAAACAAAGGCCCATTAGTTTTTTGAGAAAGACATATGACATGGATAATTGAGGTTGTAATTCATTATAATAATATTGATTAATAAAATATATCACATAAAACAAATTTTCAAATTTTGGGGTCAAAATTATTAGTGGAGGTCAACTTTTATATGGTCCAAAGTTGTTCATGAAAACACTGCAACCAGTCAATGGTATCTACAGTTAGAGCTCCAAAAGAGACACTTGTCATCCAAATGGAAAACCTAACCTTGACACCATGTTTTAATAAGGATAAATGATGAATGTGACATATATTCTCTAAATTACCATCCAAATAAGATGATAAATGATATCATATTCCTAAATAGCACCTACAATACATACACAAGTCACACACACCTATAGCAGGGTATGCAAATAGTGACCTCAACTTGATGCTAAATTGGTGTTTTAAGACATTAAATTATTAGTAAATAACATTAATATAAAATTATTTGGTTTTAATTCTCAATATAGAGTCTCCAAGCATCATGACCAAGCCTAGTAGGTAGTGAACACCTATAGGCAGGGTAAAAAGAGATGTCTTAGTCAGAGTAGTGGAAGAATTAGTTATGACCAAAGGTGCATAATAAATGCTAATGGGAGGATGGTATGATGAATTAAACCTATATATACTTTATCCATATGAATTATATACATATATAAGCTCAAAATAGTGTGAAACAAGCTTTCATAGACTCCTTTAGGTTCTATGAACATGTACAACTAAGCAAGTTGGATGTGAACTAAGAAATGGCATATAAGTTTGAGAATTGTTGAGTTAAAGGTTGATAATGAGTTAAATTATTGATAAATTATATTTTAAGGGATTATAGAGACTCAGGAAAGGTTTCAAAGTCTAGTCCATGTATAGACACCTATAGGTGTCCCCTCTAAGGCAAAAAACACACTCAAAAAATGCACACAGTCTTGAGATCTAGGCAAAGTGTATGGGGGTACCTAAGAGTTAGAATGATGAAAATAATATAAATACATGCATCATTATTAATAAGTTCCAAATAGGCTCATATCATACACCAATAAATAAATCAAAGGGCTCTAAACAAATAGAACATAGTCCATTCCTTAGACATTGAACACAGTCTATCTCCTAAAAGTCTGCCTTGGAAATTGATAAGGTTTGGGGGTCTAGAGACCTGATAAAGGAGTAAAATATTGAATATATAATCTTAAAAACTTTTATAATCTTCTCCAACATTCAACTTGTTTTAATAAATAGGGGAAGTGCCCTCTTTTTTATCTCAAACAGAAGGCACTTCCCTAAGTGCATAAACCTACAACATTGAGGAAAGAAGATTAAATGGTGGACTAGGATCACATGGAAACCTTAAATAGAGTATGATTATTTAAAAAAAATCTAATGATACATGAATAAAGGAAGGGTGAGTCTTTATAGTGTATCCCAAATCATCAAATTTGCAGATAGACCTAGTGGACATGGTGAGGCCTAGTGCCCAAATGAAGGTTCACTCACACTTTTGGCATTTTAAATTATTTAAAACTTGTTGAAACATGTTTGAGGTATCCTAATATATATTTAAAAAAAATTAGATGCAAAGGAAACCATAAAAACTCATTTTAGGCTCTGAGTTGCAGCGATTAGGCCTAGTGTCCAAAGAGGAGTTTTTTCACATTTATAGCCTTAGATATGGTTTTAAACCTATCATAACATGTTATTTGGGTGTATATAGAGGTTTTATATATTTTATAGTTTATAGGAAACATCATGAAAGCCATTTTTGGTCCAAAACCAACTTAGACATGCAAGAAAAGAGGGAAAAAAACTTGAGTAGGCAACTTCAAATGCTCATATCTCTCTTGATGATTTACATGGGAAACTAAAACATTTAGATAAGTTATAAAGGGTCATATAAAACTATTTTGTGGCATTATATTGAAATTTTAACATGAAGTATCTATGAACAATTGTTAAGAGGGTGAAACTGTCTACAACCCTTGTAAAATTTTGGGAGGAACCCAATTAGAGAAATGAAGATTGAGATGAATTAAAATGAAATAGTTTAGCCTTGAAAAATATTAAACCTTGTATATAATTCACTCAAGATCCCTCACATGAAAATTATTTATATGGACTTGTATGGACATGGTAAAAATAAGGTATTTTTTACCATTTTTTGTATTGTGTAGGCTAAAAGAGGATTTTGAAGGTGAAATAAAGTTTTGGGGGAAGTTTTAGATTTTTTATAACTCCCTATGTTCATTTATTTTAAATAAAAAACTCCTCCATGTCTGAAACAAGTTATTCATCTCAACTAGTCAAAAATGGCATATTAGACAAGCTAGTGAGAAGGGTGGAAAACTTCAAGTGAGACCATTTTAAGGTTTCCATAATGCTTATAAGGATATGGAGGTATTTAAACTTGTAATAAAATATCTTAAACTAATTTTCATGGAAAAATATTTCCAATTTTGAGGCCAAGTGTGTAGGGTACATGAAAGAGAGGTTTTCTTGATAGCAAATGATGATATCTTAGTTTAGGATTATTCTAGATGACCAGGCCTAAAACCAATGCATGAAGAGAAATTTATGATATAATTAAAATTATTTACAATAAACATACCTATCCATAATTAGTTATAAGGTGTTCAATTAGGGTCAATCATGAAGGCAATTTTTTTGAGCCAGTCAAGGAGTTTTCATGCCACTTTTCATGAGGTTTATGACTTGGATTGAAATTTGTACTTATTGGCCTTGTATGGTTCATCCCATACCATCTTAAAATTAAAATTAACTTATTTTATTAGATTGAAAAGTGTCCTTGTGACCCTTGTACTTCTCCTCTCTCTCTCAAGTTTTATAAGAACTAGCCATTTTGGCATTGTATTGGATGCTCCACCTGAGTATGGTGAAGCCCTAATCATTTGTATACCTTTTGATCAATAATAATACTTATTACTACTTATTTTCACCTCCTCCATGAATATTCTTAGTTTTTTCATTTGGAATGTTTGATTTTTCATAGGTTAAGACTATGGATTCCTTAGCATGTTATTTCATTGTATCATCTATTTATAGTTAGAAAGCTTCTTCTTACAGGGAGTGTGAAGTTTTATAGGAAATGTCAAGGATTGAGTGAGTTAGTATATTCATTAGTTCCTTCATATTCCTCTTATCTAGTCCTCCTAGCTTTGTACATTCATCCATAGCCTCACAATATAACATTGATGTGAGAAGATGTAGATTGGAGAAGTGTATGTTTAGTTTGTCCTTTGATTTCAAGTGTAAGATGCATATGGTTGGAAGTCATCAATCTATTTGGTGTATCACCTCCCTTAAGATAGTTTGTTTTCAGTTATCTCTCTTGCTTTTCACTCCCTAGGTTTAGTTGTAGTTTCAATCCAAAGTGGTACATCGAGGGAGCTAGCCCTATGTAGAGATTCACCTCATCCTTAGGCTACCCACAAGCCTATAGGTGTTTCCATTATGCCACTTGGATGAGGAGAGATTTTTCATCTCCTCAAAGGGTATAAATCTAAGTGATAACACATACCAATTAGGGCTTATAAAATTATGAAATATGTCTGAAAATGTTCCATATATCTTCTTCACTTGATCTTATGCATTCAACTTTCCTAAAACTACCATTTCAAGTTGACTACCTTTTTCAAACCACCATAGAGTCTTAGAGATTGTTCATAAAGGAGAAGGGATTAATTTGGAAACCAATTCCATAAATTTTAAGGTTACTAAGACCCCCTCCTCTATCAAAAATATCATACCCTGACTCTCTCTCTCTCTCTCCTGACTGTACCATCCACATAAAACATGCCTTTATGACCTTTAGGAAGAGAGTGATGGAGAATCTGAAATAACTTATGAATTTGAGGACTTGAAACTTCATCCCAAGAATGATTCTAACCTATAAAATGTGAAGAGGCACTCTAAAGGCATTTTCACCTAAAAGTGGGCTCTTGAAGTTCATACAAGTGCCTTAAACTGCCTCTTCAGAATGATTTCCTACAAAGTGTCTTGTCATATTTTATGTACATGGAATTTATATAACTCCTTCAAGAACCTTTTCAAGTTTTTTATACATATTATTCATCTTATAATCTTTTTCACACGTTGGAGTTAGTAAAAAACACTTTAATTTTACATAAAACTTTACCTTAAAGTTTGCAAAAGAACACTAACTTTTCCAAACCAACATGAAATGTTTATACAATTCTATTAAGTGGAAAAGTGATTTTGAAAGACACCTTAAAAACCTATGACACCTCTTGGACCCACCCCTTTTACACCATGACATGATTAGGCTTAGTAAAAGACCAAAATAGCCATTACCTTAATTTTATCAAATTAACCTTAATATTTGCTAATAAGGTTTTAGAAAGACTATTATAAGACCTCATAATACATGGCAAGGTTAGGAACAAGATTAAAAAAATATTACAAACAATTTTTTACCTATAGGGGTTGACATTTTGACATTGGGGGTCAAAATTGGTCAATAGTTATAATTGTAAAAGACATTGTAACTAGTAGCATCCAAGAATACCACATGTAAACTGACACTAGCACTCTTCCACCAGTTTTACCCTTGAAACATGGTAGGAGGTTGTAACCTTTTCTTTTTAAATAAATGATATTCTAGTTAGTCATAAACTTGCCAAGCGATTACTCTATTTTGATCAACTATTGTAAAAGCATTGTGATGTATGAATAGTGCCATCTTGTTGATTTAGAACTAAATATAGCATGGATTGAATAATAAGTTGTTAAGAGTTATCAAGCATTTATAGATTATAAGCACTTTTTGAAAGTTAATGAAGAATTGATTACATGAAATTTACACAAATATAGTGTTGATATAAATCATATTCCAATGAAGAAAAAGTGCCCACTCAACAAAAGAAGCATTATCTTTTATGTTATTTATATGTTTATATTGTTGAGTATTTGGTCTTTCAATTTAAGCAAAGTATTGTGTGACATTATTTAACTTTTGGGTATATGTCTTTTAATTTAATTTACTTTAAATTCTTTATATTTACAATCATTTCCTTTCATAGGTATTTCCTTTTAAATCAATTATATTTTCTATAATTTAGATCAATTATGTGTTTCCTTTTAAAGTATTTCAATTATAGTAGTGTGTTTCCTTTAAAAGCATTTTTAATTCGAGTAAAGTGTGTTTACCTTCCAAAGCATTTCAATTTACCAATACTGTTTAATTTTACAAGAAATAGAATAATTTTTTATTCAAGCAAGTAGATTAGAGATTTAGGAGTAAATGATTCAAACTCCCCCCAAATAGATAATTATTAGTCATTGTCTAGGTACCTTGCTGCTAACTATCATCAGACACTAGTCCTAGTCTGATATGACATCAACTAAAATTAGTTGATTAAATGAAAGGATTGACAACCCCATCAGCTTTTCCAAATTATCAAAATGTTTTTATTAAATGCTTATGAGATTGAGTTGGAAAATGAAGCAGGTATTTCACCTATATTTTATGTATCTAAGTTGTATCCATATGTGGTAGGAAAAGTAATTGAGGAATGTTCAAGCATGGATTTTTAAACCATTTATTGAAAGGTATAATTTATATCTAATGTAGAGGATGAGATGGAATTCATTTTGAACATATACATTGAAAAAAAGACAAGAGGCAATGAGTATTACAAGTACTTGATGAATTTTAAGGATTGAGTAGCTTAATAAACAACTTAGATAAATGATTTGAAGTTTATAAGCATGGAAAAGTAACTGAGGAACTCATACTAGGTTCATGACTAGGATCTTATGAAAAATTCAATTTATTGTGGTGTCTTATGTAGGATTATCCAATGTGTACAATAAATCTTACATCACCCAAGAAAAAATATTAGGAATTTTGTTAGAATTCATCATGAAAAACCCTTATCCTAAGATAGTCATAGAGGCCAAATTTAGGGTTTTCTAACTTAGTTCAAGGTTCAAAGAGGCCATGCATATATATCCAAGTGTTCATATTAATTAATAGTTTCTCATATTTATGATCCATCTAAAAAATCCCTCACTTTATTTATCTATGTTTCATGATGGCCATACATAGTATACTATATATCCACAATGTAACAAAGGACACATAAGTCACAAAATTTTCATAGACAAGTTTTAAATCCACAAAAAATTATCAAGTATATGTAATGGGATCCTTGACTCTATTTTAATTTGTAATGCACTTTTAGAAACATCCCACACGACATGGATTCAATGGGATTCACATTCTTGTTGTAATTAAAATTCAATAGAGTTCACAGCATTAAAGAATCCCCATAAATTCCATAATAACCCCAAATAACTCATAGAGTATGTGAATCTATGAAAGTGATAGATGTCATAGCCATGACTTAGTGACATGGTGATCATGAGTAAATTTAAATTTGGGAGGCCACAAATTCTAAATGTAGATGAGTGATAATTATTTAAGTGGAATGGCTAAATCCATGTGTCTATATATATTTGGAGGTAAAAAATATTAAATTGGATTCATGACCAATTATGTTATGGATTTTATAAATCTATGGGTCCAAAGAGTACTCATCATCAATGGAGAGAATAATAATTGCATTCAAAAGGGATATAGGATAATAATACATAATCATATAAGTTCATGACAGCCTTCTTTCCCTATGATAACAACATAGTGTTCACATCATGGGGAAATTAAAATGACCATATATCTCATTAGGAATCCCCAATTTGGGAATTTTATATCTTAAGGGAAAGCTCTTAACTATAAATTTATTTTGTTGATGATTAGGGAGAAGTTTTTCACACATGTGAGATTTTATTCATAGTTGAAACAACCTGGGCCATTTTTATCTAACTGTCAATATTCACTATGTCAAATGGATTTTGGTTGTAGTTTCAAAATCCATAAATGCCATAATAAATTAAATGGAATTGAGTATTTGACGATTAAAAAGAAGTGGTAGAGTTAAAGGCTAATAGGATAAAAGTTTCATTTCTCTTTAGATATGATTATCTTTAGAGAAGGGGATCTCGATCAATAATAAGAATGGTATGGAGAGAATAGAGGTCACAAAGAGAGAATGTATATCTAGAGGCATGCACATTAGACAATAAAATATGGTGATCTTAATTTTTGGACTTTGAATTTAATTTGTCTTAAAAATTAATAAATGGAATGTTGGTCATTGTCTTTATTCTTTTATCTTGGATGGATTGAGGGAGATGAAACTACCAATGGGTAGTGAGGTAGCCATTAATTTGGCTCCTAATTCCCATCTTTACCAAAACTCATTAAGGTTTCAACAATTCTATTTTACATCATGTGGTGTTTGGTGAAGCCCTAAAAATGGCATGTCAATCAGAAATTGTTATTTTCTCTAAGTATTTTGTTATAATATATATTGTATGTTAAATTAAAAGAAAATAAATTACAAATTAAAATATGGGTTAATTAATATTAATAAATGATATAAAATTATCTATATAATTATTTAGAAAATTATCTTTAAAATACAAGCTATAATAATAATTAATAATATAAAATGATTTATATAATTAATTTTTTAAAAATAATTAATTAAATGAGTAAAGAAGTAAGGGGGAAAGTAGAATGCTTGGAGCTCTTCAAATGGGGAGATGAAGAGTCATCATCCATTAATGACGCTTCAAGATTTCACTCTTGCCTCATTCATTCTCTTGGTTGCCTTTGTCTTATCTTTGGCCATATTTATTTATTTAATTTTATTTTTTGTTAGTCATGGTTTACCTAAGTGTTTGGTGTCTTAGTCTTGGTGATATTTTTTTCTTTCTTTTTTGTTTTATGTGGCCCTTTTTCTCCCAGGCTTATTTTGTTCTCCTTGTTTTCTGAGTCGTAGTAGTTTTTTGTTTTAGAGAGCCTTCTTAACATTTATTTGGGTTTGTTTATGGAGATAGTTATAATTGGTTTTGAATCTCATACAATGTGTTAATGGGATGTAAGTCTTTATGAATCCCATTGTGAGAAGGTTAGTGATGAGTATACCCTAATGAGATCACTATTTCAAATTTGCCAATATCAAAAGAAGGGAGAGGTAGTGAGGGTATGAATATATTTAGTGAAATTAGACATCAAGATGAGGTTTATAAGAACTCAAAGTGTGTGAGGTTCATTATCAGTGTCCATGGCATAGAAAGGGTTAGCATCAATGAGAAAGGATCATAACAAATTGATAAGTCCCCTAGTTTGAAATACAACCTTGCCTTGTGTCCAAATGATTCCATGGAGAATAATTTGTAGATGGAAGAAGTGTGTATAAAAATATTGGGTTTTCTTTTGTTTGATTAAATAGGAATTCATTTCCTTCTATAAATTTATTTGATAATTGGCTAAACTCTATATGGGAAAAAATATGGGTATAATATATCAACTTTTGTAGAATGTTTAAAAATTGGGTTTTCATGGTTTTATTTAAAAATTAAAATGTGTAGAGAAGAGTCATTATTAAACCCTTATGGAATGTTGACAATCTATGTTTAATACTATTCCATGGAGCCCTAACATTGACCATAGTGAAATTGTGTTCAAAACTTCTCTTAGATGGGTTGATATTGAGAATGTCTTAATTCTATGGAACTTTTTTCCCCATGCCCTTAAACCATTAGGAGAAGTTTTAAGGATTGAAAATACTAGAATATCCTTGTCTCACATAAAACCTAATATTCATTTCTTTATTTCTTTGGATATGTATAAATATTCCCATTAAACCTAATGTTTAGGGTTAAATGAGAAACATTCTCTTTCTCTATTAATGGTTTGGGGGTTTCAGTGTTTTTTTAACAAAAAAATGACCACCTCAAAAAAATTTCCTCCTCTTAAAAAAAAGGAACTTTTTCAACAAAGATCAGAATAGTCTTCTTTAAACCAGTGGTGTTAAAATTGATGGTTCCTTTAACAAGTTTATTTTTGATGTGGTTATGAAAGATAAACCCTACTTTGACCTAAACAAAAATATAGACATAAAACCACCTAATCTATAATTGGGTGAGACTATATTTAAAGATTCTTGTGAATAATCTAACACTTCTTACCTTTTTTATGATTTTATCTTACCTTCAGGTCCAAGTGTTCCTTGTTAATAAATCATCTCGCCTTTGTCTATTTAAAGTGAGGTGATTGTAATAACTTACCCTGTTACTTTAGTCTTAGTTATTGAGGGTTATTCAGTCTAGAGTATCCCATTTAAACCTCAAGAAGAGGATTTTTCCTTTCCTAAATAGATACACTCATAATAATATGTTGTCATCCTTATTAATTCTCCTAATTGTAAGGCTTATACCCCTAGACCTTTCTTGCTTATGGGCTTGATGTGATTCTTGATGAATTGGTTTCCATGGTTGTTTCTATAAATCCTTATAGTTTGAGAGATAAATATGTAGTTCTAGATGATAAAGTTATTCATACTCCTTTGGCATCGAGTGGCCTTAATTTAACTTAGAATTCTAAAGGAGGAGAAAATAGATAACAAAATGAGCTTTGTTTCTTGTCAAGGTCCAATTTTTGGTGAGGAATGTAAAAAATACAAAGGAGGGTCATAAGGTAGTCTTGAAGACTCTAGAAATAAATATAAGGAGAAAAAGATGCCCTAATATTTCACTAAGATTTATCAAAACAAATTAGGACCTAAGCCCTTTGGTTAGACAAGGTAAACCCCCCTCTCTTCTTTATGAATATTATCATTTAGAATGTGATGGGTCTTGAATCTCCTAAAAAAAAGCCTATTGTTAGACACTCTACAAATAAAATCAATTTCTTGTTGCTTCAATAAGTTAAGGAAGTGGGCTCTGAACTTGAATCTGTTTTCAACTATATTTGGCTAGATTCTTCACACTTCTCTACTAGTCACTATAGAGGGAAGGGTGGGGATTATATTTTGATTTGTCTTGAGTGGGATGATTTTTTTGTTGATCATAGTTCATCCCCTTGACACAAAGCAATGTGGATTTCCATTAAATAAAATAACCAAGATTTTTGGATATATAATGTGTATGTTTCCAATGACTATAGGGATAGGACATAATTGTGGAACTAACTTGTGTGCAACCAAAAATGTATCCCTTGGATTATGGTGGTGATTTTAATATTATTAAAGAAAGATAAGATAAACAAGATGGTAAGCCTCATTCATGGAAAGGCAATGAGATTTTATTCTAATCTAAGTTGAAACATATTCAACATATTTTTGACCCTATTAACAACTAAGGAAATTTGCCATTGATGATGCCCCATGATAATAAAGTGCTCAAGTTAATTTAGAGTGCATAATTTTGAAAAATGGATTGCCTCTCCATAGAAAAAACCATGGATATCCAAAAAAAGTGTAGCATGTATGCACAAGAACCTTTTTAAAGTGAGCAATCCAATATCATGGAAGATGAATCCCTAATATGATGATAGAAAATATGTACAATGTTTCCAAAAATCACATGTAATTAATCCAAAATGAAAATAAATATTACATTTTCCCTTGACCTATATTAGTAGTTTTCACTTGAAAAGAAGTGATGTTACAAAGTACCTAAAATAAATATAAATATCAAGATGAAGAACTAAACATATACTCACCTGTGCCACCTATAGGATTATAAGGGAAAACCAAAAAATAAATAAGAAACTTTTCATTCAACTTCCCAAGTTTATAAGAAAATATTAAAATATAGATAATCGATAAGTACAAATTTGGTTGAGTTCATGACTTGTGTTAACATTATTATGGCAGGCTTAGATTAGCTAAATATATGCTTTTAAAGAATCTAAATTATAGGCCATAAAAGGTCATAACACAAACTTGAGTGTAACCTATACAGTAATATGTAATACACGTCTAAAATGTGTACATTCCTACTTATTTAAAAATTTTATGTGCAGGGATGTTTGTAATTAGTATGTGTAATTATGATGAATATGTTTGGCTAGTATTGTTGGAATGGAGTATATCTACATTGTAGTGATAAACTAAGAAATCTGAATTTGAGTGGCTAAAATTGTATCTATAATTTATGATTTAATATAGTAATTGAATGATTATAAAAGTTTAAAATAATTTGGTGTCTCTTATGTGGATTATTTATATGATCCAATTTTAGAAAATGTTTATTATTGTTAAATATAAAATAGAATCTTATTAATTGTTAAGTAATGATAAGTAATAGTTCGGGAACTTATCTATAGTCACTTATCAATGGTTAAAAAAATAGTGTCAATAGCGAAGTTTTATAGTAGAAAGTAATGCTAATGTAGACTAAGACATATATTCTTGAAATTTTTTAATACTATCAAAATGCTTTGGCCAAAGTAATGGTATAGTTATATGCATTGTCTATCAACTATAATTTATAGTTTAAGTGTTTTCTTGAGGTTGTAATAGATAAAGGTATGTATGGAGTTTATATGAATGGTTCATGTAATAGTGGTTGTAATTTCACATATGCTCTCAAATGGTTTTGGATGATTGCATCATCATTATCTACCCCTTCATAAAGGGAAGGGCTACTCTCATTAGAGAGATGTGTAAGAGACCATCAGTGTGTGGTTAGAGATAAAACACCTTGATGATGTTATCCCTCTTCATGGTTAAATATAAACCAAGTTTTATGCTTAATTAGGGCTACTACAATTATTTCATGAGTTGTTTCATTGAAGATATATTTTATTATTTTAATTTTGAAATTATTGTATTGCATTGGCTTACGTAGTCGTGGCTATTATAAATCATGTACATTCATTATTTATCATGTTGTACCACAATAGTGGATACATATAATGATTTAGATGATTTGGCATACTTTAGAATTCTTTTATTATTGTGTTGTAACTTTAATTCTAAATAACATAATGTCACATACTCTTACAATTTTTGCACCATTGAGACCCACTTATGGGCTAAAATAATGGTTGGTTAAATGTTTAATCAGTGGATTATTACATATAGTAAAATTAATATATTTAGTATGTTTAGTTTATTTATAAAAAGTATTGTAAATACATAATTTATTATGTTGAACTTATTAGGGTTATAACATGTGGTATCATATCAAAGGTTTAAATGGTTGGATCTTAAGAGTTAACTAACATTGAAATATCTCTCCTCATTTATTAGTGGGATAAAATGGTGTGTGAAAGGAAAAAATTTGAATTAATTTCCAATTATGATCAACAACCTAATCCTAAATCATTAGCAGTCGAATAAACTGCTATGCTTGATTAAATCCTTTCAGCCCTAAATGAGACAAAAAACATAATTTCCACCATGGAATATATAATAAATGGGTAATATGAGGAGGAGGAACAATAGGAATAATATATTTATTAGGAAGAGAACCAATAGTAAAATCAAGAGCATGCTAAAGAGCATCAATTTTCAAGAGTGCAAGTGGTTGCATAATTTAACTGTGACATGAAAAAGGTGAATCCACCTACTTTTTTATGGAACAGTGTTGGGTGATGGAGCTAAAGGGTGGCCATTGAGATGGATAAATATTTCAAAATTAAAAAAATATTTTGAGAGGACTTAATTAGTGTGTGGATCACACCAACTTATTTATGAAGCAACAACCTAGTGGGCCATAAAGAAGATGGAGATGGATATTGATCTAATACCACTACTTGGGATCATATTTTTGATATGTTTAGGGTGAGGTGGTTACCACAACCTTATTTTGTTAAAAATATGAGAGATTTTCATAATTTAAAGGAGAGTTATCAATGACTGATTATTGAAAGCAAATTTGAAAAATGTTTTAAATATGTTCCCTAATACCATAAATATGAGTGTTTCCAAATTCAAAATATCATCATGGGTTTAAGGCTGCATATTAGATGTGAAGTGGATATGCATGGACTTAACTCTATGGACCAAATCTTTGATACAATTTTCAAGGAGATTAAGCGTAAATATCTTGTTGAGGTAAGGGATAGGTATCAAAATGTGTTTGGTGTCCCAAAGCCTTATTTCAAAAATAATAATTGAAAGTGCAATGGGAATTCTAAATATAGACTCAATATTAATAATAATTCTAGGTTTAACAATGCTCTAAGGGCAAGGAAGATATGAAATGGTTTCAGAGATGAAAACATAGGAAGTAACCCACTTAAAAGAAAAGGACTAGTAAGAAGATGTTTTACATGTAGAGGTTATCATTATTAAAATGAATACCTTTAGTGTAAAATTAAAATTAAATTAAATAATCCTTCTTCTTCATCTTATAAATAAGGAACTTTACAACAATGAGTCCATGTGGTAGTTGACAATCATTAATATGAGTTTTAAATCTCACCAATTGAGATGTTAAGTACTTTTTTCATAATTTGATTTCAATTTTGATAGATACTAGAGGTACTTAGTGTTTAATTTATCCTAAATTACTTAATGAACTGCCTAAAAAATCTAGGCAAATAGAAAATGTATGGACTGTGTAGTATGGGAATCAATCTAGGGTCAAAGTAGATGAGTTCCTAGTTGAAGTAGAGGTTGAACTACCTAATTTCACCATCATAGTAGAATTATTTTCAATTTTGCTAGGGTCATATTATGTGATATCAGGGGTGAATTGGCTTTATAAGTATAATTCAAATGTATATTATTTCATGAATAAGGTAGAATGTTTAGATGATTATGGAAATAAAAATCAATTCCAAGAAGAGAAATATGATCTCAAGTTAAAGTAGATTTCATCCATTCAATTAAGGAAGGATCATTAGAAGGGTTGTTAGGTTTTCATGGCTAAAACAGATGAGGTAGAATATCCTAAAGATTTGACCATAGAGGACTATCATTTTTTTCAATAAATTTAGGATGTATTTATTGAAGAACTACATGGATTACCTCCTAAAAGGGAATTTAAATTTAGAATAGATATCAGTTTAGGATTTAAACCTCAATTCAAGGTACCCCAAAATGATAACAACAAAATTGGTTGAGTTGAAATCCCAAATCCAAGAGTTGTTATCCAAAGGACTGATCTAACCTAGTGTTTCACCTTGGGAAGCACCTATGGTGTTCATAAAAAATAAGGATGGTACTCTTTGCTTATGCATATATTACATAATTTTAAACAAGGTAGCCATCAATAATAGGTATATTTTACCTGTATTGATTATATTTTTGATCAAATGTGAAGTAAAATGGGATTTTTAAAAATCAACCTTAGAGTAAGGTACCATCAATAAGAATCAAGGAGGAAGATATTCATAAGATTGCTCTCAGGATGAGCTATGGACTAACTAATGGGCTAACTAATGAATTGTCAACATTCATGAATCTTATGAATAGCATGTTTAGAGACTATCCGGTTTGTACTAATATTCTTAGATAATATTTTGATATATTCAAATGAATAAGAAGAGCATTTACAACACTTGTGACTAGTTTAGTAATGCTTATGAAAGCATAAGTTATAAAAAAAAGTTTCTAAATATGTTTTATTTTAGAATAAAGTGTAATATTTTTGGCATTTCATCTTAGCCAAAGGGACATCTATGGATCCAACAAAGATTAAATTCATCTTGGAATGTCCAACAACAAAAAATGTTCATGATGTGTGTATTTTTATGGGTTTATTAGGTTATTATAGAATCTATTTACCCAAAATTTCCAAGATAGCTAATCCCATCACCTCTTTGTAATTGAAGAAGCAATCATCCTTATGAAATAATAAGTGTGAATAAGCCTTTAAAATACTAAAAGAGAGGCTTACATATACACTAGAGAATTGCATGTTCCATATTTAAATGGTCATTTTTTGTGGTAACAAATGCTTTTAGGGATGGTCTAGATGGAATAATGCTACAAGAAGGCTCCATAGTAGCATATGAATAAATAAAGTTGAAGCTTTATGAAGTTAACTATGATCACCATGATTTGGAATTGCATGCCATAATGCATGATCTAAAGGTTTGGAGGCACTATTTTTTAGGAAAACCATTTTAACTCAAGACTAAAAACCTAGGGCTTAGGTATATCTTCACGTAGATGAATTTGAATGCTCGACAAAGGTGATTGATTTATTTTTTATCAAAATATTTTGATATTAGCTATATAAAAATAAAAAGGAATAGAGTTATAAATATTCTTAGTCATAGAAGGTACATAACAATTATGGATACCATAATAAGTACCTTTCAATAAAAAGTTATTGAATTCTCTCTAGGGGATGAATTCTATGAATAGGTGAAGAAAGACCTAGCAAAAAATCCTCAAGATCATAGATATATAGGATTATAAAATTAGAAATATGGACTCCTAAGGTTTAATGGAAGAATGTATGTGTTAGATAGAGAGAATTTAAGAGTATCATTACTTAATGAGTGACATAATTCTCTTTATCCTAATCATTTAGGATTGACCAAACTAATGGAAAAGTTGAAACAATTATATTTTCTAAAGGGAATCAAAAAAGATGCAAATGATTTTGTGTCAAGCTGTTTAGAATATTAATGGGTAAAAGCATGACATGTTCATCCTATGGGGTTGTTTTATCCTCATGAAATTATATAATAGAAGTGGAAATATATTAACATGGACTTTTTCCAAGGACTACCCATGTCAATAAACATGCATGATATGATTCTTTTGGGTAGTTAACAAACTAAACAAGGTGACATATTTTATACCACGAAATTTGACAAATGATGCACCAGTTCTAGTAAAAAAAATGTAAATGAAATATATATATTGCATGAAATTCTTGAGAAAATAATTTTTTATATAAACCCTTGCATGACTTATAGGTTTTGGCAAACTCTTAACATAGCCTTGGGAAATCAACATAATTTCAACATAGCGTATCAACTTTAAATAGATGGGAAAATAGAAAGGGTAAATTAGTTTTAAAAGATTTTATAAGGAAGTATTTCATGGACCAAAAATAAAGTGGACATAATACCTTCCACTAGTTGAGTTTTCTTATAATAATTCATTCCATTCAACTTTGAAAATGACATTTTTTGAGGTGTTAAATGGGAAAAAATGTAAAACACCTATTCGTTGGGAATACTAGAGGATAGGGTAATTTTTGGACCAAAAATACTTAATGAAATGGAAGAAAAGGTGAAATTGATTATAAATATATTGGCTAAATACAATGATAGAAAAAAGGCTACACTGATTTTAAAAGAATAATAAGCCAATGTTAAACCACAAAAGAGCTCAATCAAATTTGGAAAATTGATTAAATTAACAAAAATATATGTAGGAATTTTTGAGGTTCTGGACGTGATTAAACCTAGTCCATACAAAATTGATTTTCCACCAACACTTTCTTAGATTCATAAAGTTTTTCATGTGTCTTATTTTAAGAAATATTTGGTTGATTCTTTAGATGTACTTGATTAGAATGTTTTATAGGTTCTAGATCCTGGGATGGTAATAATAGAACCAATCAGAATCCTTGAAATACACAAGATTAGATTTTATAATAGAGAATTTGATCAATTTAAGATCCATTGGGACCAATATTATGAAGATAATACTACCTGGGAGGATTATGAAGAATTTCATATGTTGTTTCCTCATTTATTTGATTGATATATTTTGTTGAACTCATAACATTTCAAAACATTTTTCATTTATAATTATTTCATCAGGATGATTACCTATTTAATGGGGGGAGGATGCTTCATCCTAACCTATCCTTAAAAAATAAACCTATTTTAATAGTTATTTATACTAATGATTAGTTAGACTACTAAGTTTTTTGGAATAATCATATGTATCATGTTGTGATTATTTATTTGGACTGCTGCATTTTCCATTCTAAATCTCTATTTTGAGCACATTTATTCAATGTAAATTATATGGTTATGATTATATTTTACTCATTTTGGCATGGATATTATAATGGCAATTAAATCATTTATTGCTAGTTGATTTCTATCTACGTTGATATAAATGGACTAAATACATTCTCCTTGTCTAAGGTGGATGTATGATAGTTTTCACCCTTATAAATTAGTACTAAGGGAGAGCATCATATGGGAGGGTGTTGAAGTTTTTGACATCTAGGAGTACATAGAGCTTCTGATCACACCCACACCCACACACGAGAGAGAGAGAGAGAGAGAGAGAGAGAGAGAGAGAGAGAGAGAGAGAGAGAGAGAGAGAGAGAGAGAGAGAGAGGAGAGAGAGAGAGAGAGAGAGAGAGAGAGAGAGAGAGAGAGAGAGAGAGAGAGAGAGAGAGAGGGGGGGGGGGGGGGGGGGCTGGGGGGGCTGGGGGGAGGGAGAGAGAGAGATTATTTGGTTTTATTTTCAATTCTATATTGGTTATATAAATGAGTTTGTTTGTTACAAATTATGTCTTTTTTGTTTAAGAATCTTAGCTTGGTGAGTAATGGATTTATTCTATTTTAGTGTCTTCTTGTACCTTTATGGACTATTTTGGTTTTTTATTATTTATGTCTTTGAATGAGTATTTAATGGGTTCCCTCAAAGTCATTTCCTTTAAAGTGGTATGATTATTACCTATATTTCCTTCACCCTTTTTGAGAAGCTATGAACGCTTATCACATTGAGCTTATATTATTCATGGGAATTTAATTTGTTAATGAGGTGATCAAAATTATTGATAGGACTTTTGATTTTTGGTTATTATTATAACCACTTTGAAACCATGGTATGGTCATATTAACCTTTTTAGGAATCAATAAAGTCAAAAGACTTGATAAATTTTGAAACAAATGAATAAAGGGTTTTGATTGGCATGAAAAATCAATGAATCCTTGTGGTATGGATAATATTTTTTATAAAGTTAACTAAGAGTAAAAATCCCATGACTAAGTCTTGAAACTTTTCCTAAAGCCCATTTTTTGGGCATCACTATAGTCTTGCATGGGAGAATAGTTATAGAAAATAGAGGAGAACTAAGAAAATAATTAAACCTAAAAACAAGGGTTTATAAAATGTTAAAAAGAGGTGAAATGGAAATAATGATGAAAGTGAATTAAAAACACAAAAGAGGAGGAAAGAGTGCTCGAATGGATTTATACACATGTTAATTTGAGGGAAAGTTCTTGGAAAATCATTTTCAGGAAAGTACCTAGAACTTAAGAGTTATTTCATTTTATAAAGAAAATATCTTATGTTAGGTAGATCTAAAATAACTTATTGAAAATGTTTAAAATATCTATGTAAAATATTATATTTACAAAAGGGTTTATTATGTATTTAAGTTATATGTATTTCCAAGGCTATAATGAACTCGCCATATAGTAGTTTTCATTACTGTAACAAAGATTTTTTGTCTTTGGCCAACTTGAAACATACCTATAATTGTAGGCAATATGGGTGAAACCCTAACTACTGATTCACACCAACTATAATTTGAAAGCCCATAGCTTGTCGTGGCTAGTTGGTTGCAAAATATCATATTGGTGGTATTTCAACTAATTTGGCTACTATATTTCCTTTCCTAGTATGGTTGGTTGTAGCATGTTATATGAGGTTTCATACTCTAATTAGGTGGATTTATTTTACTGTTTATAGTTCATGGATATAACATGCTTTTATGAGGACTTGAACCTTATTTTAGGTTTATATTCTAGTTTTTGTTATAATTGGCTATAAATTTTACTATGAGGTTTTGTATTCTACCTAGAGGATGATTTTTATTGATAAATATGATTGACATTTGCATACCATTTTGTAGTTGTGCCCCAATTTGGTAGTTGGGTGCTAATGTCAGTTTATAACTAGTGATAGATCTTTTCATTTAAAATATTTTATTGAGGATCATATTTGGTTGTAGCCTATCTCATCTAAAAGGATTATCAAATGAATCTTACATGGCCCTATATTTAAATGTTTTATGAGGTTAGAAATATTCAGCTGAATTTCACTCTAACTTGTTAAATGAGAATGATTTTAGGAGGTTATTTGCATCTTATAAACCTATAGTTTCACATTTAATCCCACCTATAGGCTTATAAGGGGACACAAATAATTAATTAAAAAACTTTTCATTTAACTTCTTGAGTTTATAATAAAACCTTGCATTATAGATAAGTATGGGTTTAGTTGAGTTCATGATTTGTGTTAGCATTATTATAGGAGACTTGGATTAGCTGAATATATGTTTTTAAATAATCTAAGTATAATTTTAGTCCATAAAATGTCATAACACAAACATGAGGCTAACCTATATAATAATATGTAATACGCATCTAGAATGTGTATAGATCTACTTATTTAATTTTGTAATTTGAAGGGATGGTTGTAATTAATATGTTTAGTTGTGATGAATATGTGTGGTTGGCATTATTGGAGTGAAGTATATCTACATTGTAATGATAAACTTAGAAAGCTAAAATTTAGTGACTGAAATTGTATCTAGAATTTATGATTTTATATAATAATGTGAATGATTTCAAAAACTTAAAATAAATTTGTGATTTGTATGTAGAATGTTTATATGATCCCATTTCATAAACTGATGACTAATATTAAGTATCAAATATAATATTATTTCTTTTTAAGCGGTGATTCCTAATAGGTTGGAACCTATCTACAATCACTTATCCATGGTTGATAAGAAAGTTATTGATAGCTGAGTTTTATAGCATAGAGTAAATATAATGTGGACTAAGACCCAAATACTTGAAATATGATAATAATACAAAAATGCTTTGGCTAAATTAATTATATAGTTGTATACATTATTTGTCCACTATACTTTCTTGTTTACGTGTTTAATTGAGGTCATATAGATAGAGGTGTGCGTAGAGTTTGTATGAATGGCTACATGTAATAGTTATTTTACTTTCATATATCTTCTTAGATGGTTCTGGATGTTTGTATCATCATTATATTTCCCTTCATGAATGGAAATTCCATTCCTAGTGGGGAGGTGTGTGGGAGACCATTGGTCTGTGTTGAAGGTAAAACACCCAAATGATGCTCTCCCTCTTTACAAGTAAATCTAAACTAGTTATTATGCTTAATCATAGATATTATATTAATTACATGAGTTATTTTATTTAATATCTATTTTACTATTGTACTTTTGACAATATTGTATCAAACTATATTACACAACAATGGATGTTAACAACCATGTACATTCATTATTTATCATATTGTACCACAACAATGGTTGTATATAATGATTTAGATAATTTGGCATAATTTGACATTCAATTATTATTGTTTTAGAACGTGAATTATGAATAATGTACTATGACATACTCTTATAGTTTTTACACTATTGAAATCTACTTATGGGTTAAAATAATATTTGGTTAAATGCTTAATTAGTGGATTATCTGCTTATGGGATAAAATAATATTTAGTTAAATGCTTAATTAGTGGATTATTGTATATAATAATTTTTTTATATTTAGTTGTGTTCAATTTATTTATAGTAAATTAACAAATTTGATTGGTGTATAAACCATAAAATTATGATAGAATGGAGATAGTTAATCCTAATTACTTAAAAAAAAAAAAAGATTGCATAATTTTCTAAGTTGAACCTAGTAGGGTTATAACACAGTATGTTTGTTTGTATTAGGGGTTTCAAGTGTAGTACACTAGTTTTGGTTGGGTATCCCCCCTTTTTGGTTTGCATAAAATTGTAGGCTTGGACCTTTTTGTTGTGATTATGGAGGTTATTTAACTTACAAAAAATTTTATAGTATTTTATTTTAATAATGGAATTATGAGGGCCCCAAAAACCATTAATTATTTAAATATACTTGAAAATGTATAGTATATTAATTTTTAACCCTATAACAATTTAGGAGATAGAATTTTCATGAGCCATATAGGATTCAAAACCCCAAAAATTTTAACCATGTAACCATTTAGGAGATAAAATTTTCATGAGCCATATAGGATTCAAAACCCCCCAAAAAGGCTACACCTTGTGAATTTCGATGCCTATTTTTAACTTTAGGATGATTTACCCACTTTTGACTTCTCTATGATAGGTGACTAAAAGTGATGTAATATTTTTTTGTTGAGATAACAAGGGTGTGCCCATAGAGAAAATAAAATTTAAAATAGCCCAAGGATTCAATATTGAACTAAAAAAATGACATGATTCAAACCCATCAAGATGGTTAATAAGGTACTACCTGCTTGGTGGGGATCACCTATAATAATCATTAAAACACCACCAAAAAATCCATACATAAACTAGAATAGTTAAAAAATTACTAAACAAAGTGTCAGTTATTCAATTAACTTTATGAAACACCCATCCAGGTTATAAAAACATAGATTAGGGCAAAAATATCTTACCCACACACCTAAACTAGAACCCCAAAAAAATCATCTTGCATACCCAGTTTCATTCTAACATAATTAATTCTATGTCTGGTGGTAGGCTACCCTATATTGTACACCCAAATCACACTACTAATTTTTATCCATGCCCATCATCAACTCCCTTTGAACTGACCTAATACCCTTCCTCCTCTTTATCACATCACATATGAGGCCTAAAAATACAATTGGGTAGAAGTCACATCCCAAGCCTAGCCTCTAAGAAGGCTAAGCTCCATTGCAATTTCACCATCCCATCCATAATTTCATAGATTTGGTCCATAATTTATAAAAAAACTAATTGAATCAGTGTCTCCAAGTCCATATGCTCCTAGTGTAGGGTGAAGGAACCCACTACATTTGATAGTAATTTTTCTCCACTAATCACTTGAGCAACATTGAAGACTTTTCTACATCTAATGGATTGCTTAGGGTCCATCATAAAATATTTTAGAACCTTAATAATATCAGACTCCTCCATCTCATAGACCTTAGTTGTTGCATACCACATTTCACAACCAAATTCTCATCAATAAGTTTTGAATTTCCTTATCTATATGATTAGTGAATTGACTGGATGTTGCCTCCCTTGTCAACCACATTAGATATGCCACCTAAAGTCCTACTCTAGTTTCTTGATGCACCTATAAATCAAGATTCACTCCTTTGAATTTCTCTATAGATGTACATAACAACAAACCAGACACTTCCTCACCATCCTATTCCATCTCCTAGGCCAAAAATGGAGGAAATGACAACTTCCTAGAAATCAACACCATCTTGAATTCTTAGAATTTGACTCTTGCCATTCACAAGAACTTAATCATGACACACACCACCCTCTAGCATGATTACCCATAATGAATTATGCTTTCTTACTTATCTCTTGTCTTACGTCATTCATCACCTCCTAACCCTTCCATTTGTCATAGACCCATCACTTAGGAAATTTCACTTTTTTCCTTAGATGTTACTAAAATCCCCCACTAAATAAAATTATTTCCTTAGGTTCATTATTGATTCAATCCTCTAATATTAACTTGGCATCTAGGGTCAAAAAATTTAACAAATCATTTGGAAAAGGGGAAGTTTATTCCTTGTAACTTCTCTCATGTTTTTATCTTAAAGTCACACATGAATTTATATATCAATCAACCACTACATTCCCCACTTGTTTCACATGCTAGAAATACACATGCTTAAAGGATTCCCTTAAAATGTTTACTTCCTCTAGAATAATTCACATCTTCTACTTAGTGGTCCTACCAAAACTTGATGCATTAATGATAATCTAAACATATCCTTCCATAGTAAAACTTTCCCAACAATTATACATAAAAATTGATATTCATTTTAGTACAACACGAGCCTACACCACATTATTCGCTTCCACTCATAGCTTATGGGAAAAAATCAAAATCAGCTGACCATCATGGCCCCAAAAAACTCCACCTATTCTATCCAGTCTAAGGTTGCCTTTTGATGCCCCATTAAATTTTAATTTTACCCTACCCACATCCAGAGGTCTCCAATGGTGATTATTCATTAAACCATACTCCCTACTATCCCAAACCACTTATCAAGCAGATAAGAACCATACTAATTATAGATCCAATAATATTTACCTAGGTCCCTCAAAAGATACTTCACTCCCATGCTACCAAAATGTCCTTTAAATATTTTCTTATTAATTTCTTGACTCACACTGGTGTGTGAAAATAATAGTTAAATAATATTTTATTCCTTTCCAACCATATATTCTAGTAGAACACTGTCATACTAGCCTCCCAAATCTGATTTAAGCATGGTGAGTTCAGTTTGAGCTTCCACTGAAAGAGAAAGACCTTGAGGTTCCTGGAAAAGGGGAATTGAATGTTGAAGCTTCCCAAGAACAACCCCTTCTTAGGTGAAATATTAATTAATTAAAATATGATCAATTGTTTCTTCCTTATCATAGAACAACACACACATAGATGTCCTGATAGATCCTCTTTTCCTCAACTAGTCAAAATTTATAATTATGTTGAGAGTGGACTTATAGAGAAATAATTTTGTCTTAGGCAAGACCTTTGGATACCAAAAAATATGCAGACATAACTTACTTTGGATCATTCCTTCTATTATGAAAATAACTTGGTAAGCCGAGTCAACTGAGACCTCCCATGAGGTGTAGCCTTCCCAAATTAGACTATCTACCTCTGATCTATTGAGGATCAAAATTTATTCAGTTTCAACATAAAATTAGAAACATAATGATCTAAGAAAGTGTTTGGCCATCTTAGTTTCTTCCACTTCCTTCATAAACCCATTTTGTCAATATAGTCTACCACCTTCAAACCCCAAGAGTTTTTAGCATAGTTCATCAAAAAAGGAACTTATTGCATTCCACTGGAGCCTTAGACCTCAATCAAGCATATTTCAAAAAGGATATACTTAAGATATTTCTAAGCTTTCATCTTACTCTTGGGAGTACCATAATATGACAATAATTCATAAAATTCCAAATTTCCAATCCCTGTGGAAGTTGTAATTCAGTAAATAGGTGGATTACTTCTTAGGAATCCAAAAATTTATGCTAGAGAACTCATACCCAAAGATTCTCTTTACATGCATACATTCTCTATAGTAGCTTATCCCCTAGGGATTTATTCATTTTATTTAATTTATGTTCGATATTGGAGGAGCCAAACACTGATTAAATCATGCACAGAGATAATAGAGAGCCAAACACAGACTATTAAAATAATTCAAACACTCTCTGATATCTTATATTAATTCACTCTAATTAATTCATTTGAACATATTATAAACATATATATAGGAATAGAATCCTATAAAAAATTTGATATTTTCTCACCTATAAAACCTCTAAAACTCTTATAATAGTGCAAACCTAAATACGATATATTGTTATAACATATAACAATATATCTAACAACATAATATTTGCATTTACCATATTAACCATACGGTTATAACAATAATAGTAAATACTAATTTAAATAAAGGTAACTCACTTATTACTAGTTACTATCTTGTAAATACCTATTTTTACCTAATGTGAAAATTAATCCCAACATTCCCCCTCATAGTTTTTACATGCTACAATATATCTCATTTTTTGATTGTAGCATGCTCCACCTCCATGTGATCATGATTTTATCTGCATACATGTGCCATCACATATTTTCTACTTCACATTTATCTATAATTGGTTTTCATAGGTTCACCAATAACCTTACAAAATGGTTTTCTCAAGTTCACCAATAACCTTATATAATGGTTTTCTCAGGTTCACCACTAACATTAAAGAATGGTTTTCTCAGGTTCACCACTAACCTTACAGAATTGTTTTCTCAGGTTTACCACTAACCTTTCATCATGATTGCTACAATGATTTTTAGATCAATATTATCTAATGTAAATATACAAAAGGGTTACATGGGAATATCATAAGTGAATAGGTACAACTATTTATTTTTCACACAACTAAAAATAATAGTAACTACCACGCCACACTAAAAAATATAAAATCCACACCATGCTAAAATGAAATACACACCACATAAGTCACCAAAACATTGATGTGGCCCCGTCATTGGTGACTAATGAGAGGTCATTGAAAGACCTCCTTCCTTCAGGTATCCTCCATCCTACAGTATCTCATTTCTTACTCAGCTGGTATGTCAATGACACTCATGATTTTTCTAAGGAAAATCCCTCCTACAAAGTGGACATCGTGTACAAGCAAAAATTCATCCATGTATAAAAATGGATTTAACTTTGATGTCCGATTGACATACATGACTTTTACTTTTGATGACTTAAACACACTTGACATAAACAATAACTATTACAGCTTTTGACTTTTTTTAAGAAGTCTTGATGTATGGACCCAATAATAATAAAAAAACTTTAAACTATAAAATCCCATACTAAAAAAATGACTAATATTCAAAATCCAATTAAAGATTGGATTTGAAAATCTAAATGACATTTTAATAATAACCTAATAAAAAGGTTTTGACAAATAATACAATAAAAAAAACTTAACACTAATTTATAATTTATCTAAAAAGCTATTATTAGAAATAAAACCAAAACTTTAGACTTTTGAATTTTACAATAACTAAATAATTTGACTCTAAATAATAACCAAAATTTTAACAAATACTAAACTCACAATTCTGAAAGACCAAAACTAAATGCATTAACCTTTTAGACTTTTTACAAAAAAACTATGACTCTTAAACCACATCTCAATGTTAACCTATGACCAAGAGATAATAGCCGTAAATGAAAGTTTGAATTTCATTAAATAAGGTGCCAATAATTCCACGTGGTAATGTCAAGGTAAGTTATATGTCTACTTGTCAAGGAGAACCATGAGCTTGGAAGAGGTGAACAATAAGTGCACTCTGGTTGTGTTGGCATGATGACATGAAGACCCCTTATCAAATTGCATGTGATTTTGAAAAAGTGGAATGAGTGCATGAATAGAATGCAAAAAATATAGTGGCCATTGTGATGTTAGGCTCACCTCAAAACCACCACCGTGAGATCTATCACTATGTATCTTTGAACGTAGATCTACACATAATACACAAAGCTATAGACAGATAGAAGAACGTAGATCTTTATGATTGCAAAAAGAGATCAGCATAGACATTAAGGGATTATGTTTACTTCATAATTGATAATGAATAATAGGATGATCCTTCATAATTTATTGTTCCATAGTAGATTGATTAACTTTGGATTGATACTTGGATACTGTTCTTTGAAGGCTTCAAAGCTGAAACTCATGTTTTTACACCAGATCTATCTACCTAGTGTCAAATGAATGTAGGTCGATATAATAGATTTATTTACGCTTCCATGCTAAATAAACAAAGCAAGATTCCACTATGAATCTTGTCTACTCTAGGATACACGTTTATTTATGTTGAGCTTGTTCGCTTCTTCTCACCAATGGATACATTTGTCAATAATACTATTATATGCCTGAAGATAGAAATTTGAACTATAGACATGAGTATGAGTTGAATGCCATCTACTAGATCTGACATGTTAAATAAAAAGATAAATTAAGTTAAACTAGACATAGAATGATTTATTTTTCATCTACAGGGGCAATGCAAAGATGATAGCTAGATCTACTCTTTGATAGATTTAATAGGCCATTGTCCCACTCTGATACCAATGATAGATATTGGAGGAGCCAAACATTGATTAAATCATGTACAAAGACAATAGATAGCCAAACATAGAGTATTAAAATAATTCAAACACTCTCTGATTTATTATATTATTTCACTCTAATTAATTCATTCGAACATGTTACAAACATATATAGGAATAACATCCTATAACAACTCTAATATTTTCTCACCTATAAAACCTCCAAAACTCCTATAATAGTGCAAACCTAAATATGATATATTATTAAAACATATCATAATATATCTAACAACATAATATTCTAAATTACTATATTAACCATATGGTTATAACAACAATAGTAAATACTAATCTACGTAATGGTAACTCACCTATTACTATTTACTATGCCATAAATACCTATTTTCACCTAATATGAAAACTAATCCCAAGACACTAGGGAAAAATCTCTGATTTTTTAAAATTCCATCCCTTATCTTGCAAGGGATTTTGAAGATGGTTATTAAAAAGATCATCATAACTTGCAAAGTGGATTGACTGAGATAAATTCTGCTTACCACAAATAGCCATTTCCTTTTCTAGGATGCAAGTTTATAATACACCTGATCCACCATAGGTTGCCAAAGCATGAAGCTATATCTTCCAACAAACAAAGGCATACTTAAATAGGATATCCACATAATTTAAAAAAAATTGAGGATGTCAACAAAAAAATTTCATCCTCCCCTTCACATTTAGGAAGAAGATTTTTAACTTTTCCACACTCACCTTTTGTCTTACCAAAATATCAAAGGAGTTAAAGATTTATTTAAGCTCCTTGGCTTCTTTATCTGATGGATATCAAGTAAAAATGTATCATAGACAAACTAAAGGTGTGCGATACTCTCCAAATTCACACTAAGCTTCAATCCCTTGAACCTCCCTTCAATCCTAACCTTCATCAAACCCTATCTAAGGGCCTTGGCCACTATAATAAATAGGTCTATGGAGAGGGGATCACCTTGCCTAATTATTTTGGATGTGTTGAAATACCCAATAATTTATCCATTCACCAACATTGAGAAGGAGAACATAGAGATATAATTCCTGACCCAACTTCTCCACTCTTCGTTGAATTCAAACCTTTCTAACATCTTATCCAAGAAATCCTAGTTTATTCTATCAAACACTTTTATCATATCTCATTTGATGCATATCCTCACTCCTTTTGACTACTAGAGGTAATAAAAGGTCTCATGAGCAATGACAATCCCATCTAATATCTATCTACCTAACATGAAACCACCTTTTTCCTCAAAGATAATATCTTCCAAACATTCTTTCAACCTCAAAATAGGCTTAATTTTAAGAGGCCCTACTAGATAACCTATTGGAAATATTTGGTGAATCTTGATAAATTTAAATTTTAGATTTGATGAATCCTCCATGGGTGTTGGTGAATATATGTTGATTCTGAAGGAGCAAAAATAGGCAATTTTTTTTGTACAACTATTCAACTACACTAAATGCATCCACTAGTTGTGTTGGATGGTTGTGCTGAATGACTATCAAATGACTATGCCAGATGGTTACATTGGATAGTTATGTCAAATGATGAAGCTAGACCAGGATTCTAGGTTACCTATATGGTCAATCTATTATCTAATTTCCCAGTCACCTCCCTAGTCCTATAAATATGCCCTCAACCCTCATTTTACACATTTTGCACATTAGATTCCTCATCCCCCTTTGACCTTACCCGCAAAAATTCACCATGGTAATAAAATATTTTTTGAATAAATTGACACAATACAAATCCCATAAAATTTGAATACTGTACAGTAGTCATTTCTAGATTCATACATGATATAATGATTAGATTTTAAAATGAAGTTTTGAGTCTTGATGTCTTATTGTAGATTTGCTTGGCTATATCCTGGATAAATAATAAGTTCACATTGTTTAAGGAGATATTTTTGAATATGAAGAGAAATCAAATTTATAAGGGGTTTATAAGTAGAATTTAGATTCCATGTGTTGAGTTAGAAAAAATGATGGTGTTGCCTCTATAAGTATTGCCATTATTTTAGACAAGCTGATATGAAAAATATTAAATCAAAAATTGGTCAAGCTACCTCTAGTAAACAATGCCATAGATATATTGGATAACTTCAAGATCCATTTGGAATCATATGAGCTAGTTAAAAAAATGGTCAAGAATGTCTATTGTGAAGCTGTGGGGTGTGATTTAGATGACAGGGATTACAAACAACACGAGATGGTGATTGAACAATGATTAGTCAATAAAAATATGAAACCCTTGGTTACATAAATATTAAAATGTTACATGGAATTTAGTATTAGGATTAGTCTATATGGTTGTTGTTAATCCTAAATTCCATGTAACAATTCAATCTTTATATCACCAAGGGTTTCATATTCTTTATTGATTGATCATTGTTCAATTACCATCTCTTGTTCATTATCATTTTCATCTAAATTACACCTCGCATCTTCACAATAGACATTCTTGACCATTTTTTTAGCTAGCTCATATATTCTAGATGGATTTTAAAGCTCTCTAATAGATCCATGACATGGTTACTAAAGGTAGCTTGACCAGTTCCTAATTTAATCTTTTTTGTATCATCTTGTTTTTAAAGTAAAGGCAATACTTGTAGAAGATGCACCATCATTTTTTATAACTCTTGACACATAGAATCTAAATTTTCCTTATAAACCCCTTGTAAATTTGATTTCTCTTCATATTCAAAAAATCTCTCCATTAAAAAAATGTGAACTTCTTATTTCTATAGGATATCCGGGCAAAAATAAAGGTACACATGTAGTGTTTTATTTATACATTCCATTAAAAGTCACTTTGGTATCCTTCAACAGGTGAGGTACATTTAATGGTTTTCTATATTTCAAGGTTTCAACCTTAGTTTCCTTATTATTTTTCAACTTGAACTGGTAGGGTCTGGGAATATAGTCCTTGATTTTTTTCTTTTCCTTTCTTCTTCTCATGCCCTTAAGTTTTAACCCTAGTGAATGTTCTAGCAGTTCCATTCAACACTATCATTTAGTTTATCATTTGGCACTACCATTTGACACTTCCATTTGGTAATATTAGAGGTATTATCATTCATCACTATCATTCGATTCCTTTTATCAAGACTATTGATGTTCACTATTTGATATCACCATGCGATTCCTCGATTTAGGTTCTATTGGTTTCCTTGTTTAATATCGAGGGTTAGGGATATATATATATATATATATATATATATATGTATAAATATATATGTGTATATATATGTGTGTGTATATATATATGTGTGTATATATATGTATATATATATGTGTATATGTATATATATATATATATGTATATATATATATGTATATATATATATATATGTATATATATATGTATATATATATGTATATATATATATATATATGGTGAATTAAAGGTGAATATAAGATAATGTTGTAAATGACTGGTGAGATAACCCCAAAACTAGTTTATTTCCCTAAAATTTCAATGATCTGATCTCATCTGCTAACCCTAAAAAATCACCAAAACCGAAGTCAAAAATTGGAATATTCATGAATTAAAAAATATTCACCACTAAAATTACCATGCCTCAAATCCATTACCTTGTTTATAATCTTTTATAGAGTGTTACACATGGAAATTGGTTTAAAGGAATAAAAAAGGGGTACTCATCCTTTTTGGGATAATGGCCAAAAAGGTATTATTCTATTTTATGAAAATGTTTTTTCCTTTTTCTACACTCCCCCACCACATCCCAAACATCCTTACTAATTAGCTCCCAAAAATGCTGAAAAGACTTGAAACCCATCTGGTTTATGGGCCTTATTAGCTCCTAGACTGAACACTACCTTTTGATCTCTTCTAATGAAGTGGGAGTCATCAGATTCCAATTATGCTCATTAAAGATCATAGCCAAAATATACTATTGTAACTAATGTTGATCTTCCTCCCTTGGCAGTAGTTCCTCTTTTAATAAATATTTGTATAAAATCACATCCTCATTATTGATATCCTAGACATCCTTGAATTCTCTCTCACATAGGGTGATAATCTTATTGATTTGATTCCTATTCTTGACGATGGTAATTGAGAGATGATTTTTTTAATTTTAATCCTCTTCCTTCAGGCATACAAATTTTGACTTTTCTACCAAAAGGTCTCCTCTTGGGCCAAAATATTTTGTTGCTCCCTCAAAAGGCTACTTTCCAAGGTAGATAGCTCCTCTAACCAATCCCCCTTTTTCAAATTCTTTTACAAGATTTTGAGTTCCTCCTCCTTAATTTCTTTTCTATCAAAAATGTTGCCAAACTTTTTCTTATTCCACTTCAAGGATGACTTTTTTCTTCCTTTAGATTTTGGGAGAAGATGAAGAATTTAGATGCCCTCAATCTCTACTTCCAACAATCCTCAAAAAGTAGGATGAATTTGAGTTCTTTCAGCCACATAAATTTAAACTTGAAGGGCACCCCACATAACTTAAAGTTTTGTTCTATTTTGAGTAATATTGTCCAGTGACCTTGTTGATGCTCAACTACCCACTATTTATAGAATGGGAACCCTCCTCTTTTAATTTTCTAAAATGCCTAAAACATTAAGTTTACTAAGTCATTTTGCTATATAAGAGAATTGATTTAATACTTCCTAGCAATCTTTGGTCAATAATCTATCTTGAAGTAAGGAGTAATATTTATAAATATTCAAGTTACTACAAGTTTTATTCAAAGTTTCATTCAGTAATGGATTATTAACCATGAATGATTCAAAAATGTGCAAGCATGCCTTCTCTAAGGATGTTCTACCTAGTTTTCCAATCAAGATGAACATAATAAGCTCCATCTAATCTCATTGGACTAACCTCATATTTTGTTTAAAACACTTACTTGAAAAATTTGCTTTAGACTTGTTTTAATTTATTTGTGATGGGAATTTGATGTTTCCACAAGTCTAACTTAACTTCTATTTTGGCCTCGTAGGAAAACAAAGATAAAACAGTGATTCATTATGCCTCACAGGATGCCAAATTAAATATTTCAACTTAAAGAGGATAGGTATCCACCTCTCCAACCTTCATGATGCCTTAACAATTCATCACTCCCCGTGTAAGACACTTAAGGAAAATATATGAAACCTGCAAACCACATGGCATCATCTTGATAGCTAACAAGGGAGTTAACAGTTGAAATTAAAATCCATAGGCTATGTGTTGATATCCTAACCTTCACGAGCAAACATATTTAATCTGAGCCACCATGCATCCCACTACAATCCATAGGCCTATGAGATGCCACCACATGTTTCAATCACAACCATCCAAACCTGAGTACCCTTCCAAAGTGAAGTGCATCCCTTAAGGGTCCATCTAATATCAATACATGTCCACACCACATTGAATCTATTTAAAGCTCATAATAACCCTCAATTAAGACATTTAGCAGCACCCAAGTTGTTCTATCAAGGCTCTATGACATAAAACTATCCAAATTTCCCTATGAGAATGATAATTGATAGAATAATGAAGATAAGCTCATGAAAATGATGTGTGTCCCATTTAGACCCATACGATGATGACACATGTTATGCCTATACTGCTTCTATATGAAGATCTAGTAGAACACCTCTAAAGGCCTACCAAAATAACACGTGTCCTCTAAGGACCCATGTAATGATGCCACTTGTCATTCCCACAAATTTGTGATCCAAGATCAATAGGATTGCCTTTGAGAGAAACATGTGGATACACTTGAGCCACATGATTAACACCAAGTTTCCAACAACTATCTAAAAACCTTTTTAAATCAACACCTATCAAAGGGAAGCTCTGAGAGTCCTCCAAGAGAGCCACTTGTCAAAGCAAAGTCATGATTTCTCGTGAGAGATCTACTTGGTGAAGAAGAAAATCTAATTGCCTATGAAAGTGACACATGGTACTCTAGTGAGCAGTCAAAATAAAGGGGCTTACCCAAGAGATCACCATGAATAGAGGAATTCCATGTGAAATATTACAAATGATTCATCACACTAGGATGCATCTTGAGAGCTTACGAGAAATTAAAATGTGACATGTGTCTAAGATATGATCTAACTAACCAGCTTGATCACATTCAAGACCTACAAGTGCCTAGTTTGATCTGAGATGGCATGCCACATGTCAAAAGGTGGTAAAATTTAGATTTAAAGCTAAAATTTATGGTAGATCAAAGGTAAATTAATGATAAATTTTAATTATAATACAATTTAATGCTTAAATCAATAACTCAAAAATATGCAAAGTTGTTGGGTCACCATTAATGAAAAATGAACTAAATTCACCATTAAACCTTGCATCAATCAAATCAATCTTCAAACGGGTATCTAACTTGGCTATTATCATGTATATTTATATACATGCTTTCTCTCTCTATTATCTATGCTTTCAAATTTCAATGAATCTTGAACTATTTACATACTACACATCAATCACCATTGTTGGAGCTTGATAATTGTAGAGAAATATAAGAAGACATAAATTGCTACCCTAGGTATTGTATAATGGCATAGGCAAGACCATCCAACTTGAGTAAGGGGTTTTCATTTGGGAATGATGAATTCTGATTTTAGTATGGTAATTTAGTTATGTTAAGGACATAAACTCAAGGGACATGTATTGTAGAAACATATATTACAATGTTGAAGGAGCTAGGGATCTTGATGATTCTAAGACCATTCCCTATATTATTCAACTAACTTTGGACATCCTAATAATCCAATCTACTAGTCTCCACAAATTTGTAGCAAAACTAGAGGTCATGCTATGCAATGACCTAGTATATGGCATATTCGATAAGATGAGATGTGAGGATGGGTTACTAAAATCCATGAAACAAGGTCTCCTAAATACTTTCATCATAGGTCCTAGCTTTTAAAAATACTATGACCTACCTTTGCCACAACTTGACTATAACCATAACATCATCAACAACTGGTATGAGTCACACAAACCAAAGATAGTCTTAGCTTCTTGGGTGACTAACCTGATTGGGGTTATTTTCATGGATGACCTAGGGAACATACCCATTCATTAGTTTAAAAGGGTCATGATTGGACTCACCCTTTTCAATAGAGTATTTATCAATGCACACATAGGTTATGTAGATATAAAAACTATCCCACTACTATAGTTAATCCTAAAATATCAACAAATTTCATCACTTAGGGACATCATTATCAATAGCATGGTATCTGTTATGCATGACACTTACCAAAATGGGGCTTTATTCTACATGATTAACTATATATTGGATGCTATATTTTCAATTACATAATTAAGACCAAACTCATGGTTTCATACTCGAGATAAAGGCAATGTACATATAATGTTGGAATGAGGAACCTACAAATGTCATATGTATCTATATAAAATAGTTAGACTTAAACTATTATCAATCATAATGTATGTTAAGTTAGAATGTGAATCTAGGAAAGCCCACATAAATAATGGTATGTTGGTAGAATCATTGATTAGAATCTCATGATCATATAAAATAATAGAATTAAATTTGTTATGTGCATATATGACAACACCTATGAAATCATATAAAGGATGAACATTAGAAATTAGTGTAGGTTGTTGTGGAGTTACCATATGAATATTATATTATTTTTTAATTTTAAATAATGTTATTCAGAAGGTGTTAAGTAAAATCTTTCAAATTTTGTTTTAGTTAAGCAACAATCCATTCGGATTACTATTATATCCTTCCACTTGTATTTAGTTATTATCAATCAAATTTTGAATCTTATGCCTTATAAAAAATATTTATAATTGGTTATATGACTTGAATCTCTATGATAATCATAATATGCATCAACATCATAATTCTTTAGTAAATATCGAGATGATTCAAAAATATGATGAGAAGGTAAAAATATTATATTGCATGCAAGAAATCATTTAAGCATTGGTGTGGGCTCTCATCTAATCATTTGAATTATCTTCTCTCTTATGATGTAAGGACAATCTTGTCATGTGGTTGAGTTAATGCATTTAATACATGATGATATTTGAAGGAGCTCATATAGATATTTAACTTATACAATGAATGATAGATTTGAATACATGAAGAGAAATATTTAACATACACTATATTATTCTATTACATATTTTATTCGTGACATTACAAATATATAAAATTGACATTCTTATAATTTTTGAGATTCATATCTCCACCAATATGTCCACATATATCTATAATTACTTAACCATACAACCTCCTAAATAATTAGAATCACTCAAAGGCTAATAAACTTACGTGAGTTATATATGAAACTCACCAAACATAAGATAAAATCAAAACCACCTAATAACTATATATCTACTTTTGAATAATTACTCACGTAATATTCACATTACAATATTAACTCACTAACAAACTCCATGTAAATATTATTTTCCTACCATTCTCTTCTTAGTACTTGTATGGTAATTTGTGTTTTATAGGACTTAATGAAGGTAGAGTTCAAGAACACATCAACCTCTCATCGAATATTCACTATTGGGAACTTATCACCAATTGAATTCAATGTGAGAATTACAAATAGGAACTATCTGCTATCAACCATTCACTGTCGATAACTTATCACCAACTAAATTTAGTGTGAGAACTACAAGCATGAACTATTTGTTCAACATTCACTTATGTATCTCCAAAACACATTTTTTATGAAGTACACTACGTGAGAAAATAGGAAATTAACCTCTTTTTCGTCACAAATATGAATAAATATAGAAAACTAAAAATTTAAAATTGTGCCACTATAATAGAAGTAGCCCCATCGATAGTGACTAACGAGAAGAGTTGAAATCCTCCTTCTTCCAATACCTCCAACCCCCATAATTTCATTACTTACTCAACAATTGAAACTTTAAAGATCATTTGTATATCATTTTTTATAACAAAACCCCTTACAAAATTAACACGTTCATTACAAATTAAATATCAAAATTGCTCACAATTACATTCATTGCAATGATGAACATTTTGACTTTAACTATTAACTTTAAACTCCAAATATATTGAATCACTATTCTTTTGATGACACACATATTTGAACTCAATAACACTTACACTTATAAAGACCATTCAAATTATTGAATGACACTTTAAAAAAACCATTTTAATTATTGACCTACCATTTGAACCAAAATAAGACTCTTAACTAAAACTAAGACAATAAAAATCAAACTCATAAATTGAATATTGTAATCGCAAGTGAATTGGAGCATGAACTTTCCCATCCGCAGACAAAGAATGTTGACCCGAAGGTCACACAAAGAATGTTGAGGCAATTCCAATTGCATGCATAACCACACCCAATTCCAATTGCATGCATAACCACACCCTGCTACGAATGTCCTCATCACATCACATGAGCTCTTAACCCTGCATGCTCCGAGGGCTCTTTATTGCATGGTTTAACGAACTCGATGGACAGTTTGACGAACTGCAAAGATTTCTTCATCCGCAGAGTTGTACGGATGCAGAAAAGAGACTATTCCATTGAACAACAAGGGAGTAAAAATGAATGCAGTGTGCCGATAAATCTGAACAGTGCGTTGAATGACAACTTTATTGAGCTGACAGATCAGAATGTCTTCGAAAAACTCTCTAACATCGTTGTCATAAAAAAAATTGAATTTCCCATTGACAATTAACACATCATTAAACAAATATGTTCTGATACCACTGATGATATTTAAAGGAGTTTATATAAAAATTAACTCATACAATGAAGAGAATTGTTTAACATACATTATAATGTTTTATTATATATTTTATTTCCAATCTTACAATGTCATTGTGAAGATCCATGTCTTCACCATTATCTTAATCTATCGTTATGATTATTCAACCACACAACCTCTAACTACCTAAATTCATTAATAGACTAATAAACTTACGTGAGTTATTTATACAACTCAACAAACATAAGATATAATCACAAGTACTTAACAAATATATTTATTTATTTGTGAATAATTATTCACATTATAATATTAAATCACTAACAAATTTCATGTGACTGCTAATTTTTTTAACAATACATTTTTGGTGGCATTTTCAGCTTGAAAATTATTGTCAATAGCCTTAGTCTTGAATGGGTTTTTTACTTTGATATTTATCTCTATTAGAGGTACAAACACTTTTATTTGAGCATTTTTTTTCTAAAATCTTAGTCTCATGTGTCGTAACCATATGATTTCAACAGTTTCTTGATTATTGTTATATCTCAGCATTGATTTACTTGAATAAAATTTCGTTATAATTTTAAGTACACTAAATCTTAAGATTCCATACTCAAGAACATTGGTGCTCGTAGGTCAGGATCTACATGGTTGTTTCATAATGTAAGTCAAGATGTTCATGTAGATTGTGAGAAGAGATGGTTTATTTTATATTACATGTCACAAGATCTAGACTCTATGATAAGGTAACCTTTCTAATCATTTTTATTTTTAATATTTTATCATATTTGATATTAGCTTTAATAACTCTTACATGTTTCAACTATAACTTTTTAATCAAGCCCTCATAGGTACACTTGCTTGTTTTACTTTGATATATGAATGCACATACACACGTCAAAATGGAATATTTTGTAAACATCTAATTTCGATACAATACTAGTTATTTACTATGATATTAAAGTGTTTTTTGTGCTTATTGGTCATTGCTTTAGTTTAGGCTCTTGTTGGTGCATATCCCTTATGTAATGGGTTTTGTTTACCTTTTATACATTATGTTTCCTTTGTTAATATATTTTATATGTACTTTAAGAAAATAATAATACCACCACTCAATATGAAATACCTAAAAAACCTATAATAAAACTATTTATTTTCCATGGTATAACCTCTAATGCTATTGGAATGTTGAAAACTTTATTTTCAGGGTTTCTAGACTTGTCCATTAGCATATTTCTATGCTCCTTGTCTTACCAGGGGAATGTCACTATGCTCCTAGTCTAATTTTTTATGGGTCCATCAGTGATTTTATTAGTTTATTTGGTTCTTTATTTCCCAATTTTTGGTAGTCTCATATGTTATATGTATGTTTGTATGTTAATAGGGTTCTTATTTAAATTATATAGTCTATAAATACATGATTGCATTGATGCATTTATGATACATATTTGAATTCAGAATTAATCTATTGAAAGTATAAAAGTAAAAGATTACACTGTTAGGAAAAAAAACCCTTATACAAAGATTATAAATAAAATGATTAGTGAAAAAACATACATACTCTACTATGTTTTCATCTCACAAATAAGGATAAGGGTTTGGGATCTTCATATTACACTGGATTTCTTGATGGAATGCATTGAGTACTAATTTTTAACTTTTCAAAGAATATAGGTTTGAATAAATAATTCCTCTCATAACCACACCCATTTTTATGGTTTAGAAAGGTGTTTTGAGTTGATTAAGGCTACAAAAATGGAGAAGGATTTTTAGGAGAACCATAGTGAATTATACAACCTAAGCAAGGATTTTATAATAGATAAATGGAATAAAGTTATCATCAAATTTATTTTAAAAAATATATATAAACAATCAAGAATGTACACTAGCTTGACCAAAAGCATACATAGTGACTAGGATCCTACACTAGCTTGATTGGTAGTATACACAATGACCAAGGGCATACATTACACTCCTAATCAAATTTTCAAAGTTGTAAGAATGAAAAATGGTTCTAGGTTTTGTTTGTGTCATTATTTGGACCTATTTCCAAATAATTTCAGCATCTAAAAGTACACAAGTTTGATACAATTTCTTATTTATCTCAGGATTCACTCTTTATCAATTTAAAGCATTTCAATACTTTTTTTCACATAATTAGGTTTTTTTATGATGTTATATTTTTGTATTCTATTTAAATCTAATATGTGTGCATGTATTAGGGTATAGGGATGTGTATTTCACATGTAAACCATTTTACCATACTACAAAATGTCATGAAATACATTGTTATAGAGTTGGATTAGTTTATCATGTCCTTTGTGTAGTTGTTTCCACTTAATATAATAGTCATCAAAAATAGATATTTCAGGTGATATAATTCTTAAAGGCTTATATGAAAATTTTGAGGTTGTTCCATATTTTTATTTTGTCTAGTGTTTATCCCATATATTATGGGCTTTCCACCACTTTTTAATGGGTGAATAAGTTTTAAAAGTGCAATCTTGATTTTCCCAAAATCAAAAAAATTATTCATATATAAATATGATTCTCACTCAACTAACTAGTTGTCTATTGCATCTACATTGATTTTACTCATAAATACACAATACTAGAATCCTAAAGGTACTCGACCACTAAAATATTTATCCAATGAGTGAGATAATGAAACCACCTGCTCAATGACTTTGGTGTCCTAGTTGAAAAAGATCTAGTATTTTTTTTATTGAATTGATGTTACAATTCCTTTATTGGGCATCTATTGGATTGCATCTTTAAATTGGATGGAATATATTATAAGTGGTCTTTGGTTTGATTTATATCTTCAAATAATTGTACCTCATTTGATGGGACATGCATGAACAATATTAACCACTATGATACCACTTTTATGAATCATAGGATATATATGATGGACAACACACTAAATGAGAATTTAGATGTGTTTTATGTGTGTGTGGAAGTAATATAAATTAATTAATTAGATACTATTATCATAAAATTTTCACCCTCAATGATTTCTATTACAGCCTCCTTCAATTTTATGAAACATGGAAACATCTCTCAAGTTGAGTGTAACCTTGGGAGAGATGAGTCTCTTGATTGAAGAGCTAGCTCCCTTGATATATCTATTTAAGCTCATCATCTATGCTACTAACTTGTCAGTATGAAAAGGGAGAGAGAAAACATAAAATAAGCCTAATATAATGAGGCGATGCACCATTTTTAACTCCACAATACTACCATGAACTTGCACTATGAAAGGTGATTCACAAAATTGATCTCAACATCCAAGGTTTCTCTAACATAAGTATTTCAACATGAAGGTAAGATGCAATGCATTTCTCAAGGTGGATGAATAATAGGTATTATTTTAGACACTATTACTCTTTATTACACTTAAATACATACAATAACACTAACTACACTTTATGTGACCTGTTAGAGGGAAGACTACTTGCACAAAACATGAAAGAGTAAGGTGAACACAAAGAGATATGAATATCACTTGTCATTCAAATATGAACTACTTCACACACTTAGACAAGAAATTGAGAACTCAAAACCAGCTTGAAATATTTAATTTAAATTTAAAATCACTACTCAAACTAGCAGGGCTTCACCATACCAGATGTGAATTATTTACAAAGCCTAAAGTGGTTACTTATATAGAGAATTGTAAAGAGAGAGGGGCATAGTAGGAAAAGATTGACAAGTGTATATGTGAGTTGAAAAAATAAAGGGGGTTATGTAATATTCATAAAAATACTTCCAAATCCATGTGTCTCACTCTTGAATATGCTCCAACCCTCCATGTGACATAGGAGTTAGAACTTGGCTTGACACCTAAAAACTACCCTTCCTTGCATAAGAAGAGTGACAAATGGAATTTTAAATGATGAATTAACCATGAGTTCATTAAAAAAAAATCATTTTACACACACTATTACTTAATAAACTCATTTTATCTGACATTACATCATTCATGTGCATAGGTGTCTTGAAACTCTCTATTTCCCACAACCAGTTTGGTACACGTGGCTCAAAACTCAAGTTCATCTTCTTCAAGTCACTCTATCTCAATTTATGGTCTTAAAATATCTTAGCATACTTTTAAAAACTATTTTAGTTCCTAAAACAACTCCCAATACTCCATTTTTCTCATCAAGCCCTCATTAGGCTTATTTTCCTTATAACCCTAAAACCCTATAAACCTCCTTGTTTAGGATAATGTACGAAGGGTAATGATAAAATAAATGAATATTATATGACCCAATATGTCCTTACATATTATTAAAATTTCATTTTTTAAATATGAGTGGAAGTCCATTTTTTCTAGCCTTTCTCTCTCTTCAATTAGGCATCAATTTGGCCTCTTTGCCTAGAACCTTGACTTCCTAATCCAAAACTCTCCCACATGTTTTAAATAACCCAAAATCATTTTATTCACTTTATATATGATATAACCAACCTCCATGTTAAATTTTAGGTCATGAAACCCTATGAAAGTGTGAGAATCATGAAATAACCTTGCCCCCTAGTCTCATTTTAGGCTTGTTTGAGACTGCCTTGGAAAATTAGCTTTGTTTGACCACCTATAGAATATCCTATGAATATTTATGGATTTAATAGGAGTAAAAAATCTAAAAATTACTGAATCTAATGATTTTAAAGTTCAATTTTTCTCAAAACTCCTATAAAACACTAAAAACATGCAAAATGGGGCATTTATTACAGTCCATACAACTAAAAGTACAGAAAAATTACATGTGGAAAACCTAATTTGAGTCCTAAAAATTTTCCAAGATGTTTCAAAATAAAAATTTGTCATTAAATGTACTTTATAGGTAAATTTTTCTTGATTGGTCACTATCAAGGTTTTAGGAGGGTTTTAAGCACGTTTCATTCTTAAGGATTGTTCATAAAGAAAATATCTTATTTCTCTCTCCTAATACCAAAATACTATTTTTAGGGTAAATTTCCATCACCTTCAATTACCATAGGTTCCCAGTCAAATCCTCATGAAATTTTTGAGTGTGAGAAGGTGTTCCTTGGGTTGCAAGCAATCCATTTGAGAGGGGTATAGACTCTTAGTCTTTGTTCATGAAGGTGTTGGACCAAAACCAACAACTGGTGCCTCAATTATGTTATTTGTAGAACCTTATACCATCCATAAAAACCTATTATCTCTATTAATAGTACCAATGTCACATCAAGTGGGATAAAACCTACTTTGAAACATAGTCTTGCATGATAGGAGTTTGAAGAAGGTTTTAAGAGGTCAAACTAAAATTTCATTATCCTCACCTATTTATGAGTGATCTTGAAAGGTATGTGATAAAATATATTATTTTAAATTCCCCAAATCCTTTAATTTACCTTCAACTAGTCACTTTGTTCTTGACTGCTCCTAGGTCTATCTTTATGTGAGAATTAGGCCTACAGGCCTAAATAAGGTTTCTAGAATTCTACCCTTTCACACTAAAGTATAGAGTCTTGTAGGTTCATGTAATCATTTTGGATATATTAAAATATTTCAAACCACTATCCTTACCTCCATTATCCATTCCAAATATGTAGTTTTGTCTTCGCAATGCAATCAGGCCTGTGTGTGTCCTATACTTCATTAGGTCTTCGATAGAGTTTTGACAATTTTCACCTTTTTTATTAGGTTTGAGGGTTAAATGAGGTGTTAATAACACTATGAAACCATTCAAAAATGTCCTTCATCCCTATATACCTCTCATAGGACTTCTTATTCTCAAATTAAGCAAAAACACTGCTGAAGAGCAAGCAGACCTATAGGTTACTCTTTGATTGTGTATAGGGGTTTTGAAACTCAGTTTTAATCAACCTCCATAGTCATTTAAAAATATTTCATTATTTATTAAATCAACTCAATTCCACATCACTGATATTCCTTTGGCTCTTGAACTTTTTTGAAGTCCTAATTGGGCTCAGAGCTCTTTTCAAATGCCTCTACCCATTATTTCCTTAGGTCTGATATTAAACTGATTCCTCAAGTTCGTACAGACCTATAGATGACCTTTAGGGTAGTTTGAGTACTAATTTTAAAATTTAAAATCCTTAGTATCATGGTGCTTAAATTAATATAAACCAAAGGAGTCAATTTCATCATATAGAAAGGTCTACAAACTCCTTTTATGGCATTTTCAAGCCGCCTCTCATTTACTTTCATGCATAGAATTGTAGGTTTATATTTTGGTTATGAACTAAATCCTTTGGTTATCTCTTAATCTACAAGTGACTAGGTTCCCTTCAATATTTTGTGTCTTTTTTCATCATATCTTGCAGTCAAGTCTCCTACTTGGCTTGTTCTTATGTTGATTTGATGTTGATTTTGATCCAAAATGAGGACCTACATGCTTAAATCCTATATGTCACTACTTGCTTGTTTAGGGATAAAAATCCACTTATTAAGTTATTTAACTTATTATAACTATTAGACCACTTCTAAATTTCTTGTCATTATTTTAATGTCTCACAGATGTTATGACTAAGCATCATGTCACCTTCAATTTACTTAACTGGTCTATATGGACTGTACACATAGTCAACCAATGTATAAGGTTTGTGTGTAGTCTTATACTATCTCATGAGGTCATTCATGCCTTAATAATCCTGTACAAACTTATACAATTTTTTAAGGGTTAAATTCATCTCTCTCTATGACTTATGCTTTTTAACCCAGCATTATGGCATCTTTAACCTACTTCTACAATCTATATAGGTCTGTATATGGAAGAAACACTTGTGACTCTTATTAAAGAGTGTACTTGTACTAATATCTTCATATTCCCATACTTATAGTATTTAAATTGTATCTTAGAACCTTATACTATGATATACCACTGATATTTGAGCCAAATTTGGCAATCAAACATGTAGTAGATTGTTCAAATATCGATAATGTTTCCAAAGACCAAACACTTGAAGACCATGAACAAGAATCACATATCAAGGGAGTAGTAATTAATTCCATGAATTTTAGGTATACTACATTAATTTTGAAGGATTTTTAACCTTTGAAAATGAAAAATATCTCAGGAAAACCAAAACTAGCAGTAATTTGATTGAAATAGATTGTATATCAAGACACTTTTTTCTCCAAGTGAAGACACTTCATGGAGATGAGTTATCTAATGAAACCAACATGGAAAGTATATGTTTTAACTCTAAAAACATCCATAAAAAACGTTATTCTTCATCTAATTCTAAGGTGGAGAAATAGATGCAAGAACAAACCCTTCTTGGATGGCTAATGCATAATGACCTCCTATCACTCTTAGTGATTTTTCATAAAGAAGTGGCCACTAATATACAAAATAATAACATTTATTTCAATCTTACTTGGACCCCTAACAAATTACAAAGTTTTATCTCCTAACTCTCTCTGTCTCTCCTGACCATACCATTCACTTCAAATTTGCCTTTTTGAGCTTATGAAGGTAGTGATAGAGGAAGAGAATGCCTAAAGAAATTATTTGACTTAAAACTTGTTATAAATATTTAAAGTGATTTTAGGATCCCAAGGGACACTTTTAAATTTTTTCCAACTGAAATCTGATCTTTCAAGGCCATACAAGTGCCCAAAAATGCTTATAAAATGTCATTTTTCTTAGTTTAGGCATTAAACTACAGATGTTATTAGTCTTTGAATATCCTTAAACATTATCTAACCCATTTTTGACATAAATTACATTAGGATTATTATTTAAATGTTTTTATTTGAATATGGTACATGCAGTTTCTCCAAATAGGCTAAAAGGTGGCCAAAATGTGATTTTTGCATATAAGAACCAAATAAAAGGTTATTGTATGATATTATAATATTAATGACATATCAATAACATTTTATAATGACCCTAAACCATAATAAAAATTTGACCATTTTTGACAACATCAAGACCTTGAAATTAACCCCTAGGACTAGACAAGTATACCTAAGACCAAACCTTGGACAAGGTTAAACAAAGACAAATATGACCATATGAAACTATTTAGGACCATGACAAGACCATCACAATACCCTGACAAGTTTTTAAAAACCCTATGAAGTTTTAACCTAAAGGAGGTCACCAATTTTGAATTGATGTCAAAATTTGGTCAATAATTTAGTGATTCACAGGGGTAGCGTGTCTACAATGTTAATGGATCAATGGACTTATCCTCCCATTAGGTAATGGATTCAATCTTATGCTATATTATGAAATTGACATGCCTTCTAAAGACTTCAAACTCACACCATAAACATAACAAGAAGTAAACATACATTATGCCAAAGTCATTTAGGGAAACCACGCATAAAATAATCAAAACAACATATCTAACCTACTATGTACAGACCTCAAAACATGTTGGAAGGTGATGAAACAATTCCTCTTACTTCAACCTTGAACATAAACAATATTCCTAGAGTCACAGCTGCTCCATGAGAATAAGTCACCATATGATGGATGTTTGTCAAAGAAAATTTTCTTGTGAAGATGATCAAAGGAGTTACCACTCATGGGACCTCTTCTAGCTGCAAGTGAATCACTTGAAAATCCATTGAATGGTCCTCTTAGCTCCTCTTGAAGTTTTCTTGATAGTGCAGCCTACTTGATCTCTTTATTCTCATTTGATGCTTGTCAATCTACTTCTTGGGAGTCATGAAATCTTTCTCAACTTCACCTTCATCTAGACCAAGATGTGGTTGATGTCTATGACCATCATACATGCCTTCTTCTTGGCCAATAATGTCTATAAGTGACTCAATATCAAATTAAAGCTTAGGCTACTCCTTAACCACACAAACTTATACCTTAGCTTGATACATTCTTTAAATATTGCAACCTATTTTTTAGTGACTTGACACTCCTTTTCATGTTCATTAGGTCCACTAATGACCTTATGATCAATCTCATGTTATTTAGGAGGGAGAGTTGGGCCACTTGTTTAAATTCTTGAACTAAGGCATGGAACTATTTCCATAGATCATCAAATTCTTCTTGACTATTGCACTCTTGAACTTTTTCACCTTGGGTAGGTATAATTTCACCTTCTTCATTACCATGCTCTATTACACTTTGAAATTCATCATCATCAACTATGTGAAGAAAATAGTTACCCCATGCAGCTTGTTGAAGAGGATCATCAAGACTTATCTCAGGATACTCATCACCCTCATCATGAATGATATATGTTCCATGACTTGTATCTTTAGTATGTTTGTATGGATAAAATCCATATCAATCATCTCCCCATTCATCAAGGTATAAGTTATTTATGTCATCGAAAGGTGTTAGAGGTTCTTGACCACTAGGATAGTCTCCTTCATCATTAATGTTGAGGTTCATATTAGCAGTATTAGGCACATATGGCTCCACATAAAAATTATCTAATGGTTAAGCCTTGATAGAAACTTTAGCACCATACATGGTCATAAATTCCATGTAGGACTAATCTGAAGTCAAGTATCCACCTATCTTTGTTGTGACGTCCCTTGACAGGCAAAGGGAAAATTAAGGTGTCATATCTATAACCACCATATCTTGGGATATGGGGAATGTAGGACAATCTGGATCATGAGATTAAAATATTTGATAATTCTAACTATCTTGGCAGATGATCCATCCAACTGTAACACCCCCTTAAAGTGTGGTTCATATTTCAACTTCAGCCTATTTGCCACTTGTTTAGGCATGACTAATGTACTTGATCCATTATCAATAAATTAATGGTGTACCAATGAGTCTCCAATGATGATGGAAAGGTATAATGTAGGAGGTTTATCTTTTCTTTCAGATTTGATTGGCTATCCATATTTGGTCTTTATTTCATTGGTCAAAATTGCCTCTCTTTCACTAGGCTACTTAGATGATGCATTGAGCTTGGAGATCTCATTTTGGATCAAATCTATTTGAATAGGTATGGATAGTTTTTCCAACATTTTGATTCTTATATATACCTTTTTCATCTACTCCATAATATTCATTGGAGAATGACCAATTTTCTCATGCACTTTAGAAGCTAAAACACTACCACTAGCTTGTGAAACTTGATGTGTAGGAGAGGACATAGAAGGAGCTTTAAAATTTTATTTTATTTTATTTACCTAAGCCATGGGAGCTTAATTTGGAATACATAATCCTTAAATTACTTGAGCTCTCATATTTGGACCACTACTTGCTCATTGGACTTCTTCAACCACTCTCTTCTTTAACATTGTGTTTATAGCTATGAAGATTGAACCAATGTTGAGATTGCCTTGGTACTTGACTGAACATGATTCCTCTTGATAGTAATTCATCAATATATCACTTGATTAAACACCTCTACTAATGTTCTCTCCTATACTAGGCATCTTCTCTTGATTCATAGAAGCCATTGTTCCCCATTTAGCCATATAGGCTTGATTGAAGGCATCATTTGTGTAAGTGAAAGAGTCATGAGGTTGGTCCCATTAAGTTTGATCTCAATTATGTTGTAAAAGGTTATTTTGGATAGGTAAAATTTTTTTATGAGTATAAGGAACATTCTAATTGTTCCTGTTATGTTTCCTCACTTGAGTTAGTTTCCCTTGTCCTTGATATTGACCTTAAAAGGGTTGTCTAGGAGCTTGGTAAGGATGGTAGGGATAGAAATGGACTTGAATAGACATAAATTATTAATTTCATTATATCCTCTTAATTTATTGGACCTATTATCTAATATCCTTAATCATATTTTCATCCTTCTGCTTGCTTGATTGATTAGGGGTAGCTTGCATGTACTTGGTTGTGGGGATAGGAGTAATGGTAGGCACAGGATCTTATACATTAGGAAACAAAGGCATGGGAGGTATAACATATATATTCCCAACTTGAACAAGTAAATTCTCATCCCTTATGGCTATCTCATAAGCATTAGTCAAAGTATCCCCCCCCCATAGATTGAATCATCATGGAGATATAATAATTGAAATACTTGAGATAATAAAGGAAAACATGATGGGAAGTAGGCCTTACCAAGAGTGGGATACCATCCTAAGTATTATGGAACCTTGTATTAAATTATTGAATGGCCTCATGTGGTGCTCTTTGTATTGTGGTCAGCTACTCAGTCAAAGACAAGTGATTAGATTTGTCTTGAAAATTTCTTCTCAAAGCATCACCCAACTCATTCCATGTAGTGATAAAGTTAGGAGCCAAATTTACATACAAATTAAGTGAATTTAATTTTAAATATATATTAAAAAACCTAAATTAAAAAATTTCTTCAATGATTTTATGAATGTTACAAAAATTAGCAATGTTTATTATGTGCTCAATAGGATTAGTGGTAGCTTCTCGTGTGTATGGAGTCACACTTTTGAGGGATGACATAAGTATGTCATTGTATTGAGAAAGGGATAAATTATTATGGTAATTTAAGGCAAAAAATATAATATTTATATCCATTTTATCATCCTTAGGAGAACTTGGGTAATCTAGAATAAAGAGGGGTAAGTGAGAAACAAAGACTTCTTGGAGTATGGATGAGTGTTAGAAAATATCCTTATTCTAAGAGAATAGTAAGGTAGATCTAAAAAATCAAATGTAATTCCATTAGTATATGATATTATGTTTACCTTATGCATGAAAATGAGGCAATAGTCTACAACTAGGAGCCAATGAGTGTTGCAGTCACCAAATATTGCATGAAGGATGCCTTACAACTTCAAATTTGCCAAGGTCAGCATTCACCTTTGACAAATTATTGTACTATGAGACCCACCAAGCATGTCAAAACTTATATTAATAAAATTTTCACCCTAAATAAGTTATATTATATCCTCATTTAATTCTATGAAACATGGAAACATCTCTCAAGTTGTGTGTGACCTATGGGAGAGATGAGTCTTTAGATTAAAGGGCTAGCTCCCTTGATATAGCTATTTAAGCTCATCACCTATGTTACTAACTTTTTGGGATGAAAATGGAGAGATAAAACATGAAATAAACCTAACATAAAGAGGTGATGCACCAATTTTAACTCCACAATACTAACATGAACTTACACTATGAAAGGTGATTCATAAAATTGATCTCAACATCCAAGGTTTCTCTAACACAAGCATTTCAACATGAAGGTAAGATGCAATGCATTTATCAAGGTGTATGAATAATAAGTATGATTTTAGACACTATTTATCTTACTTACACTTAAATACATACAAGAACACTAACTACATTTCATGTGACCTGTTATAGGGCAGATTACCTACACAAAACATGAAAGAGTAAGATGAACACAAAGAGAGATGATATCACTTGTCATTCAACTATTAAATACTTCACACACTTATAAAATAATTTGAGAACTTAAAAACATATTTAAATATTTTTTTCAAAGGTAAAATCAGTACTCAAACTATCAGGGCTTCGCCATACCAGATGTGGATTATTTGTAAAGCCAAAAGTGGCTTCTTATATATAGAATTGTGAAAAGAGAGAGAGGGGCCTAGTAGGAGAAGATTGAAAAGTATACATGTGAGTCAAAAATATAAATTGGTTTATGTAACATCCATAAATATACTTCCAAAGCCATGTGTCTCACTCCTGAAGATGCTCCAACCCTTCATGTGGCATAGGAGTTAGAACTTGGCTTGACACCTTGACTAACTTCTTGAAAATTGCCCTTCCTTGCATAATAAGAGTAAAAAATGGAATTTTAAATCATGAATTATCCATTAATTCCTTTATAAAAATTCATTTGACACCTAAAATTCTTTAATAAACACCTTTGATATGACATTTCATCATTCATGTGTATAGGAGTCTTGAAACTCTCCATTTCTCGTGCCTAGCTTGGTCCAAGTCGCTCAAAACTCAATTTAATATTATTAAAGTCACTCTATCTACATGTATGGTATTAAAATATATTATCAGACCTTAAAAAAACCATTTTAGCTTCTGAAACAACTCCCAAGACTCCATTTTTCTCATCAATCCCTCATTAGGCCTATTTTATTTGTAGCCCTAAAACCCTATAAACCTCCTTCTGTAAAATAATTTACAAAGGGTAATGAAAAATTGAAGAAATAATATAGGACCAAATATGTCCTTATATATTCATGTCAAATTTCATATTTTGACTCTAAGTGGAAGTCCATTTTTTTGCCTTTCTCTCTCTTCAATTAGGCCTCCTTACCTAGAATTTTATTGTCCTAATCCAGACCTCTCCCACATGTGTTAAATAACCCAAAATAATATTATTCAATTTCTATATTATATCACCAATATCCATGTCAAAATTTAGGTCCTAAGACCTTATGGAAGTGTGCGAACATGAAATAACCTTGCCACCTAGTCTCATTTTAAGCATGTTTGAGACTACATTGGAAAACAAGCTTTGTTTGACCACCTCCAAAAATATCTATGTATATTTTTAGGATTTAATATGTGTAATACATCCAAAATTACTTCCTCCAATGATTTTAAATTATTTTTTCTCAAAATACAAAAAAACACAAAAAACATGTAAAATAGGGCATTTATTATAGTCCATACAATTGACAGTACATAAAAATTACATGTGTAAAACCTACTTAGAGTCCTCAACAACATTCAATAGGTTTTAGGATAAAACTATGTCATTAAATTTGCTTTAGAGGTCCATTTTTCCTGACTGGTCATTATTAATGTTTTAGAAGGGTTTTAAGCACATTTCATTCCTAAGGATTGTTCATAAACAAAAGATCCTCTTTATCTCTCCTAATCGCACAAGATTTTTTTATGGTACCCCTCTATCACCTCTAATAACCACTGGGTCCCATGCAAATCCTCATGAAATTTCTGAGTGTGAGAAGGTGCTCCTCGGGTTGCAAGCAAACCATTTGAGAGGGATCTAGACTCTTAGTCTTTGTTCAAATGGTGTTAGACAAAAACCAGCAACTGATGCCTCAATAATTTTGTGTGGATAACCTGATACCATACCTCAAAACCTCTTATCTCTATGCATAGGACCAATGTCACATCAAGTGGGAGAAAACATGCTTTGAAATGCAGTCTTGCATAATGGGAGTTTGAAAAAGGGTTTAAGAGGTCAAACTGAATTTTACTTGTTCTCCCCTATTTATGAGTGATATTTAAAGGTATGCTATAAAAATTTATGATTTTTCATGACCCCCATCCTTCACTTTACCTTCAACCATTCACTTTGTTCATGATTGCTCCTAGGTCTATTTTTATGTTAAGGTTTCTAGCATTCCATCCTTTCCCACTAGAATATGGAGTCTTATAGGTTCATGTCATCACTTTGGAGATATTAACATATTTAAAACCATTCTCCTTACCTCCATTCTCCATTATAAACAAGCATCTTTGTTTTGGCAATGCAATCAGGCATGTGTGTGTCCTATGCTTCATTAGATCTTATATAGAGTTTTGACCTTTTTCACCTTTGTTATTAGGCCTAAGGGTTCAAATTAGGTGTTTATAACACTATTAAACCATTAATAAAATTGTATTCATCCATTTAGATCTCTCATATGACTTCCCCTTCTCAAATTAAGCAAAACCACTCCTAAAGAGCAGACAGACTTGTAGGTTGCTCTTTGATTGTGTATAAAGGTTTTAAAACTTAGTTTTAATCACCCTCCACAATAATTTCAACATATTTCCTTATTTATTCAATAAATCCCATGACTTTTCTATCAACGAAGATATACCTTAGTGTTTTTCATATGCATTTTCTTCCTCGCTTTAGGCTTGGAATCAACCTATCTTGACTTGTAGCATGTAGGTGCCTAGTAGGATATTTAACTACATTCTATGTTTAAGAACTCATTTCCACATCACCAATATTTTTTTGGATCTTTAACTTGTTTGAAGTCCCAATTGGGCTCAAATCTCTTTTCAAGCACATCTACCCTTTATTTCCTTAGGTATGATGTTAGATTGATTCCTTGAGTTTATACAGACTTGTAGATGCCCTTTAGGGTAGTTTGAGTACTAGGTTTGAAAGTTAGACTCCACACTATCATGGTGCTTTAATTAATCTAAACCAAAGGATTTAAAATCATCATATAACAAGGTATTCAAACTCCTTTTATGGCATTTTCAAGCCACTTCTCATTTGTTTTCATGCACAAAACTATAGGTTGATATTTGGGTTATGAACTCAGTCCTTTGTTTATCCCTTGATCTATAAGTGACTAGGTTCCCTTAAGTAGTTTGTGTCATATTTCATCTTATCTTGTAGTCAAGTCTCTTTCTTGGCTTGTTCTTGTGTTGATTTGATGTTGATTTTGATCCAAAATGAGGACCTATAGGCTTAGGTCCTATATGTCACTACTTGTTTGTTTAAGGATACAAAGCCACTTCTTGAGTTATTTTAATTATTGTAAATGTCAAACCACTTCTCTCTTCCTTTTAATTATTTAAATGGATCATAGAGCTTATGACTAAGCATCATGTCACCTTCAACTTAACTAGTCTATATAGACTGTAGACACATTCAACTAATGTATAAGGTTTATGTGCAGTCTTAAAGTATCTCATGAGCTCATTAATGCCTTAATAAGCCTTTTTAGACTTATAAAAGTGTTTATGGGTCAAATTCATCTCTCTCCATGGTTTATGCTTTCTGACCCAACATTATGGCATATTCAACCTACTTCTATAATCCATACAGGGCTGTATATGGAAGAAACACTTGTGACTCTTATTAGAGGGTGTACTTAGACCAATATCTTCATCTTCCCATACTTTAAATAGTTTAATGTTATCATATAACCTTATAATATGATATACCACTGATACTTGAGCCAAATTTGGCAATCAAACATATAGTAGACTGTTTAAACATTGACAATGTTTCTAAAGACCAAGCACTTGAATCCTATGAACAAGAATCACATATCATGGGATTATCCATGAATTACATGAATTTTAGGGATCATTCATCAATTTTTAATCATTTTTAACCTTTTAAGACTATAAATATCTCAGGCAAACCAAAACTTGCAACAAGATTGATTGAAACAACTTGTATATTAAGACACTTTTTATCCAAGTGAAGACACTTCATGGAGATGATTTAGATAATTAAAGCACCATGTAAAGGATATCATTTACCTATAAAAACATGCCTCAAAACCATTCTTATCCATCAAATTCTTAGGTGGAGAAACAAATGCAAGTACAGACCTTGCTTGGATGGCTAAGGCATAGTGACCTATTGTCAATCTTAGTGATTGTTCATATAAAAGGGGCCATGAATATGAAAAATAATGACATTTATTTCAATATTAATATTACCCCTAAAAATTTCCAAAGTTTCAGCTCCTAACTCTCTCTCTCTCTCCTAGATGTACCATTCACTTTAAATTTGCCTTTCTGAGCTTGTGAAGGTAGTGATGGAGGGCAAAGAATGCCTGAAGCAACTATTCGACTTGAAACTTGGTCCAAAGATTTAAAATTATCTTATGTATCCTAAGGGACACTATAAAACTATTTCCAACTAAAATATGATCTTATAAGGCCATACAAGTACCCAAAAATGCTTGTAAAGTGTCATTTTACTTGGTTTAGGCATTAAACTGCAGATTTTTTCAGTCTCTGACTATCCCTGAGCATTATCTAACCCATTTATAACATCAAATAATTTATTATTTTTCTTGAAAAAATTTTATTTGAATATGTTATGTGCAACTTCTCTGAATAAGCCAAAAGGTGGCCAAAATGTGATTTTTGCATATAAGAGCCAAATAAAATGTTAGTGCATGATATTATGATATTAATGACATCTAAAAATCCTTTAAACCATTCTAAAAATTTGACCATGTTTGATAACACCAAGACCTCAAAATTGACCCCTAGGACTAGACACGTATACCTAAGACCAAACCTTGGACAAGGTTAGACAAGGAAAAATATGACCATATGAAACTATTTAAGACTATTTAAGAAAATTACAAGAGCATGATAAGTTTTTGATAACCCTAAGAAGTTTAAACATATAAAGGGTGCCCAATTTTGACTTGAGGTCAAAATTTGGTCAATAGATACAAACATTTATATGGAAATATACATGAAATATGATATAATTGAAATGGGAAATTATATTAATCTACGTGTTTGGTACGTGACATACTCTTGATAAGGATGTGTGGTTTTATATCTTTCTAGGTTATGTCTATGCTCTGAGATGTATATAATTTTATTGTTATGTAATGTTATAGATATGTATGCATAGGTTTAAAATACACAAAGGAATAAAGAACCATTATAGAGATCAAAATGTTGGAGATTCCATATTAGAATCTTCACATTCTAATAGTTGAGTTCAAATGGTGTCAAAATTTATTGGTATAAATACTAGTCACATTGTAATGGAGGATTTAGTCTTCTCAACACCTCACAATATGAATTTATTTAGTGGTGTGTATGTAGTTATTTGGTACCTTCAGGAATTAATTAGTAAATACATCATAATATTTTTTGCATGCATGAATGGTGCATGTCTAATCTTCTTAGAATTCATTATATGGAACTATAGAAGTGTGTGTTGAATCTATTATTGATGAATTAAAAATATTAAAAGTGTCATGAACCATTGAGTAGTATTTTTAATTAATGCAAATTATGAAAATGGACTGAACAATTCAATGGAAATAATTTTAGAGAATCCTCCTAAATAAATTACAGTATACAATCCCAATAAACTTAAACTTGTCATATATCCACTCTAATAAAGTAGGGTTTAATATTTAATTATAACACCATAATATTACACAAGACCATTGAACTTTGTTTTTAAGGATATGATAAAAATACAACACCCAATTGAATGTTTTATCTCCAAATGTAAATAAAAATGAAAAAATCAGTAATTAGCTCATAGAGTATATAAACATATACCCTTTTATAATATTATTCTCTCATAAAATCTCTATCCTTGAATTAAATGGACATAATTAATATGAAAATAATATGATTTAAGATCAAGGGTCTATGTATAACACCATTGTAGCATATACAATTAGTAACGTTGACATCTAAGAATGCATGTTGAATATAGTACTCTTGTATGAAGGATTTATCATATTTAATACATGAATATGACTATATCTATATAGATAAAGAGAGAATAGCACTAAAATATTTCATTCAAATTTGGTGCTTTCTCATTAAAGCTATATCACCAAGCATTAATATTGGATGTGACATATTACTCAAATATTTTGTGATTTAGATGTTAGTTATAACACCAAAATGGTGTAAAAAACCACAAAATTTGAGTTTTGGGGGTACCCATAAATGGATTTATATCACCCGGCTTTAACTTTTGAGTGAAAATGCATGTGATTTTATTGAATTTGTAAAAAAATTAGAGAGTAAGATTAAAAACTCTCTCAAGTAAAATAGTCAAACACCAAGACTCAATCCATCACCAAGCATAAATGAATATATATTTTTTTATACAACTTATATGCTTTAGGATTTAGGAATATTGTTATGATTCGAAGAAATATTGTACAAGGATGCCAATATTGAACTCTATGGATCTCTTTAGAGAATAATTAATCAATGAAGGTTTTATAACCAAGTTAAAAAGACAATTTTTAGAGATAAAATTACTATAATAAGACATTTTTATAAAATATGATGTATTGAATCTTAAGTATTTGTTTATGGAGGTAAAGGTGATAAAAAAAAATAGCATTATTTTTTGGTGCAGATAGTTAATCACATTTTGCTGTTAGAAATAAAATAAAATTTTCAAATCGATTTTCATGTCTCATTGAGTAAGAAGTCAATTTTATATGAAACTATAAAAAAGTTTTGATTTTTCAAAAAAATAATTTTTTAATTAAAATTTAATTTTGGAAGTAATTTAAAGTTTCAAAATGTTTGGATCAAGGAGACTAAGTTGTATTTAGAGTATTTATGGTTTTTTGGAAAAAAAAAATAGTTTTAGAGCATACTTATATTTTTGTAAAATACCTCTTATCATTTTGATCTAACATACAAACAAAATTGGAAACAAAGGTGGAGTAGAGCTCTTATAATTGATGTTTAAAGTTGTTTAAGGTTAAAGTAGATCTGCCTTGTTACCCACAATATTTTTACAGATCCCTTTAATAAGCTTGAAAGCTGCACTTAGCCTTTTTTTAAGGTCAATTTTTTATTTTTTACCTTTTGGGCATCTCGATGAACAATTTTTCATCCCAGAGGACACCAAATTTTTTTTACTATAAGTATTTTCCATTGTAATCAAAATGAGAAATGGGGTAGGTATAACATGAGGTCATATCCCACACTAGTGACTTTTGTTACTTGGATTTGCACCCTTTGAGGAGATGTCTTAGCTCTCCTCATCTAAGTGGCACAATTGAAACACCTCTAGGTTCGTGGGTAGCCTAAGGATGAGGTGAATCTCGAAGTAGGGATATCTCCCTTGATGTACCACTTTGGATCACTACTACACCTAAAATTTGGGAGGGAAAAGTGAGAGACAAAACTAAAATCAAACTATCCTAAGGGAGGTGATACATCAAATAAGTTGATGACTTCCAACCCGCTGCATGTTACACATGAAACCAAGAGACTGACTAAACATATACTTCTCCAATCTTCATCTTCTCACATCAATATTACATTATGAGACTATGGATGAATGTTTAGGCTAGGAGGACTAGATAAGAGGCATTAAATGGCACTAGTGAATATACTATCTCACTTAACCTTGACACTTCCTAGAACACTCCACATTCCCTACAAGAATAAGCTTTCCAACTGCAAATGAGATAAAAGAATTAGACAACATGATAAGGAAATCATAATTATCACTAAGAAAGATCAATCATCCAACTAAAAAAACACTATGAACAATCATGAAGAGGTAAAAATTAATAGTATTATTGATAAAATGGTATGCAAATGAGCAAGGCTTCACCATACTCAGGTGGAACATAAGTTACAATGGCCAAAATGGCTAGTTCTTAAAGAACTTGAGAGAGAGAGAGAGAGAGAGAGAGAGAGAGAGAGAGAGAGAGAGAGAGGACAAAAGAGAAGTCCAAGGTTTAAAAAGACACTTTTAAAGCTGAGAAAAGGATTTAATTGTGCATGATAAGAGGAGATGGGATGAACCATGCAAGGTCAAAAGAGACAAGTGGCCATACAAGGCATGAAACTCATGAAAAGTGGCATGAAAGTTCTCATTCTAGCTCAAAAAACTACCTTCATGATTTGGACCTATTTTAACATCCAAAAACTAATTATGACTAGATATAATTATTGGAATGGAGGGGAAATTTTTCATACATGCCTCTTAATGCATTGGTTGTAGGCTTGGTCATCTAAAATCATCTAGGAATGAGCCATCATCATCTGCAGTCCAAAAACCTCTACCTTCATGCACCCTACACACTTCACCTCAAAAAAGGCATCATTTTTCCATGAAAATACATGGGAGGGAGTCAATTATACCTATCAAGACCCTCTATGTCCTTAGAGGCATTATTCATACCTTAAATTTAGCTCACATGAATTTTTCCACCCTCCTCACTAGCTTGGTCACTATGACAATTTTGATTAGTTGAGATGAAGCAGTTGATTTAAGAACTTAGGAGTTATTCTAAGGCATCAAATTTACATTGAGAGTTATCTTAAGCCCTAATTTTTCCTCCCATGTGATTATCATCTCTTGAAACCTCTAACACCTACATAATACATAAAACAGTTAGAAAAACCTTGTTTTTCACCCCATCATACAATTCTATACAATAGGATGGGGATGAGCCTAATAGAGTCATATACAATTTCCAATCATCATCCTAGGAAAAATGTTCCATTAAAGTATCTTTCCAACCTCATTTCTCTAATAGGGTCACTAGCAAGGGTTTTACAAGGGTTTTGGATAGTTTAACCTCTTAAGCTTTGTTCATAAAGGTTACATGTTGAAGTTGACAAAAAATTACACCAGAACACATTATGGGACCTGTGATAACTCCTCTAAAATTCCTTTACCTCCATGAAAAGCCTCATGAAAGATGTGAGCAATCAAACCTCTCCTAACGAGCTTGTTTCTCCACTTTACATGGGTCTAATGTAGCCCTGAGCCAAAATATGAATTCTTGATGTTTTTTTCTACAATTTGGAAGATGAAACACCCCTATAAAGACCTTATTAACATGATAAAATATGTTATAAATCATATATAAGGGTATAAGTGTGAATGATTCCCCATTTGGACACTAGGCCTAAACCTTGTCTAACAGGTATGAGTTGCCTCAAAGCATAAAATGAATTTTTATATCTTTCCTTGCTTCGAAATAGCCTACATACCTCTATTTTGACCTCATAAACATGTCTTAATCCATGTGAATTCTCATTTCATGCTAGGAGTGAAAGTGGTTCTCCATTTAGCTTATAGGCCTAACCCTGCCCAAGTAGGTTTGACTACAACTTTGAGGGTATATATAATCCCATTGGTTTTCTCCCCTCTATTATATGTTTCCATGATTTCCCTAGGTTTATTATAGCTTATTACACCTTCTTGAATGGTCTAAACTATCTCTTGGTCTACTCTTATCACTCATCTCTCAAATCTATAGGTTGATGCACAAGGGGAACTACCCTCTATCTGAGACAAAATAAAGTGTACTTAACCTATTTACCTAGACCATTTGGGTGTTTTATAGGGTTATTCAAGTGTTAAGTATGTTCTCCACCAAATTTTAACATCATTTAACCTTATAACTCCCTTAAAACCCAAAACTGACTATATAAAATACTGTGTGCAGGGTTTATTTGTGTGGATTGTATGTTGCTTGGTTTTAACTCTTTCTTTTTCATTATTTTCATATTATATGGGTTTATTAAAAATTATCCAATCATTATTTATGTATTCCAAATCCATTCATCTTTATATACTTACACTATACCCTATACACACCTTGAGTTCTCTAAATACAGTTTTTTTTCCTGACTGTATCTCTTTAAGGCACTATCATATAGGTGTCATTCATAGATTAACCTTGAAAAAAATGATAAAATACATTATGTTGGTGTTCTTTTTCATCTTACCATTTTTATTTTATATTCACCTCATATACTTACAATGCCAACTTCAAGAGTATCAACCCTTTGCTCATTATTTGCTTCTTTTGATGGTATCATATTCTTTAACACCATACATGTAGGTGTTGTTTGCTTATTTGGACTTGAGACAACATTTAAAACATATATTTAAGATTCCATGACCATTTTATAATTTTACTTTCTCTTCTCATTCTAGGAATAAGGTCCATCACCAAGGTTATCAAGCTCGGTCTTTTTGATAATCCTATAGTCAGAGTGTAGGATACATTTATGATGGAAAGGGGACCTATAGGTATAGATTTCACTTGGAAAAGACTTAACATCACCTTGGTAACATTTTATAAATTTTAAAACATCTTCCAATAACCAAAATGATATTCATTCCATGCTTAATGTTTTGCTATAAATGATGTAAGAGCTAAAGTCTAATGTAGGTCAACCTCTTTGGCAAAAGGAAACCTGTAGGTGAGAATAAGACCCAAAACATAGTATTCTAACCTCTTAAATGATCATTAAATCATAAAGGATTCATGACAAAAATTTGGAACCATTCAGTGTTAATATTTGGTCTATTATGCAACTTTGGATGAAGGGTCACCTTGGGGCTCAAAACTGTAGATGTCAATGCAAGAAACCAGTGCATAAATTAGTAATTTTGGGCTTCTATATAACCCACCTCCATTGATCATATTCCCCTAAAACCTTGTATAACTCTTATCCTATGTATTTTATGATATAAAAACAAATTTATAAGCCTCAAAACACTTGACAACCCTATTTTAAGATATCTATAAAAAGGCTTGGAGCTTTGTTTTCACCCTTTAGGGACAAGGGGCCTGAATCTACAGCCATCTTATTGAACATGGTTTCCAACTAAATTTTATCCATATACCCTCTCAAAAATTTATACCATGCTTTCTAAATCACCTCAAGACTTAAATGAGGGCTTCAACTCATGCTCCAACACTTCAAAATGACACTACAGTTCTCTACCAAGTCTCTTGTAGGTGTGTATTTCACTTGCAGGGAGTAAAGATGAGCAAGTTGGTAGGATACATGATTTATGAGATTAAAATGAGATTTGAGATCTTTAAATGACTCCAAACATACTTATTTCATTGAAAATACCTTACTCATCTCAAATATCATTTTCAACATGTTAGCCTTCATGAGAAAGTTGTACATGTTCATTAATCATAGATTGTGTATAAATGTTGCTCATGACTACAACAATCCCCTTTTGTTGCATAATATGGAGGTTAAATAAATTTTATATGTTTTAAACATATTTATAAACATTTTAAAACTCCCTATTACTCTATGGACATGATTTGGAACCCTGTGTAGCTCAAAATTGACTGTGTATGATAATTTTTAAGCAAACTAGCTACATGATGTTTTATGACTACACCTTCATGGAGTATGCTTTATAAGATGATATTGGAAGTTAATGATATAATATTACATTTAAAACATGGAAATTAAATCATATCCATCCTATGAAACCACGAATAAAGCATGAAACTCTAAAAATGGTGGAAACATGCATGTCATTCTCAAATAAGACTAGTCTACAAACCTGAGGTGATTTGCCCATCACAACAACTTGAAACATGAAAATAAGCATGGAAATAATTTTATTAGGGAGTAAAAATCATATAAATATAATATTAGTAAGTGAATTTTATGTAACTACTCAAACCAAGGCAAAACCTATAGGGTATACAAATTAGCAAGAAGAAAAATATAGTCAGCTTCATGAGGATGTTTTATAAAGCACAGGATTTTATTATTCAAAATATTATTATGTAAATGAACCTTTTTTATTTTAAATTCACCTCCTAAATTTATTTAATCTAAAATCTCCCCTGTTGATCATACCAATAAAAAACCTGAAGATTGGTCTTGTATGTCTAGAAGGGTGAAAAATAAGCAAAATAGTTTTAGCTCAGATTTGGCACTTACAAAGAATTTAAAACATGGAATTGAGATTAAATAAACTAAAGAGACATTCCCTAACATTATCCCATGTGGCACACTTCCCCATGGGTCGTACAAGTGCCAAACTCTTCTCTTTTCTCAAGAAAATTGCTCTTTCTTCTTAAGCACCTACCACTTTTAATTAAAAATAGCTACCTAAGACAAAATAGGACACATGGCACATGAAATAAATTTTTTACACCTTAAAATTTCCCTAGGAGGCTTTAAAACTTATTTAATGCCCTTTTTTTCACCCCAAAATGACTCAAAATAATAAAAGGACTAAAATGACTAATGACCAAGGCTAGTATAACATGAAATAACACTAAATAACCTATAATACACCTTAAGACATATGTATTAGACCCATAAAACACCTAAAACTCAATTTTTTACATATAGGAGTCCTAATTTGACCTACAAGGTCAAATTTTGTCAACAAATTGGTGACTCATAGGGGTAGTATGACTGCTATACTAACTAAACCAGTAGCCTTATCAGTCCATTGGGATTAGGGAGTCATCTGAAGTGTGAGACAAATAAGAAGACCTTCACTAGTACATAAATAATAATATATGATTAAAAACTACTAAAATTTGCATATAAATGACCAAACATGATAATGTGACCATTAGTAGTTTATTGCCAGTCATTTATAACGTGACCAAATTGATGACTAAACTATGTTTAGTCATTTATTGGTTGTTTTGATTGATCAATTTGGTAGTATATTTAGTCATTCATTGTTGTAATCTGGTCACTTATTTAGTCATTTTTTATTCACTGATATATTTAGTCATTGATTGTTGTTAATTGGTCACTTATTTAGTCATTTTTATTCGCTATTTTTTTTACATTGGTAGTATATTTAGTCATTAATTTTAATCATCATTCTGATCAATTTGGTATTATATTTATTCATTTTTATTTACTAATTTCACTAGTCATCATTGTGTCTTGATCATATTTGTTATGAGTATTTACACATCGAAGAAAATCAATATCACACGAGGTAGCCTCAATCTTTTAAGGCATGTTCTCGCATGGCAAATCTTGACAAGCTCTTTCACATGTGTAATCATTATAAGATCAGCCTCCATTTTACTAAAGATTAGGTGTGGGCTTTGAAATCTTATATATTTTTTGATTCAATTTTTGTTAATCTTTGGTGTTAGTTCTCTTTGGTTTGGGTCCCTTTTCAGTTGTGTAACATTTCGGTGAAGTTTTCAATCATGGGAGGAGAAAAGGTCAAAACTGAGAAGTTATCATGTGATGAAACCAAAGCATATGCTATGCTCTAGAGCATATGTTATGAAGGTGGGATTTCTCATTTTCTTAAATTTCTAAATGGATATGATGAGAACTATCCATTTAGTTTGCTTTGAGTTGGGATGGTGACCATAAAGTTTAGGTTGGAGGTATAGAGTTTGTTGTTAGTGAGAACTTGATTTATAAGGCCACAAGTTTACACTATGAGGGAAGAAGATTGAAAAAGACTCACCAAAGTTCAAGACTTGGAGGAGTTTAAAAAAAATTATTAAAGGAGGACCAGAGTTGATAGAGAGAGCTTGTTTAAATGTTGGGATAAGGTATGTTTCACCATCATGAAATATTTTACCCTTGAATGTCATTTTAAGTTCTTTTATCATTACCATTTCACTCTTTTGAATCACTTTCATCAAAAGGTGTTGGTTAACTTCCCCTTTGTCCTCTTGTCATCATTGGAGATGTCTATTAAGTTTATCAAACAATTCTTTGAAAAAAACCTAGCTACCTCTGCCATTCTACTCCACCAAGGTCTTATCTTTAGGCTTTATCACTTTCACCTTGCATTGTGTCCCTCTAAGCCTTTAAAAGCATAGGTGTTAGATAGTTCCCATGATAGTGACCCTGATTAATATCATATTCCCTTGAGAGTCAGATTTGGTTCCTTGGGTCCCTTTGGTTCCCTACCCTTTTTGAAAAACCTTGTTCCCCCTCTTCAAACCTATCCCCTAAGTTTAAAATATTTTCTCCTCTTTGACTGGGCTTTGGTTGTCCCTCCTTAATAGTTGCAACTTATGGAACCCCTAACCCTTCTCACTCTCTAGCTGTCGAAAGGCTACGAGAGCTAAAAAAATAATCCTTCCTTTTTTGGCAATAAAAAGAGGAAATCAATTATTTGAATACATTTTGAGAAGATCACTCAAGGAAAGATTAAGAACAAGAAAGTAGTGGGGGTAGAGCCTCCAATTTGGCCAGTGACAAAGAGCATCTAGAGGCTCAAATGCAAGGTGAGGAGGCTACAAAGAAAGGGTCTAGTTTTAAATTTTAGAGTTATATGAAAATAAAGATGAATATCAGGGGATCCAAGAAACTAGTAGGGGGAAAATTTTCATTGCTAAATACTGTGGATGATCCCTCTACCTTGGATCTGAGGGAGGAAGCAATTAAATTAAAAGATAAACCCAATTTTGATTAGTAATTAGAGAATGAGGGAACCAATTATTTTGAGGAGCTGAATGACTCCACTTATGATTCTGACAAGGAGGATTTCATGGATACCAATGAAGAGGAAAGCTAGATTGAAAGGGAATTGAAGGAAGTGAAGAAGGTTTTGTGCTTCCTTCAGAATAAAATGAAGGTGTTAACCATTATTTACTTGAAAATTATCCACCATGTAGCTTCTTCCCTATTGATTTTGCAAGACCTCCCAAAAGAAGATAAAGATATAAAAGGAAAAATTTATAGCATGGAGGACCTTCTCAAGTTCATCAAATAATACTGGAAGGATTTGATTAAAAACTAGTGTTCTTTTATGGTAAATACCTAGTCTATTTGTTGTTTATTATTTTTCTTTTGTCCATCTATTATTTTTTTGTTGTTAGTGGCCTTTGGCCTATTTTGTTACCCCTTGGGTTTTCTATACTTGGGCTCTTCACCCTCTTTATAGACTTATAATATCAAAAACATATAATTGATGTAATTGTAAATGGTTGCTTCTTGAAAGAAGAATTTATAAAACCTTCAATATGGATTACAAATGATGATTACTTGTTACATTCTATAGCTATGGGTATCTTTTCAGCTTCCATTAGAGACATAAGCAGTAGTAGTAGTAGATATTTTAAATATATCTATCTAAAAAATGTGGAGAGATGTCAAATTTTAGACTCATTTTTTAGATTTTTCACATTCCATAATGATTAAGACTCCATCAATTTATAGCTGATAAGAGAATGAAAAAAATTAAATCATAATATTAAGTACAAGAAAGGTAATTCCAATTAGGATGTAGATTGATTAAGTCACCTCCAATTAAGTAATAAGAGTACCTTGATATTAGGAACAAGAAAAGTAGCTCCAATTACACTAGAAACTAATTATGTCACCTCTAATTACATCACTAACAACATTCCTAGATTCATGTGCCCATTAGACTTTTAAATGGCCCATGTTGTATGGCAATGATCCCTAATTTTATTCATAGACCACATAAAATGCATAAATATTATTTTGCTTAATATGTAGAGCATGACTATGATGAATCCATGAATATTTCTCATGAATCAACATTTACAGCATTAGGGAATATAGGTTACTCTAATTTGAAACTCATGATGAATTAATAAATGTTTGGGTATTAGATGTAGGTGCCACCAAACATATGACATAATGATGAGACTTCAAAACATATGATGTAAAACACAAAAAAACATATTCAATCATTCATTTGAACATACTGCAACAGCTATTAAGAAGGCAAATACTAAAATTTTATTGATAAAAGGTGTTCTTACAGTAGATACAAGATAGAAATATGTGTCTGCTTTGAAAATTGTGTAAATACAAAGTGTTTTTATCAATGCTGTGAGTGATAAAATTGAGTTACAGTGCCTTTTTTTGCTTATACAGCTCCAAAATAGAAAAAAAACACTAAGAATATCCCTGAACAACACATTCAAACTATTGCATAAAGTAGTGGGCCAAGCTTTCTAACAGCTAGTACATGATAAATATCAACTATGTCATTTTTTTCAAATATTTTAGTGGCCATCATGTGAAGGTCCCTTCTTTATCTTTCAGATGGATAGCTCCATCTATTTTGTCCTCATAAGCAAGGGGTATGTTATTTTTAACCTTTAAAATATTGACATTTACATCTCATGTTCCTTTCAATTTGACTCCATGTACAATAGATAGTGAGTGAATCTACCCAATGCCCACAACAACACCATCAAATAGATCCAACACCTAGAATTTATCCCCTTCTTAGAGTTTATCAATAAATGTCTACAAAAACACATATTATATTGAGATATAAAACACATATTATATTATAAAAATGGAGCAGGGTAACGGTCACATAAATTTGCAGAGGAAATTTGAACTGATTCTAGATTATTCAGGAAGAAAATAACAACCTGAGGAAAGGGGATTCATAAGGTGTTGATGTAAATTTAGGATATGGTAAAGTTGAAGTGAGTCAAAGGGAGAAGATTTTGGCTGTCAATTCTCTTTTGAATGTTGGAGGTGGTTATGCATGAAGATAGGATGGAAGATTGCCCTACCCAATGATATACTAACTTTGTTTCAATACTAGCCCAATATCAAAAGACATTCTACTTATCATTGTTTATGGTTGATAAGTCCCACAATTCTAATCTGGGAACTCTGGAAGGAATGAAATAGAAGATTGTTCCAAGATAAGGAAATGAGTCTCAAATCCCTCCAAAACAAGATTGAAACAAGTATTGTGGAAATAGTTAACATCAAATTAAACTCTATTAAGTTAAAATAACATTTTAAGCATGAAGAATGATAAAACATTGAGACAGATAACTGACAACAATTATATTACCTCAACTAATTCAGCACAACTATAATGATTGTGTTGCACATTATTTTCCAATTCATCATGATCACTATCAATATCAACAACTCTGTTGACATCATGAAGGCATTTTTGTTTTCTTGCTACTTTGATAAAATTGCTCTGTATGTGGTTTAACCATCATGCAAAAAAATATACAAAGCATTCAATAGTCAAGTAAAGAATGCAAGCTATAAATTTATCTAAAAGAACATTTTCTGGATCACTCCAATAATAAATAAATTGGGTTGGATTCTCCTATGCTAAGATTTCAATAATATACATATTAAGTGGCATTTGTCTATATAATTTCCAAACAAGAATAAATGAGATCAATAGGGCCTCTTACCTTAGCTGAACCCATGGATTTATGTTTATTCCATGTAGAAATTATAGGGTTAATAAAGGCAACCAACTATGAAACTTATTGAGTGAGAGCGGATATGAAACTCATTACATGTTGGTACCCTTCATTTGAATTGACATGATCTAGAGAGGCTTTTACTATGGATTTAATAGATGGCTATGAAATCTCTATTGACGAACGAGATTTCCACTTCATCCCACTCTTAGATTTACTAGGTCGATATAGCGCTACCATATAATTGACAATATCTTATGCACTTTCTTCTCTTTTATTTTTTTCCACCTAAAATATAATGTCAATTTTAAGATATAGTTAGTTCAATAAAAAATCAAAATAAATAACACAATGTAAATTGAACCAAAAAGCCATAAACTTACTATAAATTTGTCCATTTTAGCCTGCAACCCACCTCGACCAAATATATATCCAGCCCTCACATTATCTCTTGCTCTCTTACCTTTGTTACTCTTTGCCAAATATTCTTCAGAATGCATACTTTATTTCAATGCCTCCCACTTTTTGGGAGATAGAGTGGAGTCTAACCTCTCTTTCCCCTCTATGATTATTTTTCTACAATTGTATCTAAAATTGCTCATCAAAATTCTCATCTTTTACTTGTAATATTTTCTAGAGATTTGTCCACTAGTAGTCTCAAAAACATTTTCCATTGTTTGTATAACATTTTCCACAGTTCATGGATCTTGCTTTGTAAAACTTGATTTGAAAATATCCAAATGGGCCCTACATCTTACACCAACTTGGAGGCCCACTTTGCAGCATTTGGCCCAATGGGCTCACCATCTCTCGATACCTCAACCAAGAATGACTTTTTGCCTTCTAATTTTCTTTCTTTTGCATTCCTCTCTATAGATCTATATAAATCTTGACTCAATCTTTCTCTTTTGACAAAAGTAGACACATCTTCTATTAAACCACTACCATTATTTCTGGCTGATCCACTAGTTCCATCAAAATTTCTAGATGCAATAGGTGCACTCTGAGGCACAATAGATGCAAGTGGTTTCTCTTCATGACTTTCATTAACTAGAACTTCATGCTCCTTGACCACATTATGTGTGGCATGAGTAGGTATATCAGTACCAGTCTCCACATATTTCACTTCAAACACATCCTTTAATGTTGAATAAATCATCTATAGACCTGTTGTTCATTTTCACTAATTTTTAAAATAATCTCTCTTAAACTTTGCGCTAAGAGATCATCATGATGTTACACATCACCATGTGATATATCAAGCTACACATCACCATGTGTTATATCAGGTTGCACATCATCATAACTATTAGTTTCACTAACTGCATTTGTTAAATCACAAATGCATTGGCTTCTATGAGATGGTGGCACTGTATCTTTTCTTTTCTTTTGTTTTTTATTCACATTTTTTTTGCACTCTTTTTCTTGTCTATAAAACAAAAAATATATATCATATTATGTCTTATATACATAAAGATCTTCCCTATAAAATTTCATTAAACAATATTAAACAAATAATATACTACTTAGTGGATTCACAACTTGCATGTTTGTCAAACCAAGACACGATAAATATTCATTATTCTTGGCCACTTTTTTTCTATGAAATCACTCATAATCTGTCAATGAATTTTTAGCATTATGATCACTATCATCGACTAATTTGTGCCTTACAGTCCTTTTCCTCATTTCCTAAAGTCTAAATAAACAATAATGTATAAATAAACAACTTGAATCAGTAAAACTTTATTGAGTTCATAATTTAAAATGGAAATTTAAAATAGAATTTATTTTATAGATTAAAAATAATTTGTAATTAAAAACCAAGAATATATTTACAATTATAGGTATCAGATTATCAATATGACTATCCCTTGTTTCAACTGGATATTGACACTTATGAATCTTGATCACTCCTATCTGCATCTACTTGATTTTATTCCTCATCCTCATCTGTGACATGCAATACATTCTCTCTCCCAATATCTTCATTGGTAATCAAAATCTCTTCTTCAAACACTCCATCATCATCTTCATCCACTTCTTCAAATGTTTATTCTAAATTAACATATGCCCATTAGGCATTATATCGACAACTTTCATGAATTTTCATTTGGAATGAGACTCTATTTGAATGGCATACGACCATCCTAGGCTTCTTACATCATCAATTAGAAATGATTGGTTTATTTGAATAGGGGAAACACATGACTCATCTATCTCTAATAAAAATTGTCCTATATTTGCACGTACAAATCCATACTCATCAAATTGTTTATGGATGGTCAGATCCACTAACATTTTTATAATATAGGACTATTTTCACCAAAATCCACTTGAATAATTTCTGGGATGAATCCAACATAAAATTTCTTCTCAATTTCATAAATAAATTCAGCACTAACAACATAATCATAATTTGTCCTTCCTTTATCTTTTTCTTCCAATTTTAAATGACTACCATAGGCCCGCATTCTACTAAAACACATAGCCCATAAATGTGGAGATTGTGAAAGCTCACTTTCCTCCATTTTTATATATTGACCTTATTTTTCATCACTGACTACATTAGCAATCCATTCTTCAAATTTTGGAAAAGAATCACCTCCAATCAAATCATGACATATGTGCTTTTGAGGTCGATGTTACATCCAAGCTTGATTCTCTTCTTCATATTTTCTAAATAGAATATTAGCGTAAAAATAATAAGATTAATAATATAAATGTGTAAATGTAATTTAGTAAATAAATCATTGTGTAATTTTTTTTACCTATGCCACTTATCGAATGGACATGTGTTTTGAAGAATATAGGCATGTATCGCACTTCTTTCTTGATGTGATAGATTGAAGTGACATCCATTGCCTTCTAATACTTCACCTATAACTCTCTCATCTTCGTCATCATCTCATATATGTTGATTGACATTTTTAATATCCTTCATATATTTTGTGCAAAATCCCATGGCCTCTTGTATTGAATATCCCTTAGACATGTTGCCTTTCGATTTTTCCCTAATACGAACAATTTTTTCAAAACCTTCATATATCTTTTTATAGGATACATCCATCTCATTGTTATTGGGCCATAATGCTCTAGTTCATATTCTATGTGTATCAAAAGATGCATATAAATTTTAAATATTTTTGGTGGAAATTCTCATTCCAATAGACAAAGGACTTCAACAACCTCATCCCTCAAACTATCAATGTTTGAAGGATCTAATACATGTAAACTCATTCTCTTTAATATTAAGCCCAAACTTATAATTCTTAATCTTGGCCCCTTTGCCAAACTTGATATATTAACCATAATAGATAAAATATTCTCTATTATGACATAATAGTCATGGGTCTTGAGGCCTCTTAAGCCATTAATGTCAGTTTGGCTTCTAATACTACTACTTGCATATCCAGTGGGAAAGCAAATCTGACACATCAACTATAAGAATTGTGCACATAAGTAGCACTATATTTTATATATTTTTCATCATCACATTTTTAACCCAAATATTTTGACAAATCTTTAGTTTTTGAAAGTCTTCACATGATGAAATAGTATCAAAAGAACCAAAAAGTGTTTCTATAATAGCATAGGCTATATTTTTCTCAATATGCATAAAGTCAATAGTATTCATAATGGTTATATCCTTAAATTATGGTAACTTATATAATATTCACAATCATTTTAAACTGATTTCATTACATGGATCATATGTACTACCAGCAATTTTCAATAAATGACATTCTTTTTTTTCCATTTTCAACAATGTAATTGCTCATTATTAGCAATGGTGCTTCACGATTCTGTTCTTGACCATTGAAATGCATTTTTTTTCAATGATATGGTTGATCCATTTTAAGGTAATCACGATGTCCACAATAAATACACTTATGCAAACTTCTTGAGTGCCTCACAAAATCCTTAAAGTTGCAAGTAGGACATCCATGGTATCCATGAACACTGAGACCAGACAATGTGCCATATACAAGAATATCACGAATCATAAATAATAAGGAAGATATTAAAGTGAAATTGATTAAATGATCATCCCTTAAAGATTGAATTGCTTCAATTCCTTTCCACAATTCCATTAGCTCATCATATAATGGCTCTAGATAAGCATCGATTGTATTTGAAGTCACACTTTTATTTCTTGGTATAATCAATGATATCATTAATAAAAATGGTTTAGTTTCTAACTATGGAGGCAATTTATAATTTATTAAAAACACTGGCCAAGTTGACCATTTAGTACTTTGATCTAAGAATGGATTCACCCCATCTAGAGCCAAACCCAACCTTATAGTACAAGGATCTTAAGAAAAATTAGGCCATATGTTATCAAATTCCTTCCACATATTAGAAGTAGGCACATGTCATTGTTTTCCATCAGTGCTCTTATTTTGGGCATGTCATTGCATAAGTTCAGCAATGTCTCTACACCTATACATTCAAAGTAATCATGGTATTATCAAAAAGTGGTGAAGAACCTTTCTAGGAACCATGGCTGATTTCAACCCTTGTCTATACCTCACTTCATGACATTTCAGAGATTCACTCTCACTTGCAAGATTATTGCAAAATAGTACACAACCATTCACATATGTGTGTATGTTTTCATACCCTAAGCCTATCTTAGTGATTTACTTTTTACATTGACTTCATTTTTTTGGCAATGTGGAGTCAGGTAGTAAAAATGAACTTAATAATTCCAATAACTAATCTACACTCTCATTTTTCCAACTAAACACCACTTGCAAGTTAAGAATTTGAAGGATTGTTGTCAAATGACTTAAGTTGTAATTAGCATACATAAGATATAAAGCATCCTCCATCAACTTGGCCCAATCATTGTTTAGAACCTCATTCAACATTCTATCAACTTCAAACCCTTCATCTAATAGTGTTGCCTCTTCATCTATGTTTGGTGCCACTTCATCTATTTTTGTTTCATCTTCATCTCTCACACTCTAAAATTCTATCATATCTTCATAATAATTGTAACCCCAAGGGCTTATACCACTATGCCCATATTTTATCAAATGTCGATAAATCATTTTTTTTCTTACCTTTACACCAAGACAGTCATTACATGGACACGAATATTTGTCCATGTCCCTCTCATCGACTACTCTCTTATCAAATGCATGGTATTGATCCATAGTCAACCTTCGGCATTGATCCATCTATAATGTTCTATACATAATGACAAAAATATTTTAGGGGAAAAATAGGCAAACCAAAAGTTTAAGATTTTTTGAAAATATCGAGAAAAAATCATATTTAAAAAAAAAATGTAAAATATTGTAAACTAAGAGACAAAAACTATTTTTTTTAATTGAAAGTCATTTCCATAGCAATAGAGTTATAAAGAGCAAATAAAATAGAGATTTTAACTAATGAATTGTAAAAAATAGATTTTTGTAGTTTATATTCAAATTGTTGATTACATTGCATTGCACATATTTCAAACTCAAAGCATTACTTCACATTGCATAACTAATAACTAGATGCTAATAGATGAAAAAATTTCAATTACAATATAGTTTTTATAAAGTTAACCTAAGAAGTTATGCAATTACTTCACATTTCATAACTAATAACCAGGAGCAACTACCAATTGCATTTACTTGTCATGGCATTCCATGAGACCACATTTCTTTAAGGCATTTTTCAAATAGTTCACTACCTTGTCTATGCTACCACATTTCTCATACATGTCTACCAAAGCATTTGCCTTGTTGCTATGGCTAAAATCATAAAACAAGTGCTTTTGAACAAGTTATGATGCTTGGAAAAAATCTATCAAAGCATAATAGTAAGCAATAGCATAGATAAGGAAATGAATAGGTTTTAAAAATGCCTCAAAGAAATATGGTCTCATGGTGATAAAATGCCATGACAATCCATAACAATTCACTTGTCATGGCATTCATCATGGCATTCCATCACCATGAGACCACATTTCTTTGAGGAATTTTTTCTAAAATTTATAAAATTCACCCTAGAAGTCCATATTTATTTTACAATTATTCCAGGAGTGACTCATAAGCATCTCATATCATGTCCATGTGAAAGACATTTGTATTTTGATCATTGATGTGTTTTTTATCTCTTACCATAGCCCCACAGTACATTCAAATAGCTTTGGCAGGTGTGCGAGAACTAGAAGAAGTGAAAATACAATTACCACTTCCCCAAAAAATGCAGGAACTTCACTTGCAGTGTTGTATTATATAGATATTGGTTACCACGGCCCCGAAGAGGTCTCAAAAGTAATTGGCAGGCTGGTAGCAAGAGTTTAAGTAGTATATAATATTTTACCATGACCTTGCAACAAATAAAATTTTAACCTATGGTAATGTGGTAAGAGCAAATCGTAAAGGTACACCATAGCCCTGCAGTGGACAAGAAGATAAATAGCAGTATGGTGGTAAGGGTAGATTGTTATTTTAATAAATATGATGTATGTATGGTAAAGCAACTTAATGTTACTATAACTTTAGATAAGTTGTATGGATGACCTTTAATTGAACTTTTATAAAATGAACTTGGAAACTATATTTAATTGGGGATTGGTGGATTAGGTGGGATTGGTTTAGGGTATTTTAAAATGGTTTTCTAAGTTTTATTTATATTTCTATATGTATACTTAACTTTTTAAATTGAATGATATTAGTATTATGGTTGATTTTTAAATGTGGAGACCACCTTTTTAAAGTTTCATAATAGTTATTATGTTATTTTATGGTTTTGGTATAATAACGTATAATCTCATAATGTTTCATGACCTTATTTTATGATCATTTATCATTTATTAAAATGATCAAATTTGAATTTAAAGTCACTTAGATAAGTGTTGTAACTCATTTCACACATAAGCATTATCAATTACCCACTTAACTTTGAATATATTTGTAATATATGAGACACATATTTTATTATGTCAATATTCTCATAAATTTTATTATTCTATCACATAGTGCCTCAATGTTAAAAGGGTTAGTCAATGGACATTATCCACCCAAACTCTGATATACATAGTTTGAGATATTAACTCTCTAGAGTCCACACTCTAGATTTTTCATATATTTTCCTTAACACTTTAGGTCAAAAAATTAACTATAGAAGGTATATATGAATCACAACAAATGAATTATCTACTCAAAAACCCTATTATGAGAATGTTGTATGATCATGTCAACCATCTCCTACCAAATCTAAATGTTAGAGCAACAATAATCACAACTATAATTACACATTTCTAGGGTCAGATTTTTTACATAAATTTTATGTAACACTCTATACAATATATGTTATTTCTATCTATTTTTGTATTTCAAATAAGGTCTTACAAGCTAGAGGTAAGTGGTAAAATTTATATAAAGTATGTCCCACACTCTCAACATAATCAAATCCAATGCTTATGATGATACAATAAATAGTGAAGGGATGCCAAAGGATCCCGTGGTCCTATGATGGTCAAATCAAAGGTTGGCAGTAACGTGATATGAGGTATAATAGGTAATATGTATCCTTCTATCTAATGATGATGTGTATCAAGGATTATGGAGTGGTGGTAAGTGGTGAAAGATGTGGTATATCCATCCAGAAGCTCACATGGTCCCATGATAGATCTAAATCGGTCTTGCGGTGATGTGGTAAAGTCTTAATGTTGCTATGACTATATCACCACCCCGTAGTGGTTATCATTGATGCCTATGATTGAAATGCTTACTTATCCATTGGATTAGACCAAATAAATGGTCTATGTTTGAAAGACTTGAATGCTAAGATTTATCAATTTCATGGCATGAACCACAGTAATGGCAAAATGATCAACACCATAAAAGAATAAAATTTAGAATTTCTTTATATTTAGTCATTCAATAAAATTCAATGATGATTGTAGATGGTGAATTCAAGCTCTATATATGCACTTCAACCATCTTCCAACTAGGTAAGTATTGCTTATCACTCTCTTCATAAAATTTTGTATTTAGTTTGTGATTTGTTTTTTACTCATTTGGTAGAGGAAGTGACTATCAAAACCCTAGTTCATAAAAGCATCAAACTATGGCACCTAAAAAATATGACTTTGCAAGTAAGATCACTAAACCCCCTATTCCCAAGAAGCGGTCCCTTCAACAGTCATTGTTGGACATTTTGCCAAATTTAGTAGACAAAAGGTATAAGAAACTATTCAAGGATGTAGCAGAGGGTTGGTGGGATGCTAGAGTCCCTATCTCAAGATGGAACATTTTTTGGTAATTTTTTGAAAATCAAGATGGATAGGGACAGGTTGTAAACCCATTGAATTTTAATTTGGCCAAGCTTGTGGTGAAAAATGTATTCATTGATGTGGATTTGATTAGGCTATTGGAACAGAACTATCATCTAACCACCAAAACTATTAAGTTGCCAAATGGGTCACCATTAGTGGTTGTGGATAGAAATGTAATCATTGATTACTTTATGCTCAACAAGCAAACCCTCACAAAATTTGACTTGAATAAGAGTGAACAAGAATATACCAGTCTAATAAATACACATAGGAGTGATGAGTTGCCCATGTACTTGAGGAAATGGGCCAACAATAAAAGGATTTCAATCCCAACCACTTTAAATTGAGTCTTTTCCAGTTGATGACTTTGTTGTGTATTTCAAAGGACATATTTTTCTTTGTGTCAAGTGCTAGGAATTGATGTTCAAGATAGAATGCCAATTGGCATGATGATGATGGCCATGAGAATTAAGAACCTAGAGGTTAATGTTGAGTATTATTGTTCATCATTTCTTGAGAAGAAATTACATGATGGATTTTTTCAAATAAGGGAGAACAAGACACCTATGGAGTTCAAATATTATTTTTTGTTGTGTCATTTAATTTTGTATCAAAACAAAAGGAATTGGTCTAGTAGGATGGACTTGAGCATGATTGATCAAAAGAGATAGAGATTGCCTACATAGTGTTGGTGTTACAAATGGGATAGTCAATGTTAGAAATATAACTATGTTGTGTTCCATGATAATTTATCGGCCATAATAATGAATTCCCTTGGTAGCCTTTTTCCTATATTGACCAAAGAGGTCAGAGAAGTGTTGAGGCCTCTTGCTCATAGGCCAAAACAGGGTCACAAACATAACTTTACTGATTGGTATTTCTTGCCTAACCATACTATAATCTGAGTATATAGGTGTACTCAACCACCCCATGTGTTGCCAAAATTTGTGCCAAACAAAATTGATTTTCTTGAATTCATGTGGTAGATGATCTAAATGGAGAAAGATGTGATGAAAAAACAAAAGAAGGGCACATTTATTCTAGATTCCACTTTGTTTGGTGAATGGTACATTAGTTCAAATATCTTGGAGGAGTTACAAGCCTATTTCAAGGCTAAATATTCTTTGAAATTAATGACAGAAAGGGTTTATGATCTAGAGGATCACATAAACTTTGTTAGACAAGTCATCTTTACCAAGATGGGGATATCCCATCAATCAATTTTGATGAGGATGTGATAAAAAATTGTGTCACTTTTGAAGATGTATATAATAGGAAAAGAAAATGGGAAATTTTGAAAAAGATTGAGGATGACAAAAGAAAATAAAACCCTAATTTTTTAGGATTTTTTGTTGAAGAGAATGACCCTTTGAAAAGAATAGATTTGATAATTGATAATTTTAAAAAAGTATATGGCAAGTCTAAGAAGTAGCTTACAAAGGTTAACACCTCCCTATCAAAAATCCAATAAGAGTTGTGATTCAAGAACCTGGTCCAGATGCAATGTCAATATAAGATCCAGTTGTTCCTGATTCACCACCTTCCAAAAGGCAAAAGATTGATGATGTTTCTCGACTAGTTTTATATGAAATGACTGAAGGAGTTAGTGACTCTGAGGATGTGGCTAGTATTTTGATGAATACGGGAGAGGAAGATGAAGTTGATCGACCCCTTATGGTCAAGAAATAGAAGCACACAAACCAGAAGCAAGATTGGATGAACAGGCCCAAGGTGAGCCTAAACTACAAGAAGATGAAAGGGTTGTGTCTTCTATGAGGTTCATCGAGGATGATGATTTCATCAATACCCTAGAATTCAAATATTTTTAGCTTAAAATGAAGATGAAATAATTTGAATAAAAGGTGGAAATAAATAAAATGGGTGATAGTGAATCTTAGTATGATCAAATTATGACACAAACCTTCAAGGATTTGAAAATTGATGAAATAAATGGCAGCCCTGATGAGGCTAGACAAATGGTTTTGAAGAGTAATATGTTGATCATCCTTGGCCTTGAATTGAAGAAAATGTTTTTTTTGGACCAAGTGAGAAATCAAAATAACCCCATGATGGTTTTTGAGTTTGATTATGAGGATGGTCTTAGTGGTTGTGGGTTCAACCCAAAGACAGAGACTCTAGCAATATGGGCCACATAGAAGAACACCAACAAGCCAAGATTGATTGATGCAGTCCAAGAGTTGAAGGGAATAGCTATGGTGAAAACATTTTAGGATACATCAGTGCTTGAAGCTACCACCCTTACTATGTAATTTGTAATGTTCACACAAGTTGTTGTAAAGAAAATGGAGCAAAGATTGCTCGACTATGATAAAATGCAAATTGAGATGAATGATGAAGTGAATAGGTTGTATTTAGAAAATGTCAAACTAAAGCAGCAATTGAAGGGTGTTGATTCTCAAATCCAAGTAATTATGCCATACCAAGCCCCTATGCCACAAATAGCCATTGATAATATAGTCCCAGTTGATCAATTGAATGCATTGAAGATGAAGTTGGAGAAAGAAATTGAAGATTTGAAAAATCAAAATGAGAAGACAAAGGATGAGGCCAAATTGAAAATCTGAGGTGTTTGAGAATATTTTGGAATACAGAGTAAAATTAGTTGTTGACAAGTTGGGAGATCTACATGAATGATATTCTTCCTTGTCTCAGGCCATTGATCAGTCGAAGGTCAATTTTTTTGTTTTGGATCCAATATACAAGAAATGGCAACCTACACACCATACATTGTTAACCTTGTGCAAAGTTCTACAAAGAGATTCAGGTGATCTAACCTCACTCAAGACAATAGAGAAGATAGTGAAAATGATCTTGGATTAATTTCAGTATGTGAATGTTGAGAGCCAAAAAATATAGGCAAAGATTGATTCTTTTACTACCTTCAAACACCAATTTATTCCTTCTATTTTGACAGAGGATAAAAAGATAAAAGTTTTTGATGTATGAAAAAGTGAATATGGTCAAACAGATTCTCAAGTCATTGATTTCTTGAAAAAATATCAAAACATAAATATTCTTAGTTTCAATGTCATTTTAGATAGAGTAATTACTCTGGATGTTGGATATGAAAATTTCATCAGTGATGTCAAAGTTCTACTAGACAAAATATGGAAAGATCACCAAGCCAACCTGCTCCAGATCTAAGAATATAAGTGGCCTAATGATTTCACAGTGTACCAATGGGAAAATCAGTATTTGATAACTAAAGAATAAGCAGCCCAATTATGTAGAGGAGCAAGAGAATCAAGTTGGCATCAACATGGCACCAACAAATCTTGGGCATCCTCTTGTTTTGTCTTTTTCTTATTTTTATGCTTTCCAATATGTATTCAAAATATATTTGGTGATCTTTTGAAGACTTGTCAAAAAGTATATGTTGAAATAGATCATATTAAGGGGTGGTTATATGAAAAGTCATTTTTTAGAATGTGAAAGGTTTGAAGCTTGTAGCTTCCTTCACCCCTATAATAAGGAAACCAAGACCTTGGGAAATCTCTCTGAGAATTTGATTTTGGAAAAAGACATTGTAAGGCCTACTCTTCAAAGATATATCAATAAAATCAAACCACATTTCTCTGGTGTCATATATCTAGTTCTTAATTGCTTGTTGAATATTCATGTTATACTTTATCTAGTTATCTCCATTTTTTTTTCTCCTTGTTATTTGAATTAAAATAGCAAGTATATGTTTAGTTCTTCAAAACACATTTGTTGTTTTTGGGTGGTTTATCTAATTGGGTTTCCTCAAGTAGAGATTAAATTGCATTGAATATATCATTGTAACTTGGAGGATTCAATTTGGATAATTAAGAAGAGATAGGTAATAATAATCTTGCATGTTTATGCTGGTCATAGATAATTCCATGCTAAGTAATTCGAGTTATGGCTAGATAGAAAGCTCAAATATTTATATGAATAGACTCCATTACCCAATTATTGAGAAATGCACCGATTAATTATTTTTTAGAATCATTTCCTTATATCATATTCAAAAATTCCAATTTTAACTTTTTGTTGTGTAGGAGTAGGAGTAATAGTAGAATAGAAAATTATAAAAAAAAATCTAATTCAAATTATATGCCAGTTTTGTCAATTGAATTGGATGATTTAATTGACAAAATTACATAAATCCCTTAATCTGCTCTGAAGTCACCAATAAATTTGAGGAGTAATTAATAATTGGTGAATATAAGGTAATACCCACCTGGGCAAAGCAGATCTTAAAGTGTAAAGAATCCTAACCACTTGGGTTGATTCTATCAATTGGTAAAATTGGTTGCATAACCTAATCATAAATCTTGGCATCCTTTTAAGGTTTTGCATATGGAAAATTTGAGAACCAACAAAAGGCTTTAGAAATTTTAAGAAAGGCAACTCGTATAGATCCATGTGATGCCCATGCATTTATCAAAATGGGTGAGTTATTAATATCATCAGACCCTAGTGCAGCCTTATATTCTCTTAATATGCCAAATTCTCTTCGAGAGAAGAGCAGAGAAGAAGTACCCATTGAATTGTTAAACGACATTGGGTTTCTTCATTTTGAGCATGATGAACTAGATTTGGCTCAACAAGTTTTCATGGAGGAATTAGGAAATGGTGTTTTACCTCTACATAAATCTCTATGGTCAATTTTGTGTAGTTTTTACTTGTAGGATTCTCATAGTTAGTGAAAAAGGTAGTGTTCATGAAGGAATGGAAAAAGATGCGTAGAGCCTTTGAATTATACCCATACTATGCAATGGCATTGAATAATTTAGCAAACCATTTCTACCTAATAAGGCAACATTTTCTTTTGGAACAGTTCACTGAGATAGATCTTGTTTCAGCTGACCACCCTCTCATAAAATCTCATTCATATTATAATATTTCACAATCTTATCAAATGTGATTATGAAACCACTGGCAAATACTACATGGTATCAGTCAAGGAAAGCCTGAGGCCACAAGATTTTGTGGATAGGTTCAATTGAAGCTTGGAGATCTTAAGAGTGATTTATCAAATTTTGAAAAGGTTCTAAAGGTCCACCTTGTGAATTATGAGAGCTTAAAAGTTGTAAGATGTATATATGCTTAGCAAGGGTAGGCAGAGAAGGCTTTGGAAATTTTAAGAAAGGTAACTCACATAGATCCACATCATGCCCATGAATTTATCAAGATAGGTGAGTTATTAATATCATCAAACCCTAGTACAGCCTTAGATTCTCTTAAAACAATAAAGTATCTTCTAAAGAAGAGCAGAGAAGAAGTACCCATTGAATTATTAAATAACATTGTGTTCTTTATGTTGAGCATGATGAACTAGATTTGGGTCAACAAACTTTTATGAAGGCATTAGGAAATGGTGTTTGGGTTGAATTTATAAATAAAATCCCTAGTACCAATTCTATAGTTTTTTATGTGCGCTTTAAGGATATGAAATTCTTCCAATGACTAGAAGAAGGTGGTGTTTTAGTTGAGTTACAAGTTCAATTCCCATATGTTCCAAAATACGTAGAGGAACCTAATGAAAAAATAGTCCCCTAAACCCTAAACTGCATGTATGGTTTTGGTACTCAATTGCCTATGTAACTATTATAAGTTTCCAATTAGAAAGCTATATATTTTGTGTTTAATGTAATGAGGGTTTCAAATTACCTCTGAATTTGTTGCATAGGGCATCCCCAAATCTAACTTCACTATAGAGGGTCTCACCAACATCAAAATATTTATAGCAAACTCTAAATTCCTTACCTACCTTTTCAGAAGTCTCGAGGTCCTCTCTAAGCAAGCTTTGTCACCCATGCAAGTAACAGCTATAACCCAAAACACCTCAGTGCTAGGCTAATTACCAACTAACAAAATGAGGAAATATTCAATGAACAATGAATCATGCGTAATACACTCCCACCAGAAATATTTTTTTAAATTTTGTTTAATTTGTATTTGTGTGAGTAATTATTTAGTCATTTTTATTTGTATGACTAAATAAGTTTTTAGTCAATGACCAATTTAGTCATTTATTTACTCATTTATAGCTGAGTTACAAAAAATTAATAAAATATAGATATTTTTAGTTGTTGTGACTAAATTTTTAAGTCATGTAGTCATTTATTTTCTAAATTATACTAGTGTTTTTTATTTAGGTAATAATTTAGGTGACAATTCAGGTGATGGGTCCACTCCAATTGATGACAAAACTTCTGGGAGCCATAACTTTTGCATCGTAGCTCTAATTGACTCATCATTTGATCTGTTGGAAAGAAAAGAATGAGGAGAATATGGTGAGATGGCATGGAGATATGATTGATGGATTTTGACACCTAAAAACTCAATGGAAGTGCCCTAAATTTCAATTTTAGTAGTGCAGTCTAAAAATAGTAAGTTTTTAAAAATAGTAATTCCTTGAATTTTGTATTGTTGTAAATCATGGAAGTCAAACCACTTAATCTCCCTTGAGATTGGTCACCTTCCACATCCTCCTCACACCTTCAAAACATGTATAAATAAATATGTAACCCAAAATGGAAATCAGACATCTCCTCTCAGAGATAGGCATATGTTTGGGTCTACAAATTTGATCAATAAAACATCTCTTCTTAGAGATAACATTATTTGAATTGCGTTGTTATTATTTCTTGAATTATCTTTCAACCAAAGCTTTTGAGTTTTGGATCAGTGGTATCAGAGTATTTTGTCTTTAGAGTGTATGATCCCAAGGATGAGGTCAGATTATAAGAAGCTTGGGTGGAAAATAAAACCAACAAACTCTCCACCTATTCGCTTCAAATGACTTCAAATGGTGGACAACACCGAGACATCTAATCCTTTCAAGGAAATGGTGAATTAATTCCTCCAACAGTAGCAAGTGAAAATGCTACAACAATTGACTCAAATTCTCCAACAAATCTTGATGGGAAATTTTAGATCCTCATCTACACCCCCACATCCTTTCAGTGCCCCAACACCCTTCAAGGTTCAGGTGAATTTTGATAACCCTACATTTGAAGGCAAAATCAATGTTGATGTAGTATAAATTTGGTTAGATAAATTGTCATCTTATTTTTTTATAAATAAATTCATCGATAAAGAGAAGATCACCTTTGCTCTCTTAAAAGCATCATTGCCTGTCAAAAATTGGTGGAAAGTATAAAAAAAAGATTTAGTGCAGATGATATTGGGCTTGAGGTGGAACCTACCTAGGATGATTTCATAGAAGCTGTAAAGGAAGAATACTACCCCATTGGAGCATACGATGATCTGTATATAGAGTGGCAACAAATTTGTCAAGGTAAGGAATAGTATGTTCAAGATTACACTGACATTTTTCATTCTCTATCTACGATATTAGGCATCCAAGAAAGTGAGAAATATAAGGTTCTCAAATATCATGGTAGACTAAAATGGTACATACGGGGAATAATGGAACTCTTCAATTTGGAAACCATCAGTGAGGCATATAAGTTCGCAGTAAAGATTGAACAGAAGCATGGAAGAATGAATATGAAGAGTCAACCTTCAAAATGGAAAAGTGACAAAGAAAGTCAAACATGAGGCCAAAATTGGAAGTAAAAGGAAGGAAAGACTAGGAAGTGGTGTGATTATCACAAATCTAGAACTCACTCCAAAGAATAATGTTGAGCCATCAAGTCCCTACTTTTTGAGTCACAAACCTCAACATCTACTGCTCTACCTCATACAGACCCTACAGTTGAAGAGGTTGAAGAAGAAATTGTAGATGATGTGCCCAAAGCCATTATTGCTTCATCACAGACCCATGAGGAGAGACTACATGACAAGGAAAGGTTGTTTCACTCTAAGTTATGGGTGAAAGGTAAGCCTCTACATTTCATTCTTGATAGTGGAAGTCAAAATAATTTAATCTCTGTTAATATTGTGAAAAGCCTAAATCTGCCCATGAAGCATCACCTAAAGTCATATAGTATTGGATGGTTGAGTCTAGGGAGAAACCTCCGTGTCACCCACCAATGTCTTCTCTCATATGTAATAAAACCTTTCCAAGATGAGGTCTTATGTGATGTGGTCAATCTAGATGTTTGTGATGTATTCTTTGATCAGCCATTCATGTATGATCGACATGGCATCTATGAATCAAGAACTCAAATGATCACTCTCACTATTGTAACATAGTGCTAAAGGGTACTAGAGGTACCACCTTCTACATCTATCTCTCTGATTAGTGCCAAGAAATTTTTTTTCATGGTGGTCAAGCCACTAGAATCGAAAAGGGTTAATGTTGCAGCCTTGAATACACAAGAACAACACAATTCCATAAATCACAGTCCATTCCAAGTATGCATTGGGAATAAAATTGAAGTAAAACTAACACATTTGATGAAAAATGTTGATGAAATGAGGGTTGTTTCTTCTCAAGGAGGGAGGAATGATTTGGGCTTCAATTTAGGAGACAATTCAAGTGATGGGTCCACCCCAATTAATGATGGAAATTTTGGGAGCCATAACTTTTGCACCGTATATCCAATTGACTCACCGTTTGAACCATTGGAAAGCTGAGAATGAGGAAAATGTGGTGAGATGGCATGGATATTTTCTCAATGAATTTTGACCCCTAAAAACCCAATGGAAGTTCCCTAAATTTCAATTTTAGTAGTGCAGTCTAAAAATAGTAAGTTTCTAAAAATAGTAATTCCTCAAATTATGTATTGTTGTAAATCATGGAAGTCAAACCACTTAATCTCCCTAAATATTGGTGACCTTCCACATCCTCCTCACACCTTCAAAACATGTATAAATAAATATGTAACCTATAATAGAAATCAGACATCTCTTCTCAGAGATAGGCATATGTTTGGGTCTACAAATTTTTTGAATAAAACATATCTTCTCAAAAATAGCATTATTTGAATTATGTTGTTCTTATTTCTTGAATTATATTTCAACCAAATATTTTGAGTTTTGGATCAGTGATATCAGAGTGGTTTGTCTTTAGAGTGTATGGTCCCAAGGACAAGGTCAGATTACAGGAAGTTTGGGTGGAAAATAAAACCAATAAACTCTCCACCTATTCGCTCCAAATGACTTCAAATGGTGGACAACATCGAGACATCTGATACTTTCAATGAAATGGTGAATGAATCCCTCCAATAGTAGTAAGTGCAGATGCTACAACAATTCACTCAAATTCTCCAATAAATCTTGATGGAAAATTTTGGTACCTCATCTACACCCTCACATCCTTTCAATGCCCCAACACCCATCAAAGTTCAAGGGAATTTTGACATCCTTACATTTGAAGGCAAAATCAATGATAATGTAGTAGAAAATTAGTTGGATCAATTTTCATCTTATTTTTCTATAAATAAATTCACCAATAAAGAGAAGATCACCTTTACTCTTTTGAAAGCATCATTGCCTATCAAAAATTGGTGGGAAGTGTACAAAAAGAGATTCAGTGTAGATGATATTAGCCTTGAGGTGGAACCTACCTAGGATGATTTCATAGAAGCTATAAAGGAAGATTACTACCCCATTAGAGCATATGACGATATGTATATATAGTGGCAACAACTTCACCAAGGTAAGGAATAGTCTGTTCAAGATTACACTAACATTTTTCATTCTCTATCTGTGAGATTGGGCATCTAAGAAAGTGAAAAACACAAGGTTCTCAAATATCATGGTAGACTACAATCATACATACAGGGAGAAATAGAACTCTTTAATTTAGAAACAATCAGTGAGGTGTACAAGTTCGTAGTGAAGATTGAGCAGAAGCATGGAAGAATGAATATGAAGAGTCAACCTTTAAAATGGAAAAGTGACAAAGAAGGTCAAACACGAGGCCAAAATTTAAAAAAAAAAGGAAGGAAAGACTAGAGAGTGGTGTGATTACCACAAATCTGGAACTCACTCCAAAGAAGAATGTTGATCCATCAAGTCCCTACTTTTTGAGTCACAATCCTCAACATCTACTGATCTACCTCATACAGACCCTACAATTGAAGAGGTTGAATAAGAAAGTGTAGATGTTGAGTTCGAAGCCATTATGGCTTCATCACATACCCATGAGGAAAGGCTAGAACACAAGGAAATATTGTTTCACTCTACGTTATGGGTGAAAGATAAGCCTCTACATTTCATTCTTGATAGTGGAAGTCAAAATAATTTAATCTCTGCTAATGTTGTGAAAAGCCTAAATCTATCAATGAAGCCTCATCCAAAGCCATACAGTATTAGATGGTTGAGTCTAGGGAGAAACCTCTGTGTCACCCACCAATGTCTTCTATCATATGTAATAAAACCTTTCCAAGATGAGGTCTTATATGATGTGGTCAATCTAGATGTTTGTGATGTACTCTTTGGTCAGCCATTCATGTATGATCAGCATGGCATCTATGAATTAAGAATTTGAAGGATCACTCTCACTCTTGAAACACAGTGCTATAGGGTACCAAAACTACCACCTTCTATATTTGTCTCTCTGATTAGTACCAAGAAATTTGTTCTCATGGTGGTCAAGCCACAAGAATCCAAAAGGGTTGATGTTGCAGCGTTGAGTACACAAGAACAACACAATTCCATAAATCACAGTCCATTCCAAGTATGCATCAGGAATCAAATCAAAGTAAAACTACCACACTTGATGAAAAATATTGATGCAATGAGGACCGTTTCTTCTCATGGAGGGAGGAATTATCTAGGCAACAATTTAGATGACAATTCAGGTGACGGGTCCACCCCAATTGATGACAAAACTTTTGGGAGCCATAACTTTTGCATTGTAGCTCTAATTGACTCATCGTTTGAACCATTGGAAAGATAAGAATGAGGAGAATGTGGTGAGATGGAATGGATATTTTCTTGATGTATTTTAACCCCTGAAAACCCAATGGAAGTGCCCCAAATTTCAATTTTAGTAGTGCAATCTAAAAATAGTAAGTTTCTAAAAATATTAATTCCTCAAATTGTGTATTGTTGTAAATCGTGGAAGTGGAACAACTTAATCTCCCTCGAAATTGATGACCTTCCACATCCTCCTCACACCTTAAAAATATTTATAAATAAAGATGTAACACAAAATGAAAATCAGACATCTCTTCTCAAAGATAGGCATATGTTTGGGTTTGCAAATTTGATTAATAAAACATCTCTTCTTGGAGATAGCATTATTTGAATTGTGTTGTTCTTGTTTCCTAAATTATATTTCAACTAAATCTTTTGAGTTTTGGATCATTGGTATCAGAGTGATTTGTCTTTAGAGTGTATGATCCCAAGGATGAGGTTAGATTACACGAAGCTTGGGTGGAAAATAAAACCAGCAGACTCTCCATCAATTCACTCTAAATGACTTCAAATGGTGGACAAAACTAAGACATACAATCCTTTCAAGGAAATGGTGAGTGAATTCCTCCAACAGTAGCAAGCAGAGACGCTACAACAATTTTCTCAAATTCTCCAACAAATCTTGATGGGAAATTTTGGTTCCTCATCTACACCCCCACATCCTTTTAGTGCCCCAACACCCATCAAGGTTCAGGTGAATTTTGATATACCTACATTTGAAGGACAAATCAATGCTGATGCAATAGAAAATTGGTTGGATCAATTGTCATCTTATTTTTATATAAATAAATTCACTGATAAAGAGAAGATCACCTTTTCTCTTTTGAAAGCATCATTGCCTGTCAAAAATTTGTGGGAAGTGTACAAAAAGAGATTCAGTGTAGATGATATTGTCCTTGAGGTGGAACCTATCTGGGATGATTTCATAGAATTTGTAAAGGAAGAATACTACCCCATTAGATCATACGAATATCTGTATGTAGAGTGGCAACAACTTCACCAAGGTAAGGAATAGTCTGTTCAAGATTACATTGACATTTTTCATTCTCTATTTGTGAGATTGGGCATCCAAGAAAGTGAAAAACACAAGGTTCTCAAATATCATGGCAGACTACAATGGTACATATGGAGAAAATGGAACTCTTCAATTTAGAAAACATCGGTGAGGCATACAAGTTCGCAATGAAGATTGAGCAGAAGTATGGAAGAATGAATATGAAGATCAACCTTCAAAATGGAAAAGTGACAAAGAAGGTCAAACATGAGGCCAAAATTGGAAGCAAAAGGAAGAAAATATTGAGAAGTGGTGTGATTACCACAAATCTAGAACTCACTCCAAAGAATAATGTTGAGCCATCAAGTCCCTGATTTTTTATTCACAATCCTCAATATCTACTACTCTACCTCATACAAACCCTACAGTTGAAGAGTTTGAAGAATAAATTGTAGATGCTAAGTTCAAATCCATTATTACTTCATCACAGACCCACGAGGAGAGGCTAGATGACAAGGAAAAGTTGTTTCACTCTAAGTTATGGGTGAAAGGTAAGCCTCTACATTTCATTCTTGATAGTGGAAGTCAAAAGAATTTAATTTTTGCTAATGTTATGAAAAGCCTAAATCTGTCAATGAAGCCTCACCCAAAGCCATACAGTATTGGATGGTTGAGTCCAAGGAGAAACCTTCATGTCACCCACCAATATATTCTCTTATATGTAATAAAACCTTTTCAGGATGAGGTCTTATGTGATGTGGTCAATCTAGATGTTTGTGATGTACTCTTTGGTCAGCCATTCATGTATGATTGACATGGCATCTATGAATCAAGAACTTGAAGGATCACTCTCATTCTTAGAACATGGAACTATAGGGTACCAGAGGTACCACCTTCTACATATGTCTCTCGGATTAGTGCCAAAAAATTTGTTCTCATGGTGGTCAAGCCACAAGAATCTAAAAGGGCTGATATTGTAGCCTTGACTACACAAGAACAACACAATTCCATAAATCATAGTCCATTCCAAGTATGCATCAGGAATAAAATCATAGTAAAACTACCATACTTGATCACAAATATTGATGTAATGAGGACCATTTCTTCTCAAGGAGGGAGGAATGATCTGGGCAATAATTTAGGTGACAATTTAGGTGACGGGTGTACCCTAATTGATGATGGAATTTTTGGGAGCCATAACATTTGCACTATAGCTCTAATCAAATCATCGTTTGAACCATTGGAAAGCTAAGAATGAGGAGAATGTGGTGAGATAGCATGGAGAGTTAATCCATGGATTTTGACCTCTAAAAACTCAATGGAAGTGCCCCAAATTTCAATTTTAGTAGTGAAGTCTTAAAATAGTAAGTTTCTAAAAATAATAATTCCTTGAATTCTATATTCTTGTAAATCATGAAAGTTGAACCAATTAATATTCCTCGAGATTGGTGACCTTCCACATCCTCCTCACACCTTTAAAATATGTATAAATAAAGATGTAACCCAAAATGGAAATTAGACATCTCTTCTCAAAGATAGGCATATGTTTGGGTTTGCAAATTTGATCAATAAAACATCTCTTCTCAGAGATAACATTATTTTAATTGTGTTGTTCTTGTTTCTTGAATTATCTTTCAACCAAATATTTTGAGTTTTGGATCAGTGGTATCAGAGTGGTTTGTCTTTAGAGTGTATGATCCCAAGGATGAGGTCAGATTACAGGAAGCTTGTGTGGAAAATAAAACCAGCAGACTCTCCACCTATTTGCTCTAAATGATTTCAAATGGCAGACAACACTGAGACATCTAATCTTTTTAATTAAATGTTGAATGAAGCCCTCCAATAGTAGCAAGTGTAGATGCTACAAAAAATTTCTCAAATTTTCCAATAAATCTCATTGGAAAATTTTGGCTCCTCATCTACAATCCCACATCCTTTCAGTGCCCCAACACCCTTCAAGGTTCAGGTGAATTTTGATATCCTTACATTTGAAGGAAAAATCAATGTTGATGTAGTAGAAAATTCCTTAGATCAATTTTCATCTTATTTTTATATAAATAAATTCATCGATAAAGAGAATATCACCTTTGCTCTTTTGAAAGCATCATTATCTGTCAAAAATTGGTGGGAAGTGTACAAAAAGAGATTTAGTGTAGATGATATTTGCCTTGAGGTGGAACCTACCTGGGATGATTTCATAGAAGCTGTAAAGGAAGAATACTACCCCATTGGAGCATATGACGATTTGTATATATAGTGACAACAACTTCACCAAGGTAAAGAATAGTTTGTTCAAGGTTACACTGACATTTTTTATTCTCTATCTACGAAATTGGGCATCTAATAAAGTGAGAAAAATAAGGTTCTCAAATATCATGGTGAACTACAATGGTAAATAGGGGAGAAATGTAAATCTTCAATTTGGAAACCATCAGTGAGGCATACAAGTTTGCATTGAAGATTAAGCAAAAGCATAGAAGAATGAATATGAAGAGTCAACCTTTAAAATGAAAAAGTGACAAAGAAGGTCAAACACGAGGCTAAAATTGGAAGAAAAAGAAAGGAAAGAGTAGAAAGTGGTGTGATTACCACAAATCTAGAACTCACTCCAAAGAATAATGTCAAGCCATCAACTCCCTATTTTCTAACTCATAATACTCAACATGTACTGCTCTACCTCATATAGACCCTACAATTGAAGAGGTTGAAGAAGAAATTGTAGATGTTGAACCCGAAGCCATTGTTGCTTCATCATAGACCCACAAGGAGAGTCTAGATGACAAGGAAAGGTTATTTCACTCTAAGTTATGGGTGAAAGGTAAGCCTCTACATTTCATTCTTGATATTGGAAGTCAAAAGAATTTAATCTCTGGTAATGTTGTGAAAAGCCTAAATCTATTCATGAAGCCTCACCCAAAGCCATCCAGTATTGGATGGTTAAGTCCAAGGAGAAACCTCCATGTCACCCACCAATATCTTCTCTCATATGCAATAAAACCTTTCCAAGATGAGGTCTTATGTGATGTGTTCAATCTAGATGTTTGTGATGTACTCTTTCGTCAGCCATTCATGTATGATCGACATGGCATCTATGAATCAAGAACTTGAAGCATCATTCTAACACTTGGAACATGATGATACAAGGTACCACCTTCTACATATGTCTCTCTGATTAGTGTCAAGAAATTTTTTCTCATGGTGATCAAGCCACAACAATCCAAAAGGGTTGATGTTTCAGCCTTGACTACATAAGAACAACACAATTCCATAAATCACAGTCCATTCCAATTATGCCTCAGGAATCAAATCAAAGTACAACTACCACACTTGATGACAAATATTGATGCAATGAGTACCATTTATTTTCAAGGAGGGAGGAATGATTTGGGTAACAATTTAGGTGGATAATTCAGGGGATGGGTCCACCCCAATTGATGACAAAAATTTTGAGAGCCATAACATTTGCACCGTAGCTCCAATTGACTCACCGTTTGAATTGTTGGAAAGATAATAATGAGGAGAATGTGGTGAGATGGCAAGGATATTTTATTGATGGATTATGACCCCTAAAAACTTAATGGAAGTACCCAAAATTTCAATTTTAGTAGTGCAGTCTAAAAATAGTAAGTTTCAAAAAATAGTAGTTCCTCGAATTCTATATTATTGTAAATCATGGAAGTCAAACCACTTAATCTCCCTAGAGATTGGTGACCTTACACATCCTCCTCACACCTTCAAAAAATTTATAAATAAAGATGTAACCCAAAATATAAATCAAACATCTCTTCTCAGAGATAGGCATATGTTTGGGTCTACAATTTTGATCAATAAAATATCTCTTCTTAAAGATAGCATTATTTGAATTGTGTTGTTATTGTTTCTTAAATTATCTTTCAACCAAAGCTTTTGAGTTTTGGATTAGTGGTACTAGATCAGTTTGTATTTAGAGTGTATGATCCCAAGGATGAAGTTAGATTATGGGAAGCTTAGGTAGAAAATAAAACCAGCAGACTCTCCACCTATTCACTCCAAATGACTTCAAATGGTGGACAACATCGAGACATCTGATCCTTTCAGTGAAATGGTGAATGAAGCTCTCCAATAGTAGCAAGCATAGATTCTATAATAATTTAATTAAATTCTTTGACAAATCTCGATGGAAAATTCTTGCTCCTCATCTACACCCCCACATCCTTTCAGTGGCCCAACACCCTTCAAAGTTTACGTGAATTTTGATATCCCTACATTTGAAGGAAAAATCAATGCTGATGTAGTATAAAATTAGTTGGATCAATTATCATCTTATTTTTTTTGTAAATAAATTCATCGATAAAGAGAAGATCACGTTTTCTCTTTTGAAAGCATCATTGTCTGTCAAAAATTGGTAGGAAGTGTACAAAAAGAGATTCAGTGTAGATCATATTGGCCTTGAGGTGGAACCTACCTAAGATGATTTCATAGAAGTTGTAAATAAAGAATACTACCCAATTGGAGCATATGATGATCTGTATATAGAGTGGAAATAACTTCACCCAAGGTAAGGAACAGTCTGTTCAAGATTACACTAACATTTTTCATTCTCTATATGTGAGATTGGGTGTCTAACAAAGTGAGAAACACAAGGTTCTCAAATATTGTGGTGGATTACAATGGTACATATAGGGAGAAATGGATCTCTTCAATTTGGAAACCAACAGTGAGGCATACAAGTTCAAAGTGAAGATTGATCAGAAGTATGAAAGATTGAATATGAAGAGTCAACCTTCAAAATGAAAAAGTGTCAAAGAAGGTCAAACACGAGGCCAAAATTGGAAGAAAAAAGAAGGAAAGACTAAGAAGTGGTGTGATTACCACAAATCTAAAACTCACTTCAAATAATAATGTTGAGCCATTAAGTTCCTACTTTCTGAGTCACAATCCTCAACATCTACTGCTCTACCTCATACAGACCCTACAGTTGAAGAGGTTGAAGAAGAAATTGTAGATGATGAGCTTAAAGACATTGTTGCTTCATCACAGACCTACGAGGAGAGGCTAGATGATAAGGAAAGGTTGTTTCACTCTAAGTAATGGGTGAAAGGTAAGCCTCTGCATTTCATTCTTGATAGTGGAAATCAAAAGAATTTAATCTCTACTAATGTTGTGAAAAGCTTAAATCTATCCATGATGCCTCACCCAAAGCCATACATTATTGGATGGTTGAGTCCAAGGAGAAACCTTTGTGTCACCCACCAATGTCTTCTCTCATATGCAATAAAACCTTTCCAAGATGAGGTCTTATGTGATGTGGTCAATCTATATGTTTGTGATGTACTCTTTCGTTAGCCATTCATGTATGATCAACATGACATACATGAATCAAGAACATGAAGGATCACTCTCACTCTTGGAACATGGCACTAAAAGGTACTAGAGGTACCACCTTCTACATTTGTCTCTATGATTAGTGCCAAGAAATTTGTTTTCATGGTGGTCAAGCCACTAGAATCCAAAAGGGTCGATGTTGCAGCCTTGACTACACAAGAACAACATAATTCTATAAATCATAGTCCATTCCAAGTATGCATTGGGAATCAAATCAAAGTAAAACTACCACACTTGATGACAAATCTTGATGCAATGAGGACCATTGCTTCTCAAGGAGGGAGGAATAATTTGGGTAACAAATTAGGTGATAATTCAGGTGATGGGTCTACCCCAATTGATGATAGAACTTTTGGGAGCCATAACCTTTGCACCGTAGCTCCAATTGACTCGTCGTTTAAACTGTTGGAAAGTTGAAAATGAGGAGAATGTGCTGAGAAGGCATGGATATCCACTTGATAGATTTTGACCCCCAAAAACCCAATGGAAGTGCCCCAAATTTCAATTTTAGTAGTGCAATCTAAAAATAGTAAGTTTCTAAAAATAGTAATTCCTTGAATTCTATATTGTTGTAAATTGTGGAAGTCAAACCACTTAATCTACCTTGAGATTGGTGACCTTACACATCATTTTCACACCTTAAAAACATTTATAAATAAAGATGTAACATGAAATGGAAATCAGACATCTCTTCTCAAAAATAGGCATATGTTTGGGTCTGCAAATTTGATCAATAAAACACCTCTTCTTAGAGATAGAATTATTTGAATTATGTTGTTCTTGTTTCTTGAATTATATTTCAACCAATTTTTTTGAGTTTTAGATCAGTGGTATCAGATTAGTTTGTCTTTTGAGTGTATGATCCCAAGGATGAGGTTAGATTACAGGAAGCTTGGGTGGAAAATAAAACTAGCAGACTCTCTACCTATTCACTCTGAATGACCTCAAATGGTAGACAACACCGAGACATCCGATCCTTTTGAGGAAATGGTGAATGAAGCTCTCCAATAGTAGCAAGCATAGATGCTACAAAAATTCACTCAAATTCTCCAATAAATCTCGTTGGGAAATTTTGGCTCATCATCTACACCCCCACATCCTTTCAATGCCCCAACACCTTTCAAGGTTCAGGTGAATTTTGATATCCATACATTTGAAGGAAAAATCAATGTTGATGTAGTAGAAAATTAGTTTGATCAATTGTCATTTTATTTCTCTATAAATAAATTCATTTATAAAGAGAAAATCACCTTTGCTCTTTTGAAAGCATCATTGCCTCTCAAAAATTGGTGGGAAGTGTACAAAAAGAGATTCAATGTAGTTGATATTGGTCTTGAAGTAGAATCTACTTATGATGATTTCATAAAAGCTATAAAGGAAGAATATTACCCCATTGGAGCATATGATGATTTGTATATAGAGTGGCAACAACTTTGCCAAGGTAAGGAACTATCTGTTCAAGATTACACTAACATTTTTCATTCTCTATCTACGAGATTGGGCATCCAATAAAGTGAGAAACATAAGGTCCTCAAATATCATGGAAGACTACAATGGTAAATATGGGGAGAAATAAAACTCTTCAATTTGGAAACCATCAGTGAGGCGTACAAGTTCCTAGTGAGGATTGAGTAGAAGCATAGAAGAATGAATATCAAGAGTTAACCTTCAAAATGGAAAAGTGATAAAGAAGGTAAAACACAAGGCCAAAATTGGAAGCAAAAGGAAGGAAAGAATGGGAAGTGGTGTGATTACCAAAAATCTAAAACTCAATCTAGATATTTGTAATGTGGTCAATCTAGATGTTTGTGATGTGGTCAATCTAGATATTTGTGATGTACTCTTTGGTCAGCCATTCATGTATGATCAACATGGCATCAATGAATCAATAATTCAAAGGATCACTCTCACTCTTGGAATGCAGTGTTATAGGGTACTAGAGGTACCACCTTCTACATTTGTCTCTCTAATTAGTGCCAAGAAATTTGTTCTTATGGTGGTCAAGCCACAAGAATCCAAAAGGGTCGATGTTGCAACTTTGACTACACAAGAATAACACAATTTCATAAATCATAGTCCATTCCAAGCATGCATCAAGAATCAAATCAAAGTACAATTGCCACACTTGATGAAAAATCTTGATGCAATGAGGACCATTTCTTCTCAAGGAGGGATGAATGATCTGGGCAAAAATTTAGGCAATAATTTAGGTGACGGGTCCACTCCAATTGATGATGGAACTTCTGAGAGCCATAACTTTTGCACCGTAGCTCCAATTGACTCACCATTTGAACCGTTAGAAAGCTAAGAATGAGGAAAATGCAGTGAGATGACATGGATCTTTTCTCAATGTATTCTAACCCCCAAAAATCTAATGGAAGTTCCCCAAATTTCAATTTTAGTAGTGCAGTCTAAAAAATAGTAAGTTTTTAAAAATAGTAACTCATCAAATTTTGTATTATTATAAAGCATCGAAATTGAACCACTTAATCATCTTCAATATTGGTGACCTTCCACATCCTCCTCACACCTTCAAAATATTTATAAATAAATATGTAACCCAAAATGGAAATCAGACATCTCTTTTTAGAGATAGGCATATGTTTGCGTCTGCAAATTTGATCAATAAAACAGCTCTTCTCAGAGATAGCATTATTTGAACTGTGTTGTTCTTATTTCTTGAATTATCTTTCAACCAAAGATTTTGAGTTTTGGATCAGTGGTATCAGATTAGTTTGTCTTTAGAGTGTATGATCCCAAGGATGAGGTCAGATTATAGGAAGCTTGGGTGGAAAATAAAACTAGCATACTCTCCACCTATTCACTCTAAATGACTTCAAATGGTAGACAACACTGAACCATCTGATCCTTTCAAGGAAATGGTGAATGAAGCCCTTAAACAATAGCAAGCATAGATGCTACAATAATTCACTCAAATTCTCCAATAAATCTCAATGGGAAATTATGGATCCTCATTTACACCCCCACATCCTTTCAGTGCCCTAACACCTTTCAAGGTTAAGGTGAATTTTGATATCCCTACATTGAAGGAAAAATATATGTGGATGTAATAGAAAATTGGTTAGATCAATTATCATCTTATTTTTCTATAAATAAATTCACTAATAAAGAGAAGATCACCTTTGCTCTTTTGAAAGCATCATTGCCTATCAAAAATTAGTGGGAAGTGTACAAAAAGGGATTCAATGCAAATGATATTGGCCTTGAGGTGGAACATACCTATGATGATTTCATAGAAGCTATAAAGGAATAATACTACCCCATTAGAGCATATGATGATTTGTATATAGAGTGGCAACAACTTCACCAAGGTAAGAAACAATCTGTTCAATATTACACTGATATTTTTCATTCTCTATCTGTGAGATTAGGCATCCAAGAAAGTGAGAAACACAAGGTTCTCAAATATCATGGTGGAATACAATGGTACATATGGGGAGAAATAGAACTCTTCAATTTAGAAACCATCGGTGAGGTGTAAAAGTTCACAGTGAAGATTGAGCAAAAGCATGGAAGAATGAATATGAAGAGTCAACCTTTAAAATGGAAAAGTGACAAAGAAGGTCAAACATGAGGAAAAAATTAGAAGCAAAAGGAAGAAAAGATTGGGAAGTGGTGTGATTACCACAAATCTGGAACTCACTACAAAGAAGAATATTGATCCATCAAGTCCTTGATTTTTGAGTCACAATCTTCAACATCTACTGCTCTACCTCATACAGACCCTGCAGTTGAAGAGGTTGAAGAAGAAATTGTAGATGTTGAGTTTGAAGCCATTGTTACTTCATCATAGACCCACGAGAAGAGGCTAGATGACAAGGAAAGGTTCTTTGACTCTAAGTTATGGGTGAAATGTAAGCCTCTATATTTTATTCTTGATAGTGGAAGTCAAAAGAATTTAATCTCTGCTAATGTTGTGAAAAGTCTAAATCTATCCATGAAACCTCACCCAAAGCCATACAGTATTAGATGGTTGAGTCCAAGGATAATCCTCCATGTCACCCACCAATATCTTCTCTCATATGCAATAAAACCTTTCTAAAATGAGGTCTTATGTGATGTGTTCAATCTAGATGTCTGTGATGTACTCTTTGGTTAGCCATTCATGTATGATCGACATGGCATCTATGAATCAAGAACTTGAAGGATTACTCTCACTTTAAGAACATGGCACTACAGGGTACTAGAGGTACCACCTTCTCCATCTATCTCTTTGATTAGTGCCAAGAATTTTTTTCTCATGGTGGTCAAGCCACAAGAATCCAAAAGGGCCGATGTTGCAGCCTTGACTACACAAGAACAACACAATTCCATAAATCACAGTCTATTCTAAGTATGCATCAGGAATCAAATCATAGTACAACTACCACACTTGCTAAAAAATATTGATGTAATGAGGACCATTGATTCTTAATGAGGGAGGAATGATCTGGGAAACAATTTAGGTGATAATTTAGGTGACGGGTGTACCCTAATCGATGATGCAACTTTTGGGAGCCATAACTTTTGCAATGTAGCTCCAATTAACTCATCATTTGAACCATTAGAAAAATAAGAATGAGGAGAATGTGTTGAGATGGAATGGAGATTTGATTCATAGATTTTGATCCCCAAAAAACCAATGGAAGTGTCCCAAATTTTAATTTTAGAAGTGTAGTCTAAAAATAGTAAGTTTCTAAAAATAGTAATTCCTCGAATTCTATATTATTGTAAATCATGGAAGTTGAACCAATTAATATTCCTCAAGATTTGTGACCTTCCACATCCTCTTCACACCTTCAAAATATGTATAAATAAATATGGAACCCAAAATGGAAACTAGACATCTCTTCTCAGAGATAGGCATATGTTTGGGTTTGCAAATTTGATCAATAAAACATCTCTTCTCAGAGATAGCATTATTGTAATTATATTGTTCTTGTTTCTTGAATTATCTTTCAATAAAATATTTTGAGTTTGAATCAGTGGTATCAGAGTGGTTTGTCTTTAGAGTGTATGATCCTAAGGACAAGGTCAGATTACAGGAAGCTTGGGTGGAAAATAAAACCAGCAGACTCTCCACCTATTCGCTCCAAATGATTTCAAATGGAAAATAACATCAAGACATCTAATCCTTTTAATGAAATGGTGAATGAATCCCTCCAATAGTAGAAAGCGTATATGCTACAACAATTCGCTAAAATTCTCCAATAAATCTTGTTGAAAAATTTTGGCTCCTCATCTACAATCCCACATCCTTTCAGTGCCCCAACACCCTTCAAAGTTTAGGTGAATTTTGATATCCCTACATTTAAATGAAAAATCAATGCTGATGTAGTAGAAAATTGTTTGGATCAATTATCATCTTATTTTTCTATAAATAAATTCATTGATAAAGAGAATATCACCTTTGCTCTTTTGAAAGCATCATTGCCTGACAAAAATTGGTGGGAAGTATACAAAAAGAGATTCAGTGTAGATGATATTGGCCTTGAGGTGGAACCTACTTGGGATGATTTCATAGAAGCTATAAAGGAAGAATACTACCCCATTGGAGCATATGATGATTTGTATATAGAGTAGCAACAACTTCACCAAGGTAAGGAACAATCTATTCAAGATTACACTGACATTTTGTATTCTCTATCTACGAGATTGGGCATCCAAGAAAGTGAGAAACATAAGGTTCTCAAATATCAAGGTGGACTACAATGGTACATATGGGGAGAAATGGAACTCTTCAATTTGGAAACCATTAGTGAGGTGTACAAGTTTGCATTGAAGATTAAGTAGAAGCATAGAAGAATGAATATGAAGAGTCAACCTTTAAAATGAAAAAGTGACAACTAAGGTCAAACACGAGGCTAAAATTGGAAGGAAAAGGAAGGAAAGACTGGAAAGTGGTGTGATTACCACAAATATATAACTCACTCCAAAGAATAATGTCAAGCCATTAAGTCCCTACTTTATGAGTCACAATCCTCAACATCTACTACTCTGCCTCATACAGACCCTACAGTTGAAGAGGTTGAAGAAGAAATTATAGATGCTAAGCCCAAAGCCATTGTTGCTTCATCATAGACCCACAAGGAGAGGCTAGATGACAAGGAAAGGTTATTTCACTCTAAGTTATGGGTGAAAGGTAAGCCTCTGCATTTCATTCTTGATAGTGGAAGTCAAAAGAATTTGATCTCTGCTAATGTTGTGAAAAGCCTAAATCTATCCATGAAGCCTCACCCAAAGCCATACAGTATTGGATGATTTTGTCCAGGAAGAAACCTCTGTGTCACCCACCAGTGTCTTCTCTCATATGCAATAAAACCTTTCCAAGATGAGGTCTTATGTGATGTGGTCAATCTAGATGTTTGTGATGTACTCTTTGGTCAGCCATTCATGTATGATCGACATGGCATCTATGAATCAAGAACTCGAAGGATCACTCTCACTCTTGGAACATGATGTTATAGGGTACTAGAGGTACCACCTTCTACATCTATCTCTCTGATTAGTGCCAATAAATGTGTTCTCATGGTGGTCAAGCCATAAGAATCCAAAAGGGCTGATGTTACAGCCTTGACTACACAAGAACAACACACTTCCATAAATCACAGTCCATTTTAAGTATGCATCGAGAATCAAATCGAAGTAAAACTACCACACTTGATGAGAAATATTAATGCAATGAGGACCATTACTTCTCAAGGAGGGAGGAATGATCTGGGAAATAGTTTAGGTGACAATTCAGGTGATGGGTCCACCCCAATTGATGACAGAACTTTTGGGAGCCATAACTTTTGCACCGTATCTCCAATTGACTCACCATTTGAAAAGTTGGAAAGCTAAGAATGAGAAGAATGTGGTGAGATGGCATGGAGTTTTTCTCATTGTATTTTGACCCTCAAAAATCTAATGGAAGTTCCCCAATTTTAATTTTAGTAGTGCAGTCTAAAAATAGTGAGTTTCTAAAAATAGTAATTCCTCAAATTTTGTATTATTGTAAATCATGGAAGTCAAACCACTTAATCTCCCTTAATATTAGTGACCTTTCACATCCTCCTTACACCTTAAAAACATGTATAAATAAATATGTAACCTAAAATGGAAATCAAACATCTCTTTTTAGAGATAGGCTTATGTTTGGGTCTAGAAATTTGATTAATAAAACATCTCTTCTTAGAGATAGCATTATTTGAATGCCGTTGTTCTTGTTTCTTGAATTATCTTTCAACCAAACCTTTTGATTTTTAGATTAGTGGTATCAAAGTGGTTTGTCTTGAGAGTGTATGATCCCAAAGATGAAGTCAAATTATAAAAAGCTTGGGTGAAAAATAAAACCAACAGACTCTCCACCTATTCGCTCCAAATGACTTCAAATGGTAGACAACACCAAGACAACCAATCCTTTAAAGGAAATGGTGAATGAAGACCTCCAATAGAAAAAATTTTATATGCTACAACAATTCACTCAAATTTTCCAACAAATCTCAATGGGAAATTTTGGTTCCTCATCTACACCCCCACATTCTTTCAGTGCCCCAACATCTTTCAAGGTTCAGGTGAATTTTGATATCCCTAAATTTGAAGGAAAAATCAATGCTGATGTGGTATAAAATTGGTTGGATCAATTTTCATCTTATTTTTTTATAAATAAATTCACCAATAAATAGAAGATCATCTTTGCTCTTTTGAAAGCATCATTGCTTATCAAAAATTGGTGGGAAGTGTACAAAAAGAGATTCAGTGTAGATGATATTGGTCTTGAGGTGGAACCTACATGGGATGATTTCATAGAAGCTATAAAGGAAGAATACTACCCCATTGGAGCATATGATGATCTATATATAAAGTGGCAAAAACTTGGCCAAGGTAAGGAATAGTTTGTTCAAGATTACACTAACATTTTTTATTCTCTATCTGTGAGATTGGGCATCCAAGAAAGTGAGAAACATAAGGTTCTCAAATATGATGGTGGACTACAATGGTACATATGGGGATAAAAGGAACTCTTTAATTTGGAAACCATCAATGAGGCATACAAGTTCGTAATAAAGATTGAGCAAATGCATGGAAGAATGAATATGAAGAGTCAACCTTCAAAATGGAAAAGTGACATAGAATGTCAAACACGAGGCTAAAATTGGAAGCAAAAGGAAGGAAAGACTGGGAAGTGGTGTGATTACCAAAAATATAGAACTCACTCTAAATAAAAATGTTGAGCCATCAAGTCCCTACTTTTTGAGTCACAATCCTCAACGTCTACTGCTTTGCCTCATATAGTCCCTACAATTGAAGAGGTTGAAGAAGAAATTATAGATGATGAGATCAAAGCCATTATTTTTTCATCATAGACCCACGAGGAGAGGCTAGATGACAAGGAAAGGTTGTTTCACTCTAATTTATGGGTGAAAGGTAAGCCTCTACATTTTATTCTTGATAGTGGAAGTCAAAATAATTTGATCTCTACTAATGTTGTGAAAAGCCTAAATATGTCCATGAAGCCTCACCCAAAGCCATACAGTATTAGAAGGTTGAGTCTAGGTAGAAACCTTCATGTCACCCACAAATGTCTTCTCTCATATGAAATAAAACCTTTCCAAAATGAGTTCTTATGTGATGTGGTCAATCTAGATGTTTGTGATGTACTCTTTGGTCAGCGATTCATGTATGATTGACATGGCATCTATGAATCAAGAACTCGAAGGATCACTCTCACTCTTAGAACATGGCACTATAGGGTACTAGAGGTACCACCTTCTACATCTGTCTTTTTGATTAGTGCCAATAAATTTGTTCTCATGGTGGTCAAGCCATAAAAATCCAAAAGGGTCGATGTTACAGCCTTGACTACATAAGAACAAAACAATTCCATAAATCACAGTCCATTCCAAGTATGCATTGGGAATAAAATCAAAGTAAAACTACCACACTTGATAAATATTGATGAAATGAGGACCATTTCTTCTCAAGGAGGGAGGAATGATCTAGGCAATAATTTAGGTGATGGTTCCACCCCAATTGATGACAAAACTTTTGAGAGCCATAATTTTTGCATCGTAACTCCAATTGACTCGTCGTTTGAACCGTTAGAAAGATAAGAATGAGGAGAATGTGGTGAGATGGAATGGATCTTTTATTTATGGTTTTTTACCCTTAAAAACCTAATTTAAGTGCCCCAAATTTTAATTTTAGTAGTGCAATCTAAAAATAGTAAGTTTCTAAAAATAGTAATTCCTCGAATTTTGTATTGTTGTAAATCATGGAATTTGAACCACTTAATATCCCTCAATATTGGTGACCTTCCACATCCTCATCACACCTTTAAAACATGTATAAATAAATATTTAACCCAAAATTGAAATCAAACATCTCTTCTCCAAGATAGGCATATGTTTGGGTCTGCAAATTTGATCAATAAAACATCTCTCCTCAGAGATAACATTATTTGAATTATGTTGCTATTATTTCTTGAATTATCTTTCAACCAAATATTTTGATTTTTGGATCATTTTTAACCATTTACCATAAGCTTGACCAATATAAGACAACTAATCACCTCAATCGCACAAAATAAAGGACACACATAAGCAAAGCAAACACACATGTGCTCAAGGCACTTAGGGGAATCAGAAAACAAACTAATATTCACAAATAGCAACTAATCATACCTCATTTCCAAGATCAAAAGGAAATTTTATTTCATCTTCTTCTTCATGAGATAAAACATATTGCTAAACATGTTTCTCCTTGGATTGGATGCTTTGTATATCAGACCTATTCCTTGGCACTTTACTTGATCTGCTCTCAAGTAGATCATCCTTGAATATGTCCCTAATATATATATATATATATATATATATATATATATATATATATATATATATATATATATATGTATGTATGTATGTATGTATTCCTATTGAACTTATACACATACCTCATACTTATTCCCACTCTTTATCTCATGGTCAACCTGCACCTTCTTTGTAGGCATGGGTTCAAGAGTAGTGGTTTCTTATTCCTTAGAAAATTGAGGCCAATAGGATATTGTTCCATCCTTCAATAGCTTATGTGTTTATCCCAAGTGATTGAGAGGATTATATCCCATCTTGATGATTTCAAACATATCATGATGAAATTTATATGTCTCTTGAAAGGATAGATTTGAAAAGTTACCTTTTCTTTGCATACTCAATTGAGTGCCAAGGTTGTCTTTTCCATTCCTTACTGAATCATAGCCTTCTTGAAGAGGGGTATAACCTGATCCAATGATTTCAAACAAGTCATTCAAATGTTGATTAATAAATTTTCCTTTCCCATCCATGATATTTTTCAAAGTGATGTAAGAACCAATGACTATTTCCTCTTTGGCAAAAGGAAAACATTCTTCCTCATCAACCCAATCAAAGGTTTCCACATAATAAATAACCTATTCTTCATCATGTATGACCTCTTGAGGGATCTAAATTTTCATATAAACCTATAAAATAGGACTTTGGTTCTCAACGTCTGCAAGATCGTCCATCTCCTTCTCCTTCTTGGTGATGCCAAGACTAGGCATCTTAAAATCAGGGGACTTAGTCCAATGAGGTTGCTAAGGAGTTAGGCTTTCTTCAAGAAAGAGTTTTGAGTTTTTGTCAACCAATTAATCCTGTTTAGGTTCCCATACCATAGGTTCATCAAGGAAAAGTTTGATGCAGTGAGGACAAAATGAACTTATTTGTGGAGGTGGCACATAGAACTTAAAATCAGATTGGGAGTGAAATAGAGGGGGTTCTTTTAGAATCTCTTTAGGAAGGGGAGGCAAACCTTGGGCTAAAATGGCTTAATTTTCTTCCTTTAACTTAAAATAACTTAATTGAAATATTATTTGGCTTGTGCATTCTCTTGAGGAAGGTTAGATGGGGTGTGTTTAGACATATGATCTTCTTTTGGGTCTAAACCTTCCATCACACCTTGACTTAACAATTTCATCTTTGACTCTAACTCTTCAATTTGCTTGGATAGGTTCTCTTGGAAAAGCTTTTTTTGAATTTCATAGGCATCTTTATGAGGATGAGGAGAACAAGAGGGCTGACATGGAAGACAAGGAGTCTCTTGAGGAAGGGCGAGAGGGACTTGCATATGATCAAGCTCTTTCTCAACTTCACTCTCCTTATCAAGGTTTTTGTCCTCTTTCTTTACCTATGATTCCACTACCTTATTCCAACTTATAATTTTGGAATTAGGAGTCTCTTTTTTAGGTAGTAGTGCAACTTGAGGAGTGGATAAAAATTTTAAGAAGCTTGGGATCTCATTAGGCTTGGATTTTCCACCTTGTCTCCAACTTGGAATCTCATATTTATAGGTCACTTCTTGAGGTGGGGATGTAATTAGAGAGGGAGATGAGGGATTATATTCAAATTATATTGATGATGACATGTACTTATACATATGCATATTATCCAACCCAATCTACCTTTCAATATTAGCTTCAAGAAAAAGGTTTCCCTTTTCAACTCTCTCTTTTAGCTGATTAGGAAAAGGATGACTTTGATAAGCTTGATTGGGCTCATGAGTAGGGGTCAAATAGGACTGATAAAAATATTGGAGAATTGGATATGAATGATGATAGGTTTGGTGAGGCTACCTTTCATTAATTCTTAGGCTATCCTCTAAGGATGAAACTAGACCACTCACATCTAACATTTCACTTATGAGCCTTTGCCAATTGGCTCTCTCAATAGGTGCCTACTCTCTTTTAACTGGATCTAATGCATCTCTCACCTTATGAATGAAATGATTAGGAATATATATACCATATCCCCTTTTTGTGTCAAGATCCAACATGTACTGTTCATATCCCAAAAGTGTTTGTTTGAAGGTGGAAATGGATTGACTTGAGAAGTGGCTAGGTTGAATAGGAGAAGCAAGATATTGAGAAGGTTGACTATAGTACTGATACACTTCATGATAAGGTTGAAAATTATCATATTGGGGCTGAAAATAATCATGAGAAGGCTGGTAAGGATTTTCATAAGCTTGGTAAACCTCACCAACTTGTGTAAAACAAAACTTAGCACCAAATTCAGCCATGGAACTTCATTGAAATCAAGAACACAAAGAAATGTATCACCAACAATCTTCAAAAAGAAACTTGGGTTGCTTGACCAGATGATGTATCTTTGAATTTTCCATTGATGTTTGGATAGATGCCTTCAAAGGCTGATGTGTTGAAATACAACACCAAAAATATTGCAGCTTCTTGGACCTAGAGTCCCATCGAGCATGCCAAAAATTGTTGTCACTTGGATTTTCACCCATTAATGAGATGTCTCAGATCTCCTCATCCAAGTGGCACAATTTAAACACCTCTAGGCTTGTGGGTAGCCTAAGGATGATGTGACTCTCTAGGTAGGGATAGCTCCATTTATGTACCACTTTGGATCACTACTACACCTAAAATTTGGGGGGGGAGGGAGAGATAAAATTGCAAGAAAACTATTCTAAGGGAGGTGATACAACAAATAAGTTGATGACTTCTCACCAACTGCATGTTACACATGAAACCAAGAGACTAAATAAACATACACTTCTCCAATATTCATCTTCTCACATCAATATTACATAATGAGGTTATGGATGAATGTTTATGCTAAGAGGAATAGATAAGAGGAAATGAATTGCACTAGTGAATATACTAACTCTCTCAACCTTGACACTTCTTAGAACACTTCACATGCCTTGCAAGAAGAAGCTTTCTAACTAAAAATAGGATGAAAGAATGAGACAACATGCTAAGTAAATAATAGTTATCACTAAGCAATATAAATCATCCAAGTAAAACACACTATGAATAGTCATGAAGAGGTAAAAATTAGTAGTCTTGTTGATCAAATGGTATGCAAATGAGAAGGGCTTTGCCATACTTAGGTGGAGCATAAGTTACAATGGCTAAAATGGCTAGTTCTTATAGAACTTGAGAGAGAGAGGAGAAGAGAAAAGTCCAAGGGTCACAAGGATACTTTTTGAGATTATAAAATGAGTTACTTGTGCATGAAAATATGATATGGGATGAACTATGCAAGGTCAAAAGGACAAGTGGCCATACAACGCATGAATCTCATGAAAAGTGGCATGAAAGTTCTCATTCTAACTTAAAAAATTGCCTTCATGATTTGGACCTATTTTAACATCCTAAAAATGATTAGGCATAGGTATAATGATTTTAATAGAGGGGAAAGATTTCATACATGCCTCTCTATGCATTGGTTGTAGGCCTAGTCATCTAGAATCATCTGGGAATGAGCCATCATCATATGTAGTCCTAAAAACTCTTCCTTCATGCACCCTACACTTGGCCTCAAAAAAGGCATTAGTTTTCCATGAAAATCATTAGGATGGAGTGTATTACACATTTCAAGACCCATGGCCTTATATGCATTAGGCACACCTTAAAATCAGCTCACTTGAAGTTTTCCACCCTTCTCACTAGCTTGGTCACTATGTTAGTTTTGACTGGCTAAGATAAAGCAACTAGTTTAGGAACTTAGGAGTTATTAAAATTAATTAAATTAACATGGTTATTTATATTAATTCCTAATATTTTCTCCCATGTGATTGCAATCTCTTTAAACCTCTTGGAACTTGCATAATGCATAAAATAGTAAAAAAAAACCCCTCTTTTGTACCCCATCCATACAATTTTTTATATTCCAATAAGATGGGTATGAGCCTAAGAGAGTAATTTGAAATTTAAAATAATAATCTTGGTAAAAATATTCCATTAGAGTAGCTTTCTAACCTCATTTCTCCAATCAAGTCACTGGTAAGGGTTTTGCAAGGGTTTTGAACAGTTTGACCTCTTAAGCTTTATTCATAAAGGTTAGATGTTGAAGTTGACAACCAATTATACCCCTGATAAATCCTCTAAAATTCCTTGACATCCATTCAAATCCTCATGAAATATGTGATCAATCAAACCTCTCCTAACGAGCTTGTTTCTCCACTTTGCATGGGTCTAATTTAGCCCTGAGCCAAAAGATGGACTCATGATTTTTCTATAAAATTTGGAAGATAAAACAAACCTTTAATTACATTATGAACATTATCTAATATGTTATAAATCATATATAATGGTAGAAGTGTGAATGATTCCCCATCTGGACACTAGGCCTAAACCTTGCCTAACAGGTCTAAGTTGCCTCAAAGCACAAAATGACTTTTGATAGATTTACTTGATTTTAAATAGCATATATACCTATATTTTTACCTCATAAACATGTCTCAATCCATTTTAATTCTCATCTCATGTTAGGAGTGAAAGTGGTTCTCCATTTGGCTTCTAGGCCTAACCCTACCCAAGTAGGTTTGACTGCAACTTTGAGAGTCTAGATCATCCCATTGGGTTTATCCCCTCTATGATATGTTTCCATGATTTCCATAGGTTTATTATATATTAATAAATTTTCTTGAATGGTCCAAAATATCTCTTGGTCTACTCTTATCACTCATCTCTCAAATCTACATGTTTATGCACAAGGGGAAGTACCCTCTATCTGAGACAAAATAGAGGATACTTACCCTATTTGCTCAGACCATTTGGGTGTTTGATAGGGTTATAAAAGTGTTTAGGATTTTATCTACTAAATTTTAGCCCTTGATAACATCATTTGACCTTATAACTCCCTTAAAACCCAAAATTGATTGTATAAAAGTACTATGTGTAGGGTTTGTTGGTGTGGATTGTATGTTGTTTAGTTTTAACTCTTTATTTTGAATGATTTTCATATGATATGGGTTTATTAAAAATTATCCAAGCATTATTTATGTATTTGAAATCCATTCATATTTCTATACTTTCTCTATACCCATGTACACACCTTGAGTTCTCAAAGCAAAGTGTCTTTCTTGACTATGTCTCTTCAAGGCACTGTCTTGTAGGTGTCCTTTATATATTGACCTTGAATACAATGATAAAAGAACTTCTTTGTGTATTCTTGTTCATATTACCATTTTTATTTTATATTCACCTCATATACCTTCAATTCCAACTTCAAGAGTATCAACCCTTTGCACATTATTTGTTCATTGTTTGTTTCCTTTGACTGTGTCTTATTCTTTAACACCATACCTGCAGGTGTTTTTTACTTGTTTGGACTTGATAAAATATTTAAAAGCCATCCTTAATCTTCCATAACTATTTTCTAACTTCACTTTCTCTTCTCATGCTTGGAATGAAGTCCATCACCAAGGTTATCAACCTTAGTCTTTTTGATTATCCTACAGCCAACCTATGGGTAGATTTCACGTGGAAAAGACTTCACATCACCTTGGGAACCTTTTATAAATTTTAAAACATCTTACAATAAACAAAATTATAATCATTCCATGCTTAATATTTTTTCATAAATGATACAAGAGCTAAATTTTCTTGTAGGTCAACCTCTTGGGCAAAAGGAAACCTATAGGTGAACATACGACCCAAAACATAGTATTCTAACCTCTTAGATGATCATTGATCATAAATTCTTCATGAAAAAAATTTGTAACCATGAAAATTTTAATATGTGGTCTAGTATGCAAATTTGGATTAAGGGTCACTATGGGGCTAAAAATTGTAGATGTCAATGCAGGAAACTAGTGCATATATTGGCAATTTTAGGCTTCTCAATAATCCACCTCCATTGATCATCTGACCCTTAAACCTTGTATAAATATTATCCTATGTATTTTATACTATATAAACACATTTATAATCCTCAAAACACTTGACAACCCTATTATAATATATATAAGGGCTTGGACCTCTGTTTTCACTCTTTAGGGACAAGGGGTTTGAATCTACAGTCATCTTATTGAACATGGTTTCCAAATCAACTTTGTCAATATATCCTCTCAAAATAGTCTCACATGATTTTTAAATCACCTCAATACTTAAATCATGGCTTAAAAATATGTTCCAACACTTCAAAATGACACTATATTTCTCTTCCAAGTCACCTGTAGGTGTGTATTTCACTATGCAGGCAGTAAGGATGAGCAAGTTGGCAAGATGCATGATTTATGAGATTAAAATGAGATTTGAGATATTTAAATGATTCAAAACATAATTATTTCATTTATAATGCCTTACTCAACTCAAAATCTCCTTTTCAACATGTTATCCTTCATGAGATAGCTATACATGTTCATTACTAGCAAACTATGTATAAATTGTCAGGATCCTACTCTCCACAATAAGAGTATATATGAATACCTCTGTATTAGCAACTAAACATGGAATTTAACCAGAATGATAAGTAACTAGAAATATGAAACAACACAAGATATGAGAGACAATACACAATTGTATTAATAATCACTCAGAAGAAAATACAATAAAGAAGATGCCACTTCTTCTTCCACCTCAAAGGCTTGCCACACCTCAAGGACTTCTTCCCTCTCTCTCTCACGGTCCCAACAATCAACTCCAATACAAAGTTGGTGTTCACCTCCACCAGTCAGTAACAACATTGCCAGTACACCAAGCACACAACCGTACTCCAAGTAGATCTCCCTGCTCTTTGCTGCCACCTGCAAATCACCAGACCTTACTCACCATTGTAGATCTCCAAACATGGTCCTGCACACTTGCTGACCAAGATCATACATACACAAAGAACCCTTTTGATTCTCCAAACCAGCACCCACACTTGGTACTGTGGCACTAGGAGGAACACACCATTGCTCTCTTCTCTCTGAAGGAGCTTATTTTGCTCTCTTACTCTCTAGCACTATTTTACAATACAGCCCATGAGTCTATTATATAGATCTCATGCATACAATAATTAGACTATCTTAATTACAATAATTAGACTCACAACTCTAAGACTATAATTAGCCTATAACATGCAAACTGATAGTCCAAAAATAGACTCTCTGAAATCTGCATGCAAACTGCATGCTCACACACAGGTTGCCGACATCAGCTCCTCCTGACCGATGTCGGCCGAATTGTAAACGACATCGGTTGATTCTGCACTGCTATCTGACCAATGTTGATTTATTAGACTGACGTTGGTTGCCCTGCAACTCATTTTTCAACTCTCTACAACCTCTGCAACCTTTGTAACTTCTCCTATTTGCATCTTGGTGAAGCTTTTAACTCCACAACCTAACAATCTCCCACTTGGAGATAAATAGCTACACCTGTACCTATACTTGTACTTTCATCTAATTTATTCATTGGCTTGTATCCCTCTTTAAGCTCCATCTTGAAGACCACCCACCACACACCCTGTGATGCCTTTCCTGTCATCCAAGTAACTTGCCACATTCGAACCTACATATCCATGTAGTGAAGACCTTGACCCTGCATAACATGAATCCTTGCTGCTGGTCCCTCTCAGATACCTGAGAATCCACTGAACCGCCCTCCAGTACTCCTTCCCCAAATTGGCTCCAAACTTTTTGACAACTCCCACTGCTTGGGAAAACTCAGGTCTACACCAGACCTCATGTGATTTCAAACATTGTTCTATGCTCTGCTTGAATTGTCCAGCCCTTGGTGTGCTTACCGATTCTGCATCCTGCATCTTGAACCCCGCCAACACTGTCTTCACATCAGCTCCCACTGGAGACAAAATATCCATGTCTCTTATGCCAAATAATTTTGCTGCTCCCAAATTCTTCATGACATACCTCTGAACTAACCTTACCCTTAGCTCAACAAATACCTGTATGTACAAACCTGCTCCAAGCATACCATCCACATACCGTAACAGAATAATGTCACGACTCATCATCCACCTGGTAAAGACAAACACAATAGTTACACTAACATTGACTAAAGCCCTACTTTGTCATCCACCTGTCAAAACCTATACCACTGTCCTGCAGCTTCCTCAAGACCATATACCTTGGCCTTCTGTCTCACATATCCATCCACTCTCTTCTTTAACTTGGGAATCCATCCATCTTTCAGTGCTTTCTTCCAGCTGACAACTCCACCAACAAACCCCTATTTGGTTCTTCTCCAAGGACTCACACTCCTCATCCATCCCTAGCTCTCACTGTTTCTGGATTCTACCTGCATTGCCTCTTCACGTCTTCCTAGTTCTCAACCATCAATAAGCAACTAGTAAGAAGGTGAACAATGAATATGAGGTCCACTTACCCTTTCTAACCTCCATATGGGCGTTTGAGACTCCTTGATAGCTTGTTGTCTGCCCAATATCCATTCCAGTGATCGATCTCATCCATCTCCCAATCTGCACCTAACTGACATTGGTTTCCTGTGACTGACCCTGTCTATCGACGTCAGTTTCCTGACCGACGCTGGTGTACCTACTGCTGACGTCAGTTCCTAGATGATCGACGTCGGTACCTGCTGCCCGACACCACCGGCTCTGCTGATCTGCACATGACCGACGTCGGTGCCTATCTGTTCGACGTCAGTTCCTCCTGACCGACGCCGGTACCTGTGTTTGCCTGTGAGTGATAACTTTTTACCTGTGAGGTCCTTTTGGATCAAAACCCTATTCAAATCAACATAGCCTTGCTCAGAATAATTTAGTCCCCTCAGCTGATCTCTGTCTGTCATCTCCTCCATGAACACTAAGGCTTTCCAGTTCTTAAGTTTATCAAAGATATCTATCTTCCACTTAAGAACATGCATTCCCCTCCTACATATGTGACCAAGCCTACAAAGCCACATCTCTGCAACAGAAGGTGAATCAGTAATATAAGTAGATAGATAAAGGATACCTACTTTCTTACCACCATCTAATTCAAGTGCATCCGTTGTGAGAGTTACTGTGCATCTCTCATCACCTAACTTTCCTGAAGAAATTAGACTCGTCTCCAAGACTGGAACCTATATGACCTTGTTCAACCCCTGTGTGTTACCCATCTGCAATTTCAGCTTCACTTCCCCTTTGCCAACAATCTGACAAGGCTCACCAGATCCTAAATAAATCTCTCCAAAGTCTCCAAAGACATACCCATGAAAAGATGCTCTATTTCAGGCTGCATGGAAAGAGGCAAAAGAATCTGTAAACCAAGATTCTACTTTATCCAGAGCACCCTGTGCAACAATCCCTGCAACATCTGCTTCTACACGCTAATCTTCTACCAACCAACAATCTTCCTTTACCTGCTCTTTCTTTCCATCAATCAGATCATTCATGCTATTCAGTTTCTCCATTTGTATCTTACTTTCTTCTGCCATTGCTATACTCCCACTCAATTTGAAACCCCTATAAGTGACCTGTAATCAACAAACACTAACCAGATCTGAAACCCCCTGTTAGTCAACCCAACCAAAAGCTCTGATACCAACTGTCAGGATCCTACTCTCCACAATAAGAGTATATATGATTACCTCTGTATTAGCAACTAAACACAGAATTTAACCAGAATGATAAGTAACTAGAAATATGAAACAACACAAGATATGAGAGACAATACACAATTGTATTAATAATCACTCAGAAGAAAATACAATAAAGAAGATGCCACTTCTTCTTCCACCTCAAAGGCTTGCCACACCTCAAGGACTTCTTCCCTCTCTCTCTCACGGTCCCAACAATCAACTCCAATACAGAGTTGGTGTTCACCTCCACCAGTCAGTAACAATGCTACCAGTACAGCAAGCACACAACCATACTCCAAGTAGATCTCCCTGCTCTTTGCTGCCACCTGCAAATCACCAGACCTTACTCACCATTGTAGATCTCCAAACGTGGTCCTGCACACCTACTGACAAAGATCATACATACACGAAGAACCCTTCTAATTCTCCAAACCATCACCCACACTTGGTACTGTGGCACTAGGAGGAACACACCATTGCTCTCTTCTCTTTGAAGGAGCTTATTTTGCTCTCTTACTCTCTAGCAATATTTTACAATATAGCCCATGAGTCTATTATATAGATCTCATGCATACAATAATTAGACTATCTTAATTACAATAATTAGACTCGCAAATCTAAGACTATAATTAGCCTTTAACATGCAAACTGCATGCTCACACACAGGTTGCTGACGTCAGCTCCTCCTGACCGATGTCGACTGAATTGTAACCAACATCGATTGATTCTGCACTACTATCTGACTGACATCGATTGATCAGACCGATGTCGATTGCTTTGCAACTCATTTTGTAACTCTCTGCAACCTCTACAACCTTCATAACTTCTCCTGTTTGCATCCTGGTGAAGATTTTAGCTCCACAACCTAACATAAATGTTTCTCATGATTACAACAATTCCTTTTATTGCACCATATGGAAGCTTAGTAACTTTTATATGTTTTAAATATAGGTATAAACAATTTTAAAACTCAATATGACTCCATTAATGTGATTTATAACCCTGCGTAGCTCAAAACTTACTGTGTATGATAGTCTTTAAGCAAACTAGCTACATGATGTTTTAAGACTGCACCTTCATGGAGTATGATTTGGAAGATGAGATTGGAAATGTAAGAAGATAAAAATACATTTAAAACATGGTAATTAACACATCTCTGTCCTCCAAAACCATGAACAAAGCATGCAACTCTAGAAATGGTGGAAACATGCCTGTCATTCTCAAATAAGACTAGTCTACAAACTTAAGGTGATTTTCCCATCACAACACCTTTAAAGATTAAAATAAGAATGGGAATAATTTTATGAGGGATAAACATCATTTTAAACCAATCTTAACAAGTGAATTGTATGTAAATGCTCAAACCAAGGCAAAACCTATACGGTACACAGATTAGCAATCAGAAAAACATAATCAACTTCATGAGGATAGTTCATAAAGCACAAGACACCATTATTAAAAAATTTATTATGTAAATTAAAATATATAAGTTTAATTTCACCTCCCTAAGTTGTTTTATCTAAAACCTCCCCTGCGGGCCATACCAAGTATAAACCTGAAGACTGTTGTTGTATGTCTAAAGGGTGAAAAAGGAGTAGAATGGTTTTAACTTATAATTGGAACTTATAGAGAATTTAAAATGCTTAATTGAGCTTGAGGTAGCTTAATATACATTCCATAACCTTACCCCACATGGCACACTTCCCCATGGATCGTACAAGTGCCAAACTCTTCTCTTTTCCCAAGAATATTACTCTTTCTTCTAAAGCACCTACCACTTTCAGTTAAAAATAGTTACCTAAGACATAATAGAACACATTTCATTTTACATAACTTTTTTACACCTTAATTTTTCCCTAGGAGTCCATATAACTCATTAAATGCCCCTTTTTGTACCCCAAAATGACTCAAAATAATAAAAAGACTAAAATGACTAATGACCAAGGCTAGTATAACATGAAATCACATTAAACAACCTATAATACACCCTAATTCATATGTATTAGACCCCTAAAACACCTAAAACTCAAGTTTTTACCTATAGGGGTCTTAATTTCACCTGTAGGGTCAAATTTGGTCAATAGTAACACCACTACCTCTTTGTATGGAATCCCTATTCATGCTATTACAAAGCAGAATAAATTTTAATCCATGACGTATTTTTTAATACCATGATTTTTTAAAGTTTATAAAGTTATAAATTTATACTCATATCTTTCTCATACTATACAAAATATTAGATTTCTATTTTTCCCTTCTAAAAAATTAGTGAAAGATTGTAGTGTATAACATGTTTTGTTATAAGTAGTTGTGAGCATTTTAAATTTTTATATAAGCATTCAATTATAACGTGCTCTATTTTTTGGAGGAAACTTTGATATAAGCTTATTTTTTTACCTTTTATATTTTACATCAGTAAAAACACTCCTTGTATTTCTATTCACTACTTTAGTTATTATTCCTTGGTTTTATAATTCTATGGTCTAATCAGTGTGATGAGGCCCTTGGTTTGATAATTTTTATGTATTCCTTTAGATATTATTTCATATTCTCTCTTAACTCAAAATGAGGCATGGAAAAAACTAAAAATATTTTACAAGAAAAAACTCATAAAATTAAAGGTCATCAATTGGATCCTCATCCATCGATGGTAACTCAGAATATGGTTCAATATGTTGTGCAAGTGCCCTTTTGAGGCAAGACACATAAAACACATTATGGATCCTACTATGTTCAAGTAACTCTAACTCATATGCATCCTTGCCAACCCATCTCACAATTTTATAAGGCCCATAAAATCATGTCTTCAATTTATCAACACCACTCTTCTTCAAGGATGATTGTCTATAAGGTTGTAAATGAAGGAACATTATATCTCCCACATCAAAATATCTTTCCACCATGTGCTTATCATCATACATCTTTTGTTGGTTTTGTCCCTATTGCATATTCTCCTTGAGATCTTTCATGATATCTTGATTTTATTGAATCCAATCACGGGCTTTGGGAGTTCAGCTATTTGATATTACTAAATCAATAAATGATGAGGCATCATACCCATAAAGTGCTAGGAATGGTGTCATGTCAATGCTCATGTGATAGGTTATACTATAGCAATGCTCACCCAAGTATAACCACTTGACCTATGCCTTTTGAGGTCCTAACACATAACTCCACAGATAATCCTCTATCCATTTATTCATGATCTCAACTTGACCATTTATCTCCAGGAGATAATTGGTGCTAGGTGTTAACTCTGTACCAGTTAATCTGAATAGCTCTTGTCAAAAGGTACTCATGAATTTGTTGTCCTGATCACTGACTATGTTCTTAGGCAATCCATGTAGCCTAAAAGCCTCCTCAAAGAATAATGTTTCAACCTGTGGTGCATTATACTCCATTGATATTTCAAATAAGTAAGCATACTTATTCAATTTGTCGACCATCGCATAAATTTAATTTTTACTCTGAGCCTTGGGTAAGCCTGTAATGAAATCCATTGATATACTCTCCCATTTTTGGTTCAAAATGGGTAATGGGTAAAGTAACCCTACAAGAAATGAGTGTTCAACTTTGATCTATTGACAAACCACACATTCTCTAATATGATTAAGGACATCATCCTTCAACACCTTCCATGAAAATCTCTCCTGAACATATATGTAAGTCTTGAAATACCCTAGATGCCTGGCCAATGGTGTGTCATGTATGAATCTTAATATTTTATTATTCATCCTCGACTCAGGTGTTAGGTATATCATTCCTTTATAGTATATCATATCATCCATAACCTTATACCTGTCATCCCGTATCAACCCAACCATAATATCATAAGTAAACTAGTTCTTGGAATACTCAACCAACATATGAGCCTTCCAATCAGCTGAAAAATATGACATAGAATGAAGGGATGGTTTCCTAGATAAAGCATTAGCTACTGCATTTTTATCACCCTTTACATACTCTATATAAAAATCATAGGCTTGTATCTTACTTACCCATTTTTGATGATGATCATTGAGGCCTTTTTCTCCATGAAGTATCTCAAACTATTGTGATCTGTCCAAACCACAAACTTGTTACCCACCAAATACTATCAGAACTTGACCAAGGAATTCAAAATAGCCATCATTTATTTATCATAGGTAGAGTAACCACATTATACCATACTCAAATTTTGGCTCTCATAGGCAATGGGTTGTTTATCTTGCATTAGTACTGCACTAATACCCACTCTTGAAGCATCACATTCAAGAATGAATGGTTGTGAAAAATCTAGTAATGCTAGCACTAAGCATATGATCATCACCTTCTTAAGGTAATAAAATATATATTGTGAAGTCTATGACTAAGAAAATTCCCCTTTCTTTGTCAAATATGCCAATGGTGTTGTCAATTTAGAATACCCATTCATGAACCTCATGTAATAGTAATAAAGTCCTTGGAAGCCTCTCAAATGAGTGAGTCTTCAACAGTGGCCATTCAATAATTGTCTATGTCTTCGTCTAATCCACCTTGACTCCACCTGATCCAATCATATATCCCAAATAGAGGATCTCACTCATCCCAAACTCACACTTGGAGACCTTCACATAAATTCATTGTGCTCCCATAATATATAGGATCTCATCAAGGTGCCTAAGGTGGTCCTCCTGTGTTTTATTGTATATCAAAATGTCATCAAAGAACACATGAAAAAAAAATTGCAGGTGGTAATTGAACACATTTTTCATACAATATTGGAATGTAGATGGAGCATTATGTTAGGATCCTCTCAGAGTACAATTGATTACCTTTGATATATAAGCAACTAAACACGAAATTGAACCAGAAGTAATAAGTAACTAGAAATACGAAATAGCAAATAATAAGAGATACAAGAAAGAACCAATCTTGTATTAAACTCTTCTAGAATACAATGAATAAATCTCACTCTTTCATATCTCTTGGGTGTACAGTATTTCTCTCAAGAGTTCTCTCTCTCTCTCAATTACAATCAACTCAATAACCGAGTTGTTATACCCTTGCTTCAGCTGATCTCCTTGATCTTGCACCTTGCAGATCTAATTGACCTTGCTTACTTGCTTACTTACAGTACATGCCCCCATGGGTCTCTTAAATAGGATCCAAGGCATACAATAATTAGACTTATCAATTACAATAATTAGAAACACAGACTCAAGACTAAAATTAGTCTTTACATGCAAACACTATGTCTGTCCTACAATTAGAACAAATCTTATTCTAGAAATGCATGCAAACGCACATGCACACACAAGTGACCGATGTCGGTTGCTGTCAGTCTACATATGACCGACATCGGCTAATCCCTGACCGATGTCGGTTAGATCTGCTCCACGCCTAACCGATGTCAGTGATACTACCGATGCTAGCGACTGTGTTAGTCTAACAACCTTTGCATGAACTCAATAGTGAAGCTTTTAGCTCCACAACTTAACAATCTCCCACTTAGAGATAAACAACTGCACTTGTACCTTTATAGTAACATCCTCTATCTTGTTTCTCTGGCTTGTTTCTCCCTCTTCAAGTTCAATCTTGAAGACCAACAAAAGTTGAATGAAGATTCAACTTCTCCTTTGTTACCAGCTTTGTTAACATATCTACAAGGTTCTTATCTGTATGGATCTTTTCCAGCTTCAACTGTCCATCCTCCAATACCTGTCGAATGAAGTGGTACCTAAGCTATATATGTTTGGTTCTTGAATGAAAGGCTGAATTATTTGCCAAATGAATTGCACTTTGACTATCACTGTACAATCTGCAACTCTCCTGCTCCTTTCCTAACTCTTCCATGAACCGTGTCATCCATATCATTTCCTTGCTAGCCTCTATGAATACAATGTATTTTGCCTCTGTAGTAGACAGGGCAACAACCTTCTACAACTTTGAAATCTAGCTAAGCGTCATTTCACCAACAGTGAACACATCCTATGGTGCTTATCCTGCCATCTAAGTCACCTACCATATCCAAATCTACATACCCATGTAGAGAAATGCTTGACCCTGCATAACATAAATACCTGCTACTGGTCCCTCTCAGATATCTGAGAATCCACTGAACTACTTTCCAGTGTTCCTTTCCTAGATTGGCCATAAACTTGCTGACAACTCCCACTGCTTGGGCAATATCAGGTCTAGTACATACCATTACATACATTAAGCTCCCAACTGCTGAAGCATATGGAACTTTGCTCATGTACTCAACCTCATCATGTGATTTAGGACACTATTCTTTGCTCAACTTGAAGTGTCCAGCCATAGGTGTGCTTATCGGTTTTACATCCTGCATATAGACCCTCTCCAACACCTTATTCACATAATCCTCTTGAGACAAAATTAGCCTGTGATTTTTCCTGTCTCTCTTAATACTCATGCCAAGGATTTTCTTTGCTACTCCTAAATCCTTCATGGCAAATGTGTGAGCTAATTTTACCTTTAGCGCAGTAATTACCTGCATGTGTGAACCTGCAACAAGCATCTACACTACATACAGTAACAGGATAATATAGCTAATATTATCCAACCTGGTAAAATAAACACAATGGTCACATTGACATTGACTAAAGCCATGCTTTGTCATACACCTGTCAAACCTTAAACACCATTGTCTTGTAGCTTGCTCAAGACCATATAACCTGGCCTTTTGTCTCACCTATCCATTCTCTCCTTTCTTTAACCTATAAATCCATTTGTCTTTCAGTGCCTTCTTTCTGGCTAGAAACTCTACCAAATCCCATGTTTGGTTCTCTTCCAAGGAATCAATTTCCTCATTCATGCCATGCTCCCACTGTTTCCTAAATTCTACCTGCATTGCCTCTTCAAAACTTCCTAGTTTTCCACCATCAGTGAGCAACAAGTAGTATAAAGAAGGAGAATAACAAATTTGAGGCTTACTTACCCTTTTAGTCCTCCTCATGAGCATTTGAGACTCCTTGACAACTTGTTGTCCACCCAAATTCTTTGTCAGTGACCGATCCCAGTCAACTCTCAGTCTGTACCTGACAGAAGTCAATTCCACCTGACCGACCTGACCGACGTCAGTTACTGTCTGACCGACATCGGTTCCTTCCTGCCCACCGATGTTGGTTCCCTGACTGACGTCGGTCTCTGCATGACCACCGACATCAGTTACCTGACCGACGTTGGTCTTTGTGTTTTCTTGTGAGTGATGATTTTTACCTACGAGCTCACTTTGGATCATAACCTTGTCCAAATTGCCCTGCTCAGAATTATTCAACCCCTTGAGCTGATCTCTGTCCATCATCTTCTCTTTGAAAACCAAGGCTTTCCAGTTCTTCAATGTGTCAAAAACATCAGATTTCCTCTTTATGCAATAAACCCAATCCTTTCTTGTAGCATCATCAAAAACATAACACTGTGATCCTCCAATAGAAGCTCCTTGAGTTGGTCTCCACACACCTATGTGAACAAGCTCCAACCTATGCTTCTTCTTTGTTGACCCAGTTGTGAGAAACCTCACTTTCACCTATTTCCCAAACATACAATGCTCACAGAAATCTTGATCTATACTTTTCAAATATGAACTCTTACCTTTTGACTTAAGAACATCCATTCCCTTCTCACTCATGTGACCAAGCCTACAAAGCCACATCTTTGCATCTACATCTGAAGTAGATAAAATAGAAGGAGAATCAGTAATACAAGTAGATAGATAAAGTGTACCTACTTTCTTATCTCTTGCTAATACAAGTGCACCCTTGGAAACTTTCCAAGATTCCACTGTGAGAGTAACTATGCAACCCTCATCACCCAACTTTCCTACAAAAATTAGACTCCTCTTCAGGACTGGGACATGCATGACATCCTTCAACACCCATATGTTGCCAGTCTGCAATTTCAGCTGCACTTTCCCTTTGCCAACAATTTGACAAGGCTTACCATCCCCTAAATAAACTTTTCCAAAGTCTCCAAGGACATAATCATGAAAAAATTCTCTATTCGGGGTTGCATGAAAAGAAGCACCAGAATCTAAAACCCATGATTCTACCTGACTATCCAAAGAAACTATAAGAGCATCCTGTGCAACAATACCTGCAACATCTGCTTCTTCATGTTGATCTTCTTTCAACCAACAATCTTTCTTTTCATGTCCTTTATTTCCACAATTCCAACAGATTATACTGCCATACCTGGATCTGGATCTCCTGCCTATCTTTGACCTTGATTTCCCTTGCTCGACCTTCTCTCTTTGATTTCCCCTACTTTCAACACTTAAAGCATTACCTTATGTCTCACCTATGCTTTTCTTGGGAATTTCTTCATTCAAGATTACACTAACAATATCATCAACTTTCAAGCTATTTGAAGCAGACACAGTATTACTTACTGCCATTACCAAGCTATGCCAGCTTTTTGATAAAGAACATAAGATTAAGAGAGCCTTAATTTCATCATCAAAAACCATTTTGACTGAATTTAACTGGTTTACCAAACCATGGAAATCACTAAGATGACTATATACCGATCCACCTTCGAGCATTTGCAAACTAAATAATTGCTTCATAAGATATACCTTATTCGAAGCTGAGGGTTTTTCATATAAGTTTGCCAGAGTATCCATTAACTCAACCGTTGTCTTTGCTTGTGATAAATTAGAAATCACAGAAGATGCCAGGCTCAACCTTATACATCTAAGAGCCTTTCTATCAAGAACATTCCATTCTTCATCTTGCATATCTGTGGGCTTGCTTGCAACCCCACCCAACGGTAAGTACAGATCTTTTTGATATAGATAATCTTCTATCTGCATCCTCCATAATTGATAATTCTTGCCATTGAATTTCTCCATTCTTAGTTTACTTTCTTTTGCCATTGCTTTGCTCCCACTCAAATAGAAACCCCTGTGATTGAACTTGTAATCAACAAACACTAACCCGCTCTACCACTTGTTAGTGATCCTAGCTCTGATACCAGCTGTTAGGATCCTCTCGGAGTACAATTGATTACCTTTGATATATAAGCAACTAAACACAAAATTGAACCAGAAGTAATAAGTAACTAGAAATATGAAATAGCAAATAATAGGAGATACAAGAAACAACCAATATTGTATTAAACTCTTCCAGAATACAATGAAGAAATATCACTCTTCCACACCTCTTGGGTGTACAATATTTCTCTCAAGAGTTCTCTCTCTCTCAATTACAATCAACTCAATAACTGAGTTGTTATACCCTTGCTTCAGCTGATCTCCTTGATCTTGCACCTTGCAGATCTAATTGACCTTGCTTACTTGCTTACTTACAATACATGCCCCCATGGGTCTCTTAAATAGGATCCAAGGCATACAATAATTAGACTTCCCAATTACAATAATTAAAAACACAGACTCAAGACTAAAATTAGTCTTTACATGCAAACACTTTGTTCGTCCTAAAATTAGAACAAATCTAATTCTAGAAATGCATGCAAATGCACACGCACACATAGGTGACTAATGCTAGTTGCTGTCAGTCTCCATATGACCAACGTCGGCCGATCCCTGATCGATGTTAGTCAGATATGCTCCATGCCTAATCGATGTCGGTGATACTACCGATGCCGACGACTGTGTTAGTCCAGCAACCTTTGCATGAACTCAACAGTGAAGGTTTTAGCTCCACAACTTAACACATCATTCAACCTAAAAGGCATAACTAATAATTTAAAATGCCCAAAATGACAATGAAAAGCAATTTTATGTGCATATTCATCCCTTACCTTGATTTGATGGTATTCATACCTCAAGTCAATATTTGAAAAATATGTGGCACCATGCAACTCATCAATCAGCTCATCAATCTTGAGAATAAGATATGTATTCTTGATAGTTTGCTTATTAAGAACAAGGTAGTCAATGCACATCCTCATAGTTCCATCTTTCTTTTTCACCAAAATAATTAGCAAAGCAGATGGACTAGAACTTGGCCTAATTTGACCCATTTTCAACAAATCTTTAATGGCCTTCTCAATTTATTCTTTGAAGAATCTAGGATGATGGTAAGGAGTATCTATAATTGGCTTCAATCCTGATTCCATCTTTATCACATGCTAAAATCCCATATCAAGTGGTAGTCCTAGAGGTACATCATTGAAAACTTATGCATGTTTGTTTAGAATTACCTAGACATCTTGATGGTAGGATTTATTTTCTTCAGGTGGAGATTCTTTGATCACCAAGTAATGGGTTACCCAAGCTACTTGACCTTTCTGAAAAGATATTTCCATGCTCTTTGTTGAAACTATACTTGGAGCTCCATTGGTCATACCATGAAGTACAAATTCTTCCCCACCAGTTTTAAATTTTATCACCATATCCCTATAGTTCAGTGTAAATTACCCTAGGAAATGTAACCATTGTACAACTAAGACCATATTTCTATATCCTAAATTTACCACATAAAAACCATCACATAACTGGTACTTACCAAAGGTGATGTCTAAGCCCTTGATTCTCTTTATGCATGGGATTCAAAATCCATCCACAACTATGATGGTGAACCCTTCAAATTCATCCATTTTCATCCCCCTTTGGTTCACCAGCTCCTTATCGATGAAGTTATGGGTTGCTTCATTATCGATCAAGATGGTCACCTTATGACCTTTGAGCACTCCATGTACCCTGAATGGGTGGTATCTAGGAGCACCTAAAAGAGTATCAAGGGTGACCTCTATATTATTTTCATCCTTTTTGATTTTAGCTTTAAGTTCCACTTCCTCTGTTGCTAATTTAGTTTCCTCCTCCTCGAACTCATCATTTGAAATCACCTTGATATAATGTATATGTCCCTTGGGAAGACATTTATGCCCAGGCCCTCATGGATCCTTGCAAGTGAAGCATAAATTCTTCCTTCTCATCTTTTTCCTAGCTTCTATTTCTTTACTGATGTTTGGCAATACTCTAGTTTGGATATTAATTTGTTGACCTTGTTTATTTTTTTTCCAAAAAGGTAAAGGTTTTTATTGCCCATAAGTATTTATCCTTAGTTGCCACAAGGGTGATGGTCTAGATAGCCCAATGGGTAAGACTCTACTCCTTGGTGCTAAAGATTATAAATTTAGACCCCCCTTGATTGCCTCTTGCAAGGACACCAAGTCAAAATCTTTCATTGAACCCTTAAGAGTTTCATATAACCCTTCAATAGATAAGATTACCATTCTTATCTCTATCACATCTGTTACCATCACTACCAATCTCTGAAAATCAGCAATGTATTTGTCTACATTACTCTCCTACTTGAGTTGAGCTAACTCTCTGAAGTGAACTTCTAGATCCTTTCTATCAAACCTTTCTGTTAGATTTTGACTAAATTCATCAATAGTGGTAATAGAACCAGGTCCCTGGGTAACCATGTCATGGTACCACCACTCATTGGCCACTCCTTCTAAGTGGACTGTAGTAAACTTAACTACCTCTTCTTCAAACATGGGATTCAATGAAAAATATGTATCTAACTTTTGTAACCATGATTTTGATATAAAATTACTTGACCCATCATATGTGGGAAGAGCAATATTATCTAACCTCTGTTATATGTCTCTTTTTGGTTGTTTTGGTTGGCTTCTTTTGGATTTCCTCATGCCAGTATTTTTTAAATCATAAAATTCTTTAAATGTGAGATTTTGTTGCAATTCAAAGTTGAGCTTATCATATTCTAAATGATACATGAAATGGTCACCACCATGTTGTTGTAGAGGGTCTATTTCTTTAGATTATTCTTTTTCTTTTCACATAAATCTAGCATTGAATATTTTTGGAGGTGGGGCTACCAAAACCCTACCACCATTATCACCTTTGATGTGCTTGCTTCTTCCCCTCTTTATTTTCCTTTATCTATGTGACCTTTTTTCCTTGCATAATCATTATTTCTCATCAGTTGAGAAATTATCTATTGATTCTATTGTTGAGTTTGAGCCATTTGTTGAACCAATTGTTGCATGATGGTCGCTAAACTGGTTAGATCTTATCTTCTATCTCCAATTCTAGATGGGTCTTTACTAGCTCTTTCATCTCTTTCTCCCTTTTAATCAATAAGTATTATTAACATCAAACAACACAAGACCTATAGGCTGGCAAGATCACCACCTTTGATACCACTAAAATATCCTGAGTGGGATATTTACTAAAATACTCACAATATACTCAACACACTCTAATTACTGAAATACTTAACTATTGAAAATTCTAACCAATTCTCAAAATGACACTTTCAATTTTTAGATTTTACATATTTAAGCAATACACAGATTACAAATAATTTACTAAAGGCAAACTCTCACAATAAATTACTGAATAACTGTTGGCTAGATATTTTGCATGAAACCAAAATTACCTAAGCAGTCATGGGATTAAATCCACTTTATTTAAATGGTGAATCTCCTATGATTTTATGTCTATCTATTCCTAATAACTTGTAGCTTATAGTTATTCACTAAATATAAAAATTATGCACAAATTGTTTTGATTGGTGGTATTACTTTAATCACTTCGTTCATGAGCCATAACAAAGGGATTTTGCAGCAAGTAAGCAGCTGGTTTTAGAAATTTGGTCAGAATCTTAGTTAGTTTTGGGAATAAAGAAAGGAATAAATGGTTTAGGAAGAAAATAAATTTAAAACATGCACTTCACAATAAATAGTTTGCAGAGTTCATTATATGCATGCAAAATAGATAAACATATAATTATGACAATCTCTTCAACAACAAAATGACTAAGAAAATGACAAATTAAATTTATGTAAAATAGGTAGTGTAAATTTTACCATTCCACCTTAATTGAACACTGAGAGATTTCCATAGACACAAAGTTCTCCAAAAATCAATCACCTTTCTTATTCACTTTCAGTAACAGTTCATACAAAATAATTCAATTATCTTAAACACAAATTTTTAGATTTTTTAAACTTCTTGTACAATTGCAAAGATTTGTTTGCTTCTAAAAATTGTCATTTTAAGTCTTTTGTCTAGGAAAGTTTCTAGGACAGATTGAACATCTTTAATTTGTCCAATCAGAGGGACTTTTGATGGTTTTTTCCTTTGCTATGTGGACAAAGAACAACAAGCAAGATTATTAGAGCAATTTCATGATAAAGCATATGGAGGTTACTTATCAGCAAGAGTCACAACAGTTATGGCAACTCTGCTGGGCAAAACTACAAGTTTAAATCTTAAAATAAATTTATACCTCCTCAAACCAGTGAAGTCAAGTACTGTATGTCATAAAATCCAATCAAAATTCCAAACACTGGTCAAAAGTGCTACATGTCCAAGATGACACATCTTTTTTTTAGCACTTAGTTGAGTTTAATTTATCTTATTTTAAGTAAATGCACTTATTTAGTCAATTAGCTGATTTTTTTAGAACTATTAGTTTCGCACCCAGTTTACTTCCAATTTGATTTTATAAGTCTATTGCATGCTAAGTAAACCCTAATTTAAGTCTTTACCTATCAAATATAAGTGTTGAGTGTAATGCTCAAGAGAACTCTTGCATTTAAAAATTGGAAAATCACTTATTTACTAGAGCAAGGAGAGCAGAGGGTCAGACAGATGAATTCTTCAAACTACAAGAGCATTTCAACTTTAATTTTCTTATTCAGATTAGAACCAGAAGAGCTAGTCTCTCACATGTTAGACAAGCAACTTCTCCAATACATCATCTTCAACATAATTCTTCTAGGATAATCCAACCAATTAATCCATAGTTTCTTGCTCTCAGAAGAATAGCATTACCACATCTTATCCCATGGGGACTAGTTATTGGTCTTTTGAATTTAGCTCCTCCTCTACATGACTTGCCTAAAGGATCAAGAAAGAATTTCCCTAAATTTACTGGTGATGGAAAGCAAAACCCAGATGAACACTTGGTGACTTTATTCATAGTATGTGGAGTAATTAGAGTCGAACATGAACATGTCTCTATTACACTCTTTGTGGAGACCCTACATGACTTAGTTATGGAATGGTTTTACCATCTAGCTTCAGGTACTGTAACCAATTGGGCTACTATACGTGAACAGTTTGAGAAAAGATTCAAAGCTATTGAGGATGCACATATATTAATCACGTAATTAACTCAGTGTAAGAAGGAACCACATGAACACATGCATGATTTTATTGCAAGATTCAATAGATTACTTTATAATATTCCTCAAGTTGCATTACCTATCATGGATAATCAAAAGTGTTCCTTCATTAATGCCTATCTTCTTGAAGTCAGTTACCGGCTACAAAGAGCATGACTAGTTGATTTAGTAGTAGCCCAAAATATTACTACGGAGGTTGAAGATGATTTAATAATGGCAAGTAAGATCAATAAAATAGTCTCTAAAGGAGAATCTTCTACTCCAACCACATCCCAGACTACATATCCCTTATTACAAAAATTGGCTAATGACTTGCTTCAAGTCAAAAGATAAACTGCTCAAGGTACTCATGTTGCTCCTATCAAGAATGTTCCCACACAAAATTTCAATAATCAAAATAGGAGCCGTATTATCGATCCTCATCAAAGATTAGCAATTGAAGGCACTCCCATAAATCATGTTGAGATGAGTGAAGAGGATTCAATAGCTGATGGTATTGAACAAAGCATTAATGAGGAAGATGATTTTGTGGATCCTGTTGACGACTCCAACTGTTACCTGGAATATGAATTAGAAAGTGACTATGAATAAATGCTTCATGAAGATCATATTCAATCTTATGCAGTATTTACAAGATCTTAAACTCAACAAACTAGTGAGAAATCATCAAAAGAACCAAAAAGAGGAAATGAACACTCCAGTTCTGATGTGAGTATTCTTAATAGAGGTAGTCCTCTACTTTCTTCTCTCGCTCCTAAAGAAAAATATGCTCCCTCTCCTTCTCAAACTTATAAGCCAATTGATCATACAATTGAATTTAATTCCATCTTGCCTACACTTGTTCTTTCCTTTGACATAATTGATCATATAAAGAAAACTAAAATTCAGATGTCAAAAGCTAAATATTTAAGGTCTTACCTAGATCAGTTGAATAGACTAGTCGAGTATGTTCAAAACAAGGGATCGAGTAATGCACCAAATGCTTCAAAAGGTATTTTACCTATTCCTAGACCAAACTCTTTTTAGAATAACTTTGTAGCTACTTAATCTGCATCCACTTCCACATCTGAAAGGATAGAGCCTTTTCATGTGTCCCTCCTAATCAATGGGTATAAGTTCAATAATTGTATTTTGGATTCAAGAGCCTCTAATAATGTTATGTCAGCTAAAGTAGTTGATGCCCTTAGCCTTACCCTGACTAATTCCATAGGAAAATACTACTCAATGGAGAGACAAGTCCCTCTAATTGGATAGATTAAAGATGCTTAAGTTGTCTTAGTAGCTTTCCCAGACAACAAACTAAAAATTACAATTTTTAGAAGCAAGCAAATTGTTGTAATTGTACAAGAAGTTTAATATATCTAAGACTTTGTGTTTAAGATAATCAGATTATTTTGTATGAATCGTTGTTGAAAGTGAATAAGAAAGACAATTGATTTTTGGAGTACTTTGTGTCTATGGGAATATCTCTATGTGTTCAATGAAGGTGGAATGGTAAACTTTGTGCTACCTATTTTACATAAATTGAATTCATCACTTTCTTAGTCATTTTGTTGAAGAGATTGTCATAATTATATGTTTATTTATTTTGCATGCATACAATGAACTCTGTAAACTATTTATTGTAAAGTGCATGTCTTATATTTATTTTATTCATAAACCATCTATTCCTTTTCTTTATTCCCAAAACTAAGTAAGATTCTGACTGAATTTCTAAAACCATCTACTTACTTGCAAGAAAATCCCTTTGTTATGGCTCATAAACGAAGTGATTAAATTAATACCACCAATCAAAACCAGTTGTGCATAATTTGTATATTTAGTGAATAACTATAAGCTGCAAGTTATTAGGAATAGATAGAAATAAAATCATGGGAGCTTCACAATTTAAATGAAGGGGATTTAATCCCATGACTACCTAGGTAATTTTGGTTTCATGCAAAATATCTAGCCAACAAATAACAAACTCACTTACAAGTTGATCGCAATATCAACTCTATGTAATTCCTAAGTGGAATCACCTCATATGGAGATGAAGGTTTTCATCCTCAATTCCATCATAGATCAGGAAGGTTTCTGTCCTCCTAATCCCTTCACTCCAAGGGGTTTCATCCTGGGAGAGGATAAGCTAAAACAAAGCTCAAATTTGAAATATGGGGGTACATGATAAGATGCATGACCAAGGAAGAGATATTCAATATATAGAATTACAATAGAGAGGAGAAAGAGAGGGAAAATCATTAGAGAGAAAGAATTGTGCCATACTTTGAAGTGATGGCACTATTCACCAATAGTGTATTTTGCTTCCCACATGTGTAAGGGAATCCTCATGATTTACCTTTTGATCAACTCCCTTGTGCCCTCAATCTTTGCATGTGATCCTCTATCAGGAATAGTAGACCTTGTCCTTCACTTTCCCATGTGCAGGATTATTAGTCAAAGATTCTTCAATCAAATTTCTCCCCACATGCTTTTCACTATTCCCTCCATGTGCCCAAGTGGAAAATTACGCCCACTTATCTCTCTTCCATTTTCAACATTAAAAATTATTATGTGGGCTAGGCCATATCATCCCAAAACACCTCACCACTATGCCACCTCAAACCATGCCATGCCAACATGCATAGTCACTCATGAATAGTGATTTATGAATAGTGTTAATAAATAGTAATTGGTGAATAGGGATCCCACACCACTATTCCCTTACATTAACCGTCATAGCCTACAGGAATAAAATAGGCTATCAATCTTTTGCCAAATGTCCCATTAAGAAGAAGGGGACATTATGCACCCCAACATCGATAACATTGGTGTCAAGATCCTACTCCTTTAGAGTATACTTGATTACCTTTGTATAAGCAACTAAACACGGAATCAAACCAGAAGTAATATGTAACTAGAATTTAGAAACAACACAGAATATGAGAGACAATACAATCTTGTATTAACACTCTTCCAGAAGGAAATACAATGAAGAAATCACACTCTTCCCACACCTCTTGGGCGTACAGTAATTCTCCCTCTAGAGTTCTCTCTCTCAACCAATTACAACCACAACTCAAACACTGAGTTGTTCCCTCCACCAGTAAGTGACAATCAACTCAACCGTTGTTGCCTACTTCCAGTCCACCAAGTACTCCAAGTAGATCTCCTTGATCTTGCACACTTGCAGATCTAACTGATCTTACTTACCATGTAGATCTCCCTGATCTTGCTACTTGCAGATCAACTAATCTTACACTCGGAAGGATCTCTTCCTTGTCCTTGATCCTTGATCCTTGATCCTTTGATCCTTAATTACAATACAGCCCCATGGGTCTCTTAAAAAGATTCCATACAAATAATAATTAGACTTCCCAATTACAATAATTAGAAATGCAAACTCAAGACTAAAATTAGTCTTTACATGCAAACTGACTGTCCGTCTAAAATTAGACCAGTTCTGGAACGCACAGACGACCGACGTCGGTCTCTGTCTATCTGGAGATGACCAACGTCAGTTCCTGTCTGACCGATGTTGGTCGACCCCTAACCGATGCCGGTTGCTCTGTACACTGAATATGACCGATGTCGGTTAGCCTGACCGACGTCGGTTACTGTGACACTCAGCAACCTCCTCCATTTACATAACAGTGAAGCTTTTAGCTCCACAACCTAACAATTGGGTGGCACTGGAGTGACATTTTTATGACTTCGGGGCATCTTAAGGTCAATCTTTTATTAATGTCATATAAAGTTGGCATTAGAGATTAGCTTAAGATGCCTATTTGACTTTAAATCTAACTTTACGAATGAAATTTTGCCTTTAAAATTGTCTTGTTTGGTGACTTTAAGGCAGCTATAACATCACTTAAAGGAGACTTTAATTGTTACTTAAATCAATGAAGAATTTGTAGTGCTAGGTGAGGGAAATTACAAGTTGATATTTCCAATACATACATATTGCTTGACACTTGTTCCCACTAAAAGAATATTCAAGACACTTTCTAAACCTATTATCTTTTATATTACACCAGATTTATTTGGTTTTGATTTTTTGCCACCGAAATTTGTACCCAGAAATGCATGTAGGATTTAACACAAGTTATAAGATTTGGACTCTTATAGGGACATTTTTAATTCACTTCACACAGATTCAGAGAGGCAAAGAACTCATACATGGACACCAAGGCCTAAATTTGAGAGTCGACACTGCTTGTCATGATTTTTTTTGTTACGATTATCTATTCAACATTGTCCATCAAATATATGTGTGTGTGTGTGTTATAATTATTTATAATTGTTGACACTGTTTAAATTTTACCTTGCACCTAAAACAATCTCTTAAAAAATTTGATTGTATTTTATGATTGCATTACATAAATATGACCAAATAACCATCATTTTATGTCCTAATGATAACCCTCACATTTTCAAATAAAATGAAACGCATCATTTCTAATTTATATTTTTTATATTCAACCAATTATTTTTATGAAGACTTATCTACATATAATTATTCTTTCTAATTTCAAAGAGACATATAGACAAATTCATAGAAACTAACAACCTATTAAAAGTTGGTACCAACCTCCAACTAAAATAAAAATAATTATTTTATATATATAAAACTATTAAAATAACCCATTTGATCCCCCATTTTATATCTTCTCCACCTCTTTAGTGTTTGCTACCTCGAGAGTAAGTAATGGAGAGATAAAACACCATCGTATCAATAATCCTCTTGTCCTTAGAACTCCGGTCAAACAAGAGTATCTCATGATTATTAATTAGATATTTAATGATTATTAATTAGTTTTGAAATGCATCCCAATTAACTTTGAATATCGGACACACATCCGCCAATCTCTTCCGGCCAAATCCCCAAACATTAATGTCGGTCGAAAATAGTAAAATTAATCTTTGTCTAAACATAGAAATAAGAAGAAGCTAGAAAATAGTTCGCGCAGCAGCGCGTGGTGAGATGGTGGAAAGAACCATTGAGATGCCCGGACGGCGGTAGAGCCGCGTTCGAATCCCCGGTGTGGTCGGGTGAGTCGTGATACCTGTGTCTAAGCAGAGAAGACAAAGCATTGGCGGTACTGTATAGTACCCCTCTTTTTGACCAATGTTATAAATAACAACATACGCACTTTAATTTATAGAGCACTTAATGTCACGGATTACATACAATTCTCATAAGATTGAGTGTCTTTTTTCTATAAAAAAAGGTTAACTCTCATTTCTTAATTAGAATTATGATTTAAAAATTTTATTTAGAGAATAAAAAATGTGTTTATTGGAGGATAACAGTAAAGTAATTGATCGATTTAGATATATTTTTATATTTAGATTATTGTTTTATTTGTATATTTTAAATCATTTTATTATAACTTTTATTAGTAGTTATTATTATAATGATATTTTTTTTGGTATTTTTTTATATTGATAGGTGTAACTTACAAGAATAGTTGGGAGTCTTGGTGGACTCGAATGTCTATGAGATGTTAATAATTAATGGTCAATTTTAAATTTGATATCAATTCAATTATTATAGAGTAGTTTCAACCTTAATTCAACGTTCATTTAACCATAAATTGAATATTTTTTCTTGTTGTTTGGAGAAGTTGATAAAAAAATCATAATATGTTGGCCATGTTATGGAGTTTGGAGCACGATTTTTCTTTGTAAAGAGTTTTCGAGCATAACATAGTGGTGTGGCTAAATTGAGGTCTCCTATAACCAATCCTTGGGAAGTTTGAGAAGAAGGTAATGGAGTCATTAATCAATGTGGTATGTGACAAATCCAATATAAACGCCTCAAGATCGATATCTCGCAACATTTTTTAGATCATTGTATTTAAGATGTTTGTACTAGTTTGAAATAATCATAAATAAAAGGCCTAATAAGGGAACAAAAGAGTAACTGAAACCCCTGCCTTATAATTATTACCAAAAACTACATGAGGAAAAATGTCATTATGAACTTTGCTAGGGTTTTTTCATGGCCAACTTACCTAGGTTTGTAACGTGGTACCTGACCCACTTTATGTTGCCAGCTATTGAATGGTGGAATGAGGCCATTTTTTGCACTACCACCTTTTTTTGCAACTATGGGAAGAAAATCTTATTGAATTTATTCCACTCCCTTGAACACCTTATTGTAGTGTTTGTACCTCGTAATCCCATGTGTGAATGTGGTAATCCTGAATTCTTAAACATGTCCATAGGTAAAAGGGGTTTTTTCATGGCCAACTTACTGCTTTCCATATCGCTTTTGCAGGAAATGCTAGGTTTTTAATGCATTTATTGCACTTAGCACACCGCCCTTTGGATGGGCTAGCCTTGTTTAATGACCTCCACACTCTCCATTGCAACTGTTGTTCTAAGTGGCAAGAAGAATGGCACCCATTGTCCCGAAGGTGTATGACGAGTTAACCCTTTTGACCTTCCCTCTTACCTAAGGTATGTTTGTAACTAGATGTCATTGATAATGTCTGTAAATGTTATGAGAATTATTCTCTTATTTCATATTTTGTTGGTCATATCCCCTCATAAGATTTTCTTAACAACTATTTTCATCACCAATGGGAGCCCTTGAGCATCCATGTCACTGGGGTTCAAAACCTTACCAAAGGGTTTTTTCTTTCTTTTTTTGTTTAAAGAGTTGTTTGATGTTCAAGCCCTCTTAACCAAATCAAGTTGTTGGCTTCTTAGAAACACACTCTTGATTTTATCCCACTAGACCCAAGATTTCAAAGTCACTGACTAGGCCTCCCTTAGGGTGCTAGTTTGGATTGAACTTCCAAGCTTGTCCATTTCATTGTGGTCATTTCTTGACCAAATTATCCAGCCCATTAGGTGAGTATTATGTCACGAACAACCCAAGTTCTAATCCTCAAACCTTAACAAACAAATTTTCATTGAGGTTGATTTATCCAAGGAGTTAAAAGAGTTTATAGATACCTAAGTCAATAATAACCATTTAGTGTAGAAGATTATATATTTCAATCTACCCAATACTTTTTTTGATGTCATGCTCATGATCATCACATCAAAGATTATCCCCTTATGGATCACTCAAAACCCTCTTTGGACCCTCCGCAAACTTAGAAGCCAAAGGTGGTGAATAAAGGCTAGAATTGGACTACAGTTACCACCAAAAAATCATAGTCAGGGCCAAAACCCTCCCCTTGTCACTTCTCTTCGAGTGATCAAGGCCTCCTTGGAGGTTCCCACCTCTCCTCCCCATCTTTTCAAATCCCAGTAGGCCTAACAGAGTATCATTTCTCAAAGATCACATCCTCAAAAAAGTTTTTCCTTTGTCAAATTATCCTCAACAAACAGTTTACCCTCTAGGTAGTTATGCAACCCACCCCATGGTGGTGGTGACTCTCCCTGAGAAGAAAATGGGGCTAAACATCTCTCTAATGTGCTTGAGGGATTGCCTCTTTCAAATAATGAAATAATTTTTTAGCCTTTGAATATATAGAGGATGCCTAGGGGGAACTCCAAATGGAGATCATTTTTCTATGAATACTCTCTCATGGAATGTTTGAGGTCTCATAGAGTCTTCTCATAAATTCTTTGTGTGATTTACTTGCCAACAGATTGGTTCATTATATTTTATCTGTCTGTAAGAAGTTAAAATTTATGGATTTCTTTTGCAGACTACTCCGAAGTATATTTGACCTGACGCCACCCAATTTTCCACTTTGCATGAGGAAGTACGTGGCGGTGCCAGCATATTAGTGTCACCAAAATTTTACCCAATAATTCTTGCCATGGGGGAAGACCCATCACACAAAGTGATTTGGCTGCTTTTAGATATTGATGGTCATTCATTAGGCATTATCAACATTTTATCTCCAAATGATGGCCCTGATAGATATTCTTTATGGCAATACTTGGCTAATAATTTACTCCTTTCCATATGGCTCATGTGCAAGGATTTTAATATGGTTGAAAACCCCAATGACAAAGTCATTGACTTACCCATGAGATGGTGCATGGGAGAACGTGAAGCATGGTATTATTTCAAGAATACATGGGGTCTTATCGATCCTCTCCTATAATGACACACATTAAATATTATGCCTTTGTTTACATGGTTCAACTGCCATACTAGCGCTAATCACATCCTTAAAAGGCTCAATCATTACATGTTGCCAAAACAAAATATTTTCTCTTTCTCCAGCATTAATGGCCAACATGTCAATATTTATTGTGAATACATTCTTTTAGACAATGCCCCCATCTCTTACTAAGTGGACTAGATCACATGTTAGTTCAAAGTGCCACCTAATCATTTCATTCTCAACACCTCTTTCTTGAGTCACGTAGGCACCATTTCTCTCATTGCCTAGGTTTGTAACGTGGTACCTGACCCACTTTATGTTGCCAGCTATTGAATGGTGGAATGAGGCCATTTTTTGCACTACCACCTTTTTTTGCAACTATGGGAAGAAAATCTTATTGAATTTATTCCACTCCCTTGAACACCTTATTGTAGTGTTTGTACCTCGTAATCCCATGTGTGAATGTGGTAATCCTGAATTCTTAAACATGTCCATAGGTAAAAGGGGTGAAACCATGGTAAAAACTAGTGTTTTTAGTGGTGAGATCTCTACGCGCTAAATTAAAAAAAATGATAGTAGCTTGGGGTCTTCGATCACTGAATTATGCAAGTTTTTAGTCTAGCCTTGATGGTATGAGGTTGGTGTTCGAGTGTTGTGTCAAAATATTATGTGTTTCTAAAATTTAACTCTTATTATGATGGTTACTATAACATCATACATGAAAATTAACTCCAAGGTGGTCTTATGCATTTAGATTAATCACCTTTGCCATTGTATTTTTATTTTGTATCTTATTTAAGCCTTTATATCCCATAGTGTGACTTTGTTGGTCCACATGTCAGCATCATATGGGTCACATAATCATCAAGCAGGTAGTTGGATTTCTCATTTATAACGGAGAGTGTGCCAAATATGTGCCACATAATCTGTCATGTCCCTTTTTTTAGTTGACATGTTCTGACCATGGTTAGCCTATTATGCGACCCTCGTAGGCTGATAGGATGGTTAGAGGGTCTTGATAGAGATTGGCTTGGCTTTGTTTCACAGAATTTTTCCAGTTGGCTTTCGTTTGGGCTCGATCAGACATATATTGAGGGAGATATTAATATTTGATTGATTTAATCAAATATTAATTATTTGTTCTAATTTTAATTTAGAAACCCTAATTCTAATTTAAGAAAACCCTAATTAGGGCAAGCATATATTTTTGAGGGTATAAGGGTTTCTCATGGAGGCCATTATGGATTCTGCATTGATTATTGATTTTTGATATTGAAAGAATTCTTCTATGAAGACTGAGCCAAGGGTTCCAGGATTCCATTTGCATTGGAGAACGTTCCCTCTTCAGTGTGTGTGATTCAGAGGCTATGAAATATCAGCTGATCTATTGCCAAATTGAGAGATAGCTTCATACAGAAGTTATCACAGAGATTTACAGGGTTGAGAGATAACTTTACACAGAAGTTATCACAGATATTCCATGTATTTATTTTATTAGGTTTTTGATCCAATAAGTTATACAGATATAGATCTTCTGTATTAGAATCGTATATCTTGAGATCAGGTTGTTCAGCTATCAGGGTGTGTTATCTTATATTTGGCGGCCATACGAAGTCCGTACAGATCCGTGAAAAAAATTGTAAGCACCAGCAGATTCGCTCAGACACCGACCTCGACAGACAGAGATCCCCAGTGACCGACATCGGCCGACTGAAGACTGATGTCGGCAGATAAGGACCGATAGAGACCGACGTCAGCAGTATATCGACCGATGTCGGTGACTGTGTTTCGACACAGCAGGCCGAGACAGAATTTCTAGATTCAAGCTCAACTTCTAGATTTGCAAAAGCCCAGGGTTTTAAGATAGAATATTTCATATTATTTTATTTGTATGACAGAGATTCAATTGTGTAATCGTCTAGAAGAACAAGTGATAAGATCTGTGATTTGCTATTGAGAGACTATATTGTGATTTATTTATTTATTTGGAAATTATTTTGGCAAAATTGTATCTTTGTTCAGAGCTTGTGTGTTTTTATATTCCCTATTTGAAGGGGATATTACAGTGGTATCAGAGCTAAATCCTGCCATCCTGAGGGTGTGACAATCTTATGCAGCCACAAGAGTTGGGACCACACAGGTATAACACACGCAGTAGAGCCTTGGTTGAAGGTACCCAGTTGTTAGAACAACAGCGAATTATCATGAGTGACAGACGTGAGGGTAGCCCACCTAGGGGCCACAGGTATGATGTTGATCAGGACACCAGAGAATTCCATCGTGCTATGATGACAGGCCAATAGCAGATGAATCAGACAATACAGAGACTCACTACTATGATAGAGAGGATGAACACACCTGATAGACAGAACGGGGACCAAAGAGATGACAGGAGTGCTATGGTTAATCAGAGACCACAACAAACCCACTCCAGAATCGCTGATAGACCTACATGTCCTACATTTGTTTAAGAAGAACCAGAGGCACCAGTAGAGGAGGAGGCAAGAAATTCCCCATTTGCAGATGTTTACATGGCTGCAAATGATGAGTGGGACTTATTACCTCCTCATGTTCAAGAGAGGACATCCTTTGATCATTTTGTTACTCTGAGGAGAGAGCACTACAGATTAGTTAGATAGGACAGGAGGCCTAGAGTTCAACTCAGTGAGCTGAAGAAGGCTACTGGCAAGCTTTCTTTGACTTCTTTTGACGGCAGTGGCAAGATGACAGCTCAAGCTTGGGTTCATAAGCTTGACACCTTTTTGGCATTGAGACCAATGACAGATATAGAGGCCATCAAATACGCCACTTTGCACTTGGATGGAGTAGCACATGATTGGTGGTACCATGGTATGGTAACACTTCAGCATAACCAGGTGACAAAGTACCAGGACTTTGTGGATAGATTGGTTGAGCGGTTTGACAGGAAAGATCTCGAGGTTTACTTTCAAGATCTGGCACAGTTGAGACAAACAGGTAACTTGGAGTCCTTCATTGGTGAGTTTCAGAGATTGGCAGTCATGGTGCCCAATATTTTCGAGCGTAGGTTGGTAGTTCTCTTCATGGAGGGATTGACAGAACCATTGAGAGGTTGGATCAAAGCCTTTGATCCTCCTTCATTACAGGTAGATATGAAGAAGGCACATAGTATGGAGATGGCAGCCCCATCCCATAAATTTAACTCTAGAGGTACTTCTTCATCTAGAGACCATAAGTGCTCCAATGTAGATACAGAGAGACCGGATTTCAACATAGAGAAATCAGGTGTAAAGAATGATTCAAAGGCCAATCCAACAACACCACCTTTGGATCATGAGGCGCTTAACGATCTACGCAGGAAGAAGCTTTGCTTCTACTGCAAAGGTCCATATGATCTCCATCACGATTGCCCTTTGAGGCCTAAGGGCAAGGCGAATCATGTGATGTGGGCTTATTATGAGGATTTAGATTCAGAGGATTCTGAACAGTAGAATAGTTCTGAAGGGGCAGAGGCAGAGGCTTCAGAGCCTAAGGCAGAGGCAAAGTTAGAGCTTCACATACAGGAGGCACGCCTATCCAGCATTCAGTCAGATGAGTCATTCAGACTCTGTGGAGTTTTGGCAGGGCAGAAGGTCATCACCCTTCTTGATACAGGGGCCACACATAATTTCATAGATGCTAGATTTGTGGAGAAGCGTGGACTCACTACCGAAGATTTTGAGGGCATCAGAGTTAAGGTAGCTGATGGTCACACTCTTAGGTGTGAGCGTATGATTAGAGACCTCCCATTGCGCTTGAACAACTATGAGTTCAAGGCTGATTATTATGTGGTGAACATGGGGGATATAGACTTAGTCTTGGGTATGAAGTGGCTTCATTCATTTGAGGAAGTTACTCTTCATCTCAAGGACATGGAGGTTCACTTTGATGTTGATGGAAAGACACATATTCTTAAGGCAATACGGGGCAGCAGCTTCAGATATATGTTTTTTCATCGGATGGAGATGCTCATACGACATGACATGATAGAGTGCGATGACGAGTGCACATTGGCACCAACACAGGAGAGATATGAGGAGGAGCTTGGTCTTGAGGTGAGTGCAGTTCAGGAGTTATCACATGTGGTAGGGACTCAGCTTTCTATTACAGTCGGGTCACAGGTTGATGATGATATGACTATTTCTAGCCTTCACAATCCAGATTTAGATATTATTCAGGTAAGGAGTCTGCTTGAGTTGCTTGCTGATTTTCATTTATGGATTGGATGTTGGGGTGCTTATCTTAGTACTAGGGATGACATGGCATGGAGTTTGCATTGATTGACAGCAGGGTAGATCATGACTACATTTGGGATCCAGGTGGATTGATGGGTGTATCATTCAACGATTGCTTGAGGGCAAGCAATTTTAGGAGGGGCGAATTGTCATGTCCCCTTTTTTAGTTGACATGTTTTGACCATGGTTAGCCTATTATGTGACCCTCTTAGGCTGATAGGATGGTTAGAGGGTCTTGATGGAGATTGGCTCGGCTTCGTTTCACAAAATTTTTCCAGTTGGCTTTCGTTTGGGCTCGATCGAACATATATTGAGGGAGATATTAATATTTGATTGATTTAATCAAATATTAATTATTTGTTCTAATTTTAATTTAGAAACCCTAATTCTAATTTAAGAAAACCCTAATTAGGGCAAGCATATATTTTTGAGGGTATAAGGGTTTCTCATGGAGGCCATTATGGATTATGCATTGATTATTGATTTTTGATATTGAAAGAATTCTTCTGTGAAGACTGAGCCAAGGGTTCCAAGATTCCATTTGCATTGGAGAATGTTCCCTCTTCAGTGTGTGTGATTCAGAGGCTGTGAAATATCAGCTGATCTATTGCCAAATTGAGAGATAGCTTCATACAGAAGTTATCACAGAGATTTATAGGGTTGAGAGATAACTTCACACAAAAGTTATCACAGATATTCCAAGTATTTATTTTATTAGGTTTTTGATCCAATAAGTTATACAGATATAGATCTTCTGTATTAGAATCATATATCTTGAGATCAGGTTGTTCAGCTATCAGGGTGTGTTATCTTATATTTGGTGGCTATACGAAGTCCGTACAGATCCGTGAAAAAATTCGTAAGCACCAGCAGATTCGCTCAGACACTGATCTCGACAGACAGAGATCCCCAGTGACCGACATCGGCTGACTGAAGACCGACGTCGACAGATAAGGACCAACAGAGACTGACGTCGGTAGTATATCGACCGACGCCGGTGACTGTGTGTTCGACACAACAGGCCGAGACAGAATTTCCAGATTCAAGCTCAACTTCCAAATTTGCAAAAGCCCAGGGTTTTAAGACATAATATTTCATATTATTTTATTTGTATGACAGAGATTCAATTGTGTAATTGTCTAGAAGAACAAGTGATAAGATCTGTGATTTGCTATTGAGAGACTATATTGTGATTTATTTATTTATTTGGAAATTATTTTGGCAAAATTATATCTTTGTTCAGAGCTTTTGTGTTTCTATATTCCCTGTTTAAAGGGGATATTACATAATCAATTAGGTTGACCATGTTTTTGACATTTGTGCACCACATACATTTAAATTGATTATGTAACTCCTGGATTTAACAATATTATTCCATGTGTCACCTGCAAGGTCTTGAGTGTATGGTCTCCTGAAGGGTACTATTTTGAAAAGGACTCTATAGGAGTGTGGGAGTACGAACATGACACATGGACCATTTTGATTTTTTGGAGCTTCCATGTTGTACCATATTTTTGTAATTTGATAGACCTACACACATCATGGGAGTGCAGGGGTGCGATATTGACATGTGACCCAATCTACAATTTCTTGCAGTTTAACAAAATTCTACACGTTGTTAGAGTGCATAAGAATGGAAATTCAAAAAATGTTAAGATTCCAATTGGTTTGATCTCTCAATTTGTATAGTATTTTCATTGAGCACATGACCACGAGAACCTAAGAATAGGTGCACAAAAGAGTTAAGTAAACTAAAAAAGTTTGCATGAAAAGCAATAAAAAAAAGTTGAGAGTGCCTAACCACGAGAGTATAGAAAGTCATAGGATCGTGGGAGTACCTTTTTCATATAAACATCCATAGTCAAAATTACTTAACCAAAATATGATTATATCCCAAAAAAATGACAAGTATACCTTGAAATAATATTAGAAGTCTAACCTCGATAATTTTAATGATTCCACAAGAGGGACTAAGAGGACTCACAAAGTACTAGGGCAAGAAGAAAGTTAGAGTGCCTCCAAGGGGTTTGGAGGAAGTTTTTGGTTTGTTGTAGTGTTTTTTCTCTCTTGTGTCTATCTATGGAACTTTTTAGGAAGTTTTGCCAACGTTTTGCTAATGTTAGAGGGTTTGTAGTTAGCCTTTATTATGAAGGTATGTTGTTAGTTTTTTTTTTTTGTTGTGTTGAATTGCTCTATGTGTTATCTTGTAAAGGTTCATGGATCTTCTAAAACCCTCTTTTTACCATTAACCTAAAAAAATTAATGATTCCATGAAATTTTAATGTAATGCGACCATTAAAAAAAACAACCTTGACGTGAATTCACAAATAATGAGAAAGGGGTTAAAAATTCATTAAGTGCATCATTTGAACCCAAAATTTTTAGAATAGAAATTCCATGTGAGATTTTCTATTAATTTATCTTCAATTTACTCAAAATTTTCATGAAATTCTAGGGTTTCCATTTCTTAAAAAGAAATGGAGGATGTGTTGGTCATAACAGGACTTAAGTCACATTTCAAGTCGACCTAGTGTAAAACTTAAAGTCAAAAGCAATGCAAGTCAGATCTAGTGTCACACTTAAAGTTAGACCTAGTGTCACACTTAAATCTAGAGATAGTGTTGTAATTAAATTCAAACTTAGTGACTGAATTAAATTTAAATGTAAGGGTGGATATAAAGTCACTAGGTGATGTTAGAAACATTTCCAATTATGCCTCTACCAACATCGTCCTAATGTCATCACAAATACCACCCAAACATCACCTGCAATGTCAGCTAGGTGACATTAGCAGGTGACATTGGGGTGGCATTGGAGTGATGTTTTTGGTGACTTTGGGGCATCTTAAGGTCATTTTTTAATTTATGAATTTAAATTTGGCATTAAATAAGACATTAAGGCACCTGTCCAAATTTAAATATGACTTTAGGGATGAAATTAGGCCTTCAAAATTTTCTTCTTTGGTGACTTTAAAGTAATTATAAGGTCACTTAAAGGCAACTTTACTTGTGATTTACACCAATCAAGAATTTGTAGTGTTAGGTGAGGGAAATTATATGTTGATGTTTATAAGATATACATACTACATGACACTTGTTTCTCCCACGAGAATATTCAAGATAGTTTTTAACCCTACTTTTTTTATATTACACCAAATTTGTTTAGTTTTAATTTTTGGTCACTGAAGTTTGTACCCATAAATGCATGTAGGGTTTAATACAAGTTTTGATATTGGGACTCTTATAGGGATATCTTTACTTCATAGAGATTTATAAAGGCTCACATTTTCAAATAAAATGAGGTGTATCATTTTCAATTTATATTTTCTATGTTTCAATAGTTTATTTTTATGATGATTTATCCACATATAATTGTTCTTGTTGGTTTCAAAGGGACACCTACACAGATCTATATATACTAGGGACTCATACATGGGTTGCTACCAACCTCCAACAAAATTAGGTGTATGAATTTCAAATCGTCCATTCCTATATTTCAATAGATTATTGATTGATTGGGCACTTATCACCATGCAAATGTATTTTGTAGGTTTACATGAGCATAAAGGTTACTTCACAAACTTTGAAAGTACACATTATTTGTATATTCTTGCTTTTTCTTATTTTACTTTGATATATATGCATGTACACCCACACACACATACATCAAAGTGGGGCCTTATGTACATACCTAATTATAATATGTAAGTAGTTATTAATTGTAAAATTATATTTTTTTAGGGTACTTGTGTTTGTTGATCATTAGTTTGAACTGGGCTCTTATTAGCACATTTTTCTTGTGTTTATGCTTGTTCCCCACATTTTCTTCTTCATATCCTCTATCTCTCATCCCTGCTTATTTTCCTAGATTTTTGAGATTTCCTCTAGAAAAATCAAATGTATGTTTTTTTAGGGTGGGCCCTTTTGATAATTATTTTGGATCTCCCATGGATTGTGTATTTCTTTTTGTCAACTTTTTCATTCATTGTATGTCAGCGTGTGCACCAATAGGCCTCAATTTGAATTCGAAGAGTTTATAAATACACAAATTTATTAGCGCATATAAGACATGAGTCCATCCATTAAGATAATCAATTGTGAATGTTCCAAATCAATTAATTCAAGTATTGAGAGCATAATACAATTAGATATGAAGCATTTATTATTATATCATGTATTCATTCTAAATCAAAAATTCATATAGAATAGACCTTGTATCACTATTTTGTGTGTTATTTTTTAAGTAGAAGCATTCTAGGGGCCTAATAATGATCAAGCTAAGGAAAACATAGGCCCCAAATTACATCCCCCATTCTTTCAGGGTTTTTAGATATTGTTGCCCTATTAAGAGTTTGAATAAGGAGAACATTTTCCTAGAGATATGCATAAAATATTAGAAAAAACAAACTATGGTTTCAGAGCCTTTACATTGACGAACAATATTGTCATATCATTTTTCACATATTTGTCATTTCCTAGCGCTACAAGCAACCAAATGGTTTCAAGAACAATATCTATTTGCATTTATTTTTCTAAATTTTCTTTGCCTCATTGTATGTGCATGCTTTGCACTATCTATTTCTAACGACTATCTCTGAATTCACATAAAATCTGATATTCTTCTTAAACCTTCTCTCATCATTTATTATATTAAAATATTATTTATATAATTAAATTTAATTAAACTTATTCACAATATATATAAATAAATGTGATACAATTTAATAAATATTGTAATTATATAAGCTATTAAAATAACAAACCATCATTCCCCATTTTATGTTTTCTCCGTCTCTCTGTGTTCAGAGTAATCCGCCCATTTTACAGTAATTGAGAGATAAAATAACATCGAAGTCAGTACAAATATGCACAAGCTATGAAAGCTAATGTGCAAGAGGCGCGTAGCGAGATTGTGAGAAGAGCCATAGGACCATTGAGATTGATGGATGGCCATAGAGCCGTGTTCGAATCCCCTGTGTAGTCGGCTGTGATCTGTTATGTCCTCGTCTAAACAGACGAGGCAAACCATTGGCGGTACTCTATAGTACCCTTTCTTTTGATAAATAAACAAAGAAAAAGAAAAAGAGGTTAACATAAAATATTTAATGGATTTAAATATATTCTTATATTTTAATCGTATATTTTAAATCATTTTATTATGACTTTTATTAGTGATCATTGTTAAACTGATACTTTTCTTCGTGTATTTTTACATTGATCGTTATAATTTATAATGGTTATCGGAGGTGTTGATTGATGTCTTTAAGATGTTAATAATTAATAATCAATTTTAAATTTGATATCAATTTGTTTGTTATAAGATATTTTTACTTTATTTGATTGTTATAAGGTAGTTTCAACCTTAAATTCGACATCTATTTAATAAATATATATTTTTTTGTTATTTAAAAAAATTGATCAAAAAATCATAATATATTGATCATGTTGTAGAGTTTGAAGCTCAAATTTTCCTTGTAAACAGTTTTTGAATATGACATAATAATAATATGAAAAAATCTTAAATATTACCAAAAACTACAAAGATAAATGGCATTATATTAATAACTATTCATAGAAGTTTTGTTCACTTCTCTTAAAACTCACTCCTAAGATCCTTAAAAACTTAATAATATAAATAATATGCTAAATAATTATGACATATTTACGTTTATTTATTGATTTTAATGATTTTTATTATAAAATTGTAATAATGATAAATAAATTACAAGAAGTTGTGACATAAATAACTTAATCAAGATCAACTAATCATCACAATACATATATGTACAATATCAACCTATAAAATATATATATTATAAAATTAGAGAGGGGCATTTATATAAGGTTTAATAGTTATCATTTCTTCATCTTGTTAATTTAGGCGCTCTTATCTTAAATTTGTAATAATTTTTGTATCTACAAATTAATTTTTTTTTTCCTTTTTTTTTTTTTTTTCAATGGTTGTAATATCTATAATTTAAAGAAAAAAATGAGCTTTAGAGGCCTACAGTTGTAGACACCTAAATATGGATTTTATGAATTTATCAATCATAAAATTGTATTATTTTAAGATACTTGTATGTTTGTCGATTATTGGTCTAGATTAGGCTTTATTAGTATGTTTTATGTTACTTGTGGATATTTTCTATCGTGTCCCTCCTTTTTCTCTCTCCTTCCTCCATATCCTCAATTAATTAATGTGTTCTTCCCACATACATACATTATACATTCATGGGGCCCATAAATGTACATTATACGTTGTTGGGGTTGTGGGTCATTTTCACCCATTCTAGGTTCCCCTAGGGACTTGTAATTCTATCTTATTCACTTTTTTACTAGTGTGGTTAGTTGAGTGGAAATGATAACATCTTAAGGGGAGTCCTTCAAAGTCAAGAGCTTGTCTCCACATGCCGAGTTAAGAACTAAAAATAATAAAAGTTGGAAGAGGATTATATACATTGACTTTGTTACAAATCTCAGCATATAATATGTGTCCCCATTTTCAAAAGCAACAAACTCTCCTAGTTTGAGGTGATATCACTTATGGTTTATCTTTTTTCTTGGAGAAATTGATCAAAAAATCATAATATCTTGGCCATGTTGTGGACTTTATACTGATTTATACTATAACATAATTTTGGCTACATGCCTTACACTAGTAAAACACTCAAAGTGGGCTCAAGCAAAGGCCGGGTATATTGTACACACCCAAGTATGCATTTATTTCCTTTAACCTATTAATTTCATCCTTATGCATTACTATATTAAAGGGGGGAGAGGTGGGTAATGTAGATACTAAAACCAATTATCTATAGAATTTTAGTCTTGTACATTTGACAAATATCAATCATGGGTCTACCCTTTAGTTTTAAACTTCCCTACTATTGAAAGGTTCACATTCACCATCTTATTATGCTTAAATGCTTATCTCTTAGTTCAACCTTTATCATTCACATGGCCTAGGTCTCTTGTACTGCACCAAATGCTTAAAATAGGATAAACATCATTCACTATTAGTTTTAGATCCATACTTATTCTCTAGCCTTCTGGACACTACTAACCACAGAGGGAAACTATCATCAATGATAGTGTCCAAATCCTTATCTAGTGTCTAGTCCTCAAAAGTCATCCAAATTGCATATTATTCAAAATATATGGGTCGGCCTATTTGTCTTATTGAACCCTACCATGAGATATTTACAAAAGGTGTGGTATAAATATAAGTCTAATCCTTCTTATTATTTATCTAGTAAATACCAAGCAAACACCTACCAAGGCTCATTTAATTAATCGCACAACTAAGTTATTCTACCATATTTGTCCCTATTTCTCTATCAATCATAGGAGTGGTCATACGAAAGGTCTAAAGCATTCAAAGATTAGCCCATGAGCAATATTTTTCAAGTTAAAAGCTAAATCACTACATGCATCTTCATATAATATATTTCACTTTTATGCACACACACTCCCACACATAGGGGAGAACTACATAATTTTGAGGCCTTCATTGAATTATTGGATATATAGGAAACACTTAGTGACAAAGGTGTCATTGAAGTCAACCTAATATTGTGAAACCACTAACCCATTTTTTGTAAACTCATTCTAAGGGAGAAGTAGGGTGAAGAGCTAGGGTTTGATCATTAAGAAGAGAGTGACAACCTATATCCCATATTTTAAGACATCTTTAGAAAGGTGTCATAAAACCCAAAATAACAATGTTGGTTGTATCGAGATCCAATCATTATTATATATAGGAAATTAACATCACATCACAGACACCTATGTTGATAGTGTGTCCAAAGGTGATGGTAGTGTCTGTGGCTACAAAAAAACTATTTCCAAATTTGATGATTGTTCAAGAATCCTGATCCTGCACGCTTATAGCTATGTTTAATCTAAATCTACTTTCATACAATAAACCTAGCTAAGTGTCATTTCATTTTAGTATTGCAACATATTTCAAACTTGGTACTTTCTATATTTAACATATCTCAATATTTTAATTCATAATATTCATTTATCTAAGTTTGTAATTAATTGGCTTGCTGTAGATTGGTTTATCACCTTTATGCTTAAGCTACTTCTATATTATTAACCCTATCCCCCATTATCCAAATTTAGGGTTAAACATTTGGTGAACCCAACATTTGAGTCTTCTTATGCAACCTTTATTATTCTAGGGTTTTACAGCTTCTTAGGCTCTCATACTATATTTATGATCTATATCTTTATATATTTTACCGAAGATAAAATGAAAGGTGTTTTTTAAGATCAATCATAACCTATGAGCAATAAGAGGTATATATTTATAAAACCATAGATATTTAGCAAAAATAATTTAAAATGTTACCAAGTGAACAAAAGCAAGCATGTTTGACCCGTTTCATTGAGAAAAATACCCCTCAAGGTTATAATAGCCACCATCCCATTTCTATCATTCACCAATGATGTATGTTGGGTTCCATAGTCCATACTTTTAGTAACAAAAAAGGTAGGTCATCACATCATGGTTAACATGTTCCTGAACATCTTAAAACAAGTTTGGATACACATGGGAAAATCTCCTTTATTTAATCACGTTAATTTTTCATAATGCTCACAAGGGTATCATGATCTCTTCACAAATATTAAATGACATAAATGTTTCTCCATGCAAAGCAATACAATTATCAAAGGTTCCTAAATTTATAAATAATGCAACCATAATTAATTTTAAAAGTTCAATTTTTCTATCTTTTGATTGTGAAACTTTTTGCAACATTCACAAGGATAACATGGCTTCTTTTTAAATCCCAAACAATGCATAATTACAAAATATTATAAAATTTACAAAGAATTTGTAACTACCAAAAGTTCTAAAGTTTTCAAATGATGCATACTTACCAAATATTCCAAAACCCTTACATGATATGATATTACCAAAGTTTTAAAAGAGTTACCATTTCCAAGTATTCCAAAACTTTTACATGATAAACCATTACCAAAGGTCCCAAAATTTCCAAAATATGCACCATTAAAAAAAGCTCCAAAAATTTCAAGTGAAATTCGATTAACAAAAATTCCAAATGTTTCAAGTGATGTAACTCTCAAATAAAGTGCTCATAATGAAGAGATATCCATGATCCTTATGTTCCAAATATATGATAAATTGTAACCAATGATTACATCTTTACAATCCTCAACAATTCTTACTACTCATATTATGTCTATGATGAGTACTATAGGAGATATCCAAAGGCAAGTTTTACTTCTCAAAGTATAAATTTTATCATACAATGCTACTATTAATGATAACATTATAAAAAATCAACCTCTTTCAAAATGTATATTTAAATATCCTTATCCACAAGAGTTTATCATGCCAATGTTACCTTTATATTTTGGACATGAAGATCCTTCTAACTGTATAATTCAATATGTGCATTATTTTGATCATTACGCTAAAGATGAATGATTATTGTTAAAATCAATCCATGGAATCCTCACAAAGAAGCTTGGGATTGGTTTTATAGTTTACCAAATGGTTAATCAACTACATTCAAAAAAGTAGAATATGTTTTCTTATTGACTTTTAATACACACAATGTGCCAAAATTTACATTGGAACATTTACAAAACTTCAATTAGCATGATGATTAATCTCTTCAAGACTATATCATTCAATTTAAAAATTCATCATATTCCTTAGCATATCAACCTTCAAATTTAGAACTAAAATTCCTATTTAGTAAAGGTATTACTTCTCCTATAAAAGAAATGGAATTACATTAACATCATACCTTATTTACAAACCCATATATGGATATGCATAGATATGCATGTTTCCTAATCAAATATAACAACAAATTAAATCTATCTCCTACAAAGTAAAAACACATTGTTCATGATACATACAATGGGAATAAATTGACAAATGAATATAATGAATAAACAAGTGGCATTCCAAATATTTATGACACCTTTGTAAAATTTACTCAATACAGGACCAATACTAGGTGGACATACTCAACAAACACTTCAAAATTCATAAAAAAAAAAAAAAAAAAAAATCCTCGCCAAAAGGATTTTAAAATTACCTTATTCATGGGTGGAGATTATTTTAACCATAACCATATTGATCTTGCATAAAAATAGAACTATTTTAATGTATGAAAATTGTCACAACTTAACTTTAATATAAAATACTTACACCATAAAGGAGCTTGGAAAGACTCCTTGGATTACATAATATTACCAATTGTTTCTGATCCCAATGTTGTGAATTTTTTTTTGGCTATGCCCCATACAAATAAACACACATTTATATTGGGAAAATATTAGTTATTCCAAATGGAAGCTAAAATAGATCCAAATCAATAAGGCATTTCATTTTCTCATAAGGGAATATTGGTTCACATACCACATGACGGTGATCATGATTATACCAAACAAGTAAAGAGAGAACAAGGACATGCTATGAACCTTTTACAATCAAAATGATACAATCAGGGCAAAGATGATTCATCCAAATAACTTTAATCAAAATATTAAAAAATAAAAAACAAAAACATTAAATATTCAAGAAAATATAAAAACATTCTAATAATTTCAAAAATACAAAAATATTAAACATTAACATACTTTAATAGTTCCTTGACACCTATGTTATTTGATTTATGTTAGTAGATAACATATCATTTATTTCTATATACACATATGTTTCACCCATATTTGAGTATGACACATGCATACCTAGGCACATGATATATACACTTACAAAGTTGGACCTAACTCCTTTACCCATGTCATATAGTACATTGGGGGCATCTACTTCCTTGATCATGATCAATACATGTTACATATCCTTTATGATCATTTTTACATTATAATGTTTGAGCTTACATATAAATTCTTACACATGTTTATATCCATGCTCATATATTTCACACTGTACTTGATATGCTATGTTACATAATATTTTTTGCTAACACATATATGCATGAACCAATATGATATGCTTATGCTAGTTATGTATATTTTATTTTTTTCACATTGTCATTTCCTTGAGATTATTATTTCATTTCTTATTATCTTTCTGGTGGAACATTTGAATATGCTCCTTAATTATTAGCCCATGTGCCAATGTATGTTGTTGGGACATTTAAATATGTCATTATATGTTGATTGGACATTTGAATATGTCATTCTATGTTGATTTAACATTAGAATAATTCATTTCCTTTAGATTGTTAATAATTTGAACATACCCATATATAAGGTCTCCTTGGACCATTCATTTAAATTACATTGAGTGCTCTTGTATGTGTGCTTGATTGTTTGTTGAGCTTACACTATTACTTTTTAGACATTTCCATGATCCATATCATGCATCTTAGGGATTGATGTGATCACATACTATATTCTACATTTATATATCTACTTAGATGTGCTACTCTTATATACTACATGATTCATACACAAACTAGATAGTTATCTTATCTTTTTGAGGTAAGGTAACTACCGAATTCTATTTTCCCTCACCTCAAAAGGGGGCACATCAGTGGGGCCATATCATAGAAGTATGACCTCCACATTTACATAGTTTCCATATTTTTGTGGGGGCATGTCATAAAAACATGATCTCCACACTTACTCAATTCTCAGTATCTTCATATTTCAATAGGATCATGTCACAAATTCATGACCTCCACACTTGCACACTTTTTAGTATAGTTTCATGATTTAGATGTAAACTTGGGTCAAAATCCTATAGATTACATTGATCATTCATAGATTTGAAATGGATTTTTTCAAAATTTTGACACATATACATAAACTCAATACATATTATAGGTTCATATGCCATGCTAGTACACCAAAAATTATAAATTTACCGATTACATCTCTAAATCACTATCACTAGGACACATCAATTACACCAAGAATTACTATTATTGAAACTTTTATATCTACAATAATTGGTTTTATTTATAATTTGAAGTGATTAAATCATTCAACCTCACCTAATTTATAGTTTGGGTTAATTAAATTACTCAAACTCACCATATTTATAGGATAAGTCGATTAAATCACTCACCCTTACCAGATTATATATTCACACTTGAGTTATGCAATTGAGATTTAGTGATATCAATATTCGTGTCACAACTCATCCTTACACCAGATTAGGAAAATAATACATTCCAATATCCCCCTTTAGAATCCAAGGCTTAGGTATGAGCCTCTCTTAGCTCCAATGCTTCATAAGAAATCATATTTATAAATTCAAAGTACCAAGAGGTAACATGGTTGCATTGGCACACATGTGTACTCCTTCTTTGATCTCTTTCTTTTCAAGCATATCAAGCATTTCAAATTTTAGATTATATGCATTGATTTATACTATAAAATGCTTTTAGTTCTAGGTATTACATCAAAAAAATCTCAAATTGGGCTTAAGCAAAGACAAGGTGTGTTATACACCTAGTAATTTTATCCTTGTACATTACTAGATTAAAATGGTGGGGGGGGGAAGGATTGGGAGAATGTATATAGTAAAACTAAATATTTATAGCATATTAGTCTTGTACATTTGAAAAATATCAATTCTCTACCCTTTAATTCTAGACCTCCCTATTTCCAAAAGATTCACATTCACCATCTCATTTGCCTAAATGCTTATCTCTTAGTCTGAACCTTATCATTATGATGACCCATTCTCCCTAAACTGCACAATTTTTTTAAAGTATGATAAACATCCTTCATTGTTAGTTTTAGATCCATACTTATTCTCTAGCCTTCCAGACACTACTAGCCATAGAGGGACACTACCATTGACGGTAGTGCCTAGATCCTTATCTAGTGTCTAGTCCTCAAAGTCATATAAATTTAAAATTATTCAAAAAATATGGGTAAGAATATTTGTCTTATTGAACCATACAATGAGATATTTACAAAATGTGTGGTATAGATACAAGTCTAAGCCTTCTTATTATTCATCTAGAAAATACCAAACAAACACCTACCAAGGCTTATTTAGTCAATTTCAAAACTAAGTTATTCTAACCTATTCACCCCTATTTTTTTATCAGTCATAGGAGAAGTCAAATAAAATGTCTAAAGCATTCATAGAGTATCTAATGAGTGATATTTGTCAAGTTATAAACTAGATCACTTCATGCATCTTCATATAGTATATTACATAGTTGTGTACACACAATCCCACACATAGGAGAGAAATACATAAGTCTAAGGCCCTCCTTGGAGTCTTGGCTATGTAGATAGTGATCAATGATAGAGAGGTCATTAAGGCTAGCTCAAAATTGTGATCCCATTAACCCATTTTTTGGAAAACTCATTCTAAGGATGAAGAAGGGTGAAGAGTTAGGGTTTGATCAATAATAATAGAAAAACAATCTATATCATAGATATAAAAACATCATCAGAAAGGTGACATAAAAACCAAAACAAAAAAATTTGGTGATGCTGAGATCCATTAATTATTATGTAAAGGATAATAGTGACACATCACAAACACTTGCATCGATGATAGTGTCTAGAGGTAATGGTGGTGTCCATGGCTACACAAAAAACATTTATAGAATATAATGACTATTAAAAAATCCTAATCTTTCATATTTCTCCCCATGTTCAACCTAGATCTACTTGCACACAATAAACCCAACTAATCATCATTTCTCTTTTGTATTAAAACATCTTTCAAACTAGGTACTTTTAATATTTAACATATCTCAGTATTTTAATTTAGAATATTCATTTATATGAGTTTGTAATTAATTGGCCTGCTATTGATTGGTTTATCACCCTTGTGTTTAATTTAATTCTATATTCTTAACCCCATCCCCCATGATTCAAATTTAGGGTTAAATAATGGTATGTAACAAATCCAATATAAACGCCTCAATATTGATATCTATCGACATATTTTAAGATACATGCGTTTAATAAATTTATACTATTTTTTAACAATCATAAAGAGAAAAGGACTAGTAGGGGGAGTGAATAGTAAGTGGGACCCTTTCCTTGTAATTATTACAAAAAATTACATGAGGAAAAATGTCATTATATTAATGATTATTCATGAAACTTTCTTGAGTTAAAACATACTCATAAGATCCTTACAAAAATATTAATATAATGACTATGTTAAGGATTTATAGCTCCTTTAAATTTATTTATTAATTTTTTTTAAATTTTATTACAATATTATAATTAGGATTAATTTATTATTACCAATTGTAACACAAATAACTTAATCATGATCAACTAAGCATCATAATACATATGTACAATACAAAACAAAAACACCTAATTAATTATTATAAAACTAGATAGGGGAATTCACATAAGGTTTAATACCTATCATTTCTTCACCTTGTTCAGTGATCAGGTGCTCTTATCCTGAATTTGCAATAAGTTTATATCTACAAACAAATCTTTTTCTTCTCCTTTTCCTTTAATGGCCACAATATCTGTAGCTTGAGGAAAAAAGTGAGTTTTATAGGCCTATAATTATAGACATGTAATATGGCCTTTAGGAATTTATTATTTGTAAAATTGTATTATTTTAGGATAATTATGTTTTCTTTAATTATTTTCCTAAATTAGGATTTATTGGTAGAATTTTTGTTACTTGTGGACATTTTCTGTCATGCCCCTCCTCTTTTTCTTTCTCCTTCCTCCTCTATTCTCCCTCCATGCCCTCCATTAATTCTAGTGTTCTTCCCATAAATGCATGATATACATTTCCAGGTCCCATAAACATACATTATATGTTTCTAGGGTTGTGGTCCATTTTCACCCATTCAGTTCCCCCACAAATATATGGTCCCATCTTATTCATTTTTTTCCAATTGTGGATAGTTGAGTGGTAGTGATAACATCTTAATGGGAGTCTTTCAAAGTCAATAACTTGTCTCCATGTACCAAGTGAAGAAATAAGAAGAATGGAAGCTAAAAAAGAATTATATATTATGACTTTAGTATAAATTTGAGAGTACAATGTAGCCTATGGGACCCCATTGTCAAAAGAGAAAAAATATCCCATTTTTGAGGGGATACCTTTTAGGATAGAGGGTTTTCAATAAAGGAAAGGAATCCCATAACTTTTTATCTAGATAGGTGCAAAAAAGTTGGTCACCTTGGTGGGATCAAAGTTTGCTTCCCAAGGTCTAATGCATCCATAACATCTTGGGCATGTTGTGAAGTTTAGATACCAATTTTCCTTGTAAATATTTTTTCAAGCATGACATAATGGTGCAGTTAGATTGAGATCTTTTATAACCAATCGATGGAAAATTTATGCAGAAAGTAATGGAGTCATTAATTAATGTGGTATTTGACAAATTCAATATAAATGCCTCAAGATTAATATCTATTGAATTTTTTTAGATAGATGTATTTAAGACATTTCCACTAGTTTGTAATAATCATAAATAAAAGCCCTGGTATGGGGAGGGAATAATAAGTGGGACCTTTGCCTTGTAATTATTCCTAAAAACTACATGAGGAAAAATGTCATTATATTGATGACTATTTGTGGAAGATTTCTTGAGTTAGATTAAAACACACTCGTAAGATCCTTCAAAAATTAATAATATAACTAATATGCTAAATAATTATAATTTTTTAAAATTTATTTATTAACTTTGTGAAAATTTATTATATAATTGTAATATTGACGAATGGATTACAACCAATTGTAACATAAATAACCCAATTAGGATCAACTAACCATCACAATACATATATACAATACAAAAACAACCAACTAGTTAATTATTATAAAACTAGAGAGGAACATTCACATAAGGTTTAATACATTCATTTCTTCTCCATGTTCATCCACATGTTGATCAGGCACTCCTAACCCTGAATCTACAATAATTTTTAACCAACAAACATATATTCATCTCATTTTCCTTAAATGGACACAATATATATAGTTTGAGGAAAAAAATTGAGATTTAGAGGCTTACATTTGTAGACACCTAAAAATGGCCTATAGGAATTTATTAGTTACATAATTTGATTATTCTAGGATACTTGTGTTTTTAGATTATTGGCCTAGATTAGGCGTTATTGGTATGTATGTTGTAGGTGTAGCCTATAATGGTAGTCAGGAGTGTTGGTGGATTATAATGTTTGTAAGATGTTAATAATTTGTGGCTAAATTTAAAATTTATATGAATTTTATTGTTATAGAGAAGTTTCAACCTTAAATTTGATGCCCTTTTAACCATAAAATGGATGGTTTTTCTTCTTGTTGGGAGAAGTTGATCAAAAAATCATAATATCTTGGGCATGCTCAATACTTTGCAACTCAATTTTTCCATATAAAGATTTTTTTGAGCATGAAATAATGGTGTCTCTATATTTGGGTCTCCTATAATTAATCAATGGGACACTTGTGGAGAAGGTAATGGAGTCATTAATCCATGTGGTATGTGAAAAATACAATATAAATGCCTCAAGAGTGATATCTCTTGACATTTTTTTAGATATATGTTATCAATAAATTTTTAATAGTTAATGATAATCATTGAAAAAAGGACAAGTAGGGGGAGGGAATAGTAAGTGAGACCCTTGCCTTGTAATTATTAAACTACACAAGGAAAAATGTCATTATATTAAGGATTATTCATGGGATTTTTACTTGAGTTAACTTAAAACTCACTCAGAAGATCCTTCAAATTTTCTTAATATAATATATATTTTAAGGAATTATAACAAATTTAAATTTATTTATAAATTTTGTTATAGTTTATTAATTTTTTTTAATAAGGATAAATGGATTATTACCAATTGTAACACAAATAACTCAATCATGATCAAATAAGCATCCTAATATATATGTATACTACAAAAAAACCTAATTAATTATTATAAAGTTAGAGAGGGGCATTTAAATAAGGTTTAGTACCTATAATTTCTTCACCTTGTTCATTCACATGTTGATCAGGAGCTCATATTGTGAATCTGCAATAATTTTTTACCTACAAAAAATCCTTCTCCTCCTTTTCCTTCAATGACCATAATATCTATAGCTTAAATAAAAAAAGTGAGATTATAGGCATTCAATTATAGACACCTAAATATATATCTAGGAATTTATTAGTCATAAAATTGCATTATTGTAGGATACTTGTGTGTTTTTTTAATTATTGGCCTATATTAGGCTTTATTGGTATGATTTTTGTTACTTATGGACATTTTATATCATGTGACCCATCTTTTTCTCCCTCCTTCCTATTCTTTCCTCTGTGCATGTCCTCCATTAACTCTAGTGTTATTCCCAAACATGTAAGTTGTACATTTATAGGGACCACAAACATACATTTTATGTTTTTAAGGTTATGGGCCCTTTTCATCCATTAGGTTTCCCCATGGGTTTATGATCCCATCTTATTCACTATTTTCTCATTGTGGATAGTTGAGTGGTAGTGATAATATATTCATGGGAGTCTTTCAAATTTAATAGCTTGTCTCTATGTGCCAAGTGAATAAATAAGAATAATAGAAGCTATAAGAGGATTATATATGCTGAATTTAGAAAAAATATGAGCATGCAATGTAGCCTATGGGTCCCCATTGTCAAAAGAGACAAACTCTCCCATTTTTGAGGTGATACCTTCAAGGATAGAGGGTTTTAAATATATGGAAGGAAGCCCATAATTTTTTACCCAAACAAGTGCAAATATGTTGGCCACCTTGGTGGGATAAAAGTTTGCTTCCCAAGGTCTAATGCATAGACTTGAGAATTTAAAAAATAAGGACCTTCATCCATAAACTCCAAACAAGAGATTTCATCTCTAACTAAAATTTAAAAAAATCCTTACAAGAGTGTATTGATATCCATGACCCCACACTTCTCCCATGAATAATAAATCCATTCCTTCAAGGTTAGGATGTCAAGACAAAGTCAGATGAATCTACTAATTAGACCATTTTTTAAACATCTTGGATTCAAGAAGGTGTTGAGTGTCATCAATATGAAGTGAAAATTGAGAATAAAAAGAAAGAAAAGTGAAACATGACTTCATTTTATAACAATGAGATCATGGGGTTGTAGACACTCAAATTTAATCATTAAGTGATTGACAATGTTTAATATGTACATCCTTACCCTACTTGGCCTATTCATCATTCCGTTTACTTAAAATATTTATAGGAAAATTAACTATTACATTTAATAAATTACAATTATTGGAAACATCATTGATGAATCCCTACTCTAATTTCAGACTCATATCAACCTGATTCTATTAGTATTTATCCTTTTGGAATAAGATCGCACTAGGCAGATAGTGTCACAGTGTTGCCTCATTTATTAGTGCAGCCTTGGCCCCCACACACTAACGATAAAATTTTAAATTAGATAAATTTCACATTACCCATCCCATGATTTTATTAATGTTGGTTAATGAAAATATTCCAAATATTATTCTATATAAGCACATGAAGGCCTCTTCAAACAAATATAACAATCACTTGCTAATTCTACTACATATTGAGCAAAAGAGCACTATTTCTTCCAATTCCAATTTTGATTTATTATAACACTTATAGGCCAACCCTGAATTTGTTTTATTATAGGTAAATGACACATTATCGAGCATTCAATACATTCTATCTATTTGCATTCATATATAAATTATAAATATTCACCCACTCACTCTAGGAAGGATACCTACATTAGCTTGAGGCCATTTTGGGGTATGTAGGCAACACTCATAGTATGCAGGGGTTTTTCAAGGATAACTTGGATATTACTGTTTAGTAATTCCCAACTTTATGTTTGATTTCAATTTTTTTTATTATTTTAAATCTAGGATTTTGAATTTACACATCTTCTTTACATAAAATCAAGACACATTATTAATTAGTAAGTCATCAGAGATATCCACACGTCATCGCATAGGAAAATAAATCACATAGTCAACTAGAATGCAGCCATAACCAATAAATAAGGAATCAGTGTTGCCCTATCCTCTTAGTGTGTCCTTTTCCCAACACATTTTAAAATTATATTTTCAGTTGAAACATAGTTTAGAAGTTGCTACAATCAATTTCCATCAACAGTCAGCCTGCACAGTCAACATAAATTCAATTTGAACTAGGTTTGTATATCTGTTTGTTAATTTACTATTAATTTCTAATTTCTAATTCTATAAATTACTATATTTAATATTCATATCTATATATTATTTATATCTAAATCAAATTTCAATAGTTTATTTTTTCTTAGCATTTCATTATTAAATGAAAAATAACAATAAAAATTCTAGTGAACCCGCATCTTATTTAGAAATCTATTTGTTGTTTTCTTTTTTTTATCCTAGGATTTCATAATTTTTTTTGTAAATTCCTAATATCTAAATAAAATAAACTTTGACCTTGGATATAAATTATACACCATGAGTCAATCTTCTTTAACCTTGGATTTAATTTGACACTGAAGAAATTATCTTGTCACCTTAGATAACATCTGACATTGATGTATTTTATTTTGACCTAGGGTTGAAATTTATTGATCTCTATTAAAAAATAAAATAAATAAATTTATATTTGCTTACTGTTTGGTTTTATAAACTATGTTTCAATAGTTTTAAAACTACTTAGTGTCTATCATTATGGGCTAGGTGGTGATCTATTTTATAGACACCATGGTGTGAGGGGTGTTGGATCCAACACACCCCATACTCATGATTTTTATTTATGGGGACCCTTTTGATTTAGCATATTTTTTTTATTTTATTGTTCTTGTTTATGTATGTATCACAGAGCTATATACTTCATGTAATCTCAAAAGTTTTGTCAAATGTGATCTCTTTTATGATCTGATTATCCCTCATTATCCTAGCTAGAAGCATTCAACTTATGCTACATTATCAAACTTATTGACTATATTATGATCATGATATCAATTTTAAATGTTCATTTATATATTAAATCAATTTGCTTCACTTAGATTCATACTTATTTAGTTTAGTCTTTGTTGATTTTTGACTTCAATCATGTTTTGGGTATTACTTATAACAATTTTCATGTTTGATCGAAACTAGATTTGTACTTCTCATGGTTAAAATTTAGTAATTATATGTTTTGTTTAGGTTTATATATTTATGATTATATGGATTTTAGTTTTGTTTAATATATTAATAGGTTCCTCAAGTCTCCATTCTATCTCAATTTTATAGTTCAGGTCTTTAGATTTCAACAGTTTGCAATGCAGTTTGACAGTTGAGATCTCCTAGAGGCATTGATATTCACTACATGTCATAATCCCATTAATATGGGGAAATCCACAATCAAATGTTTTCAAAATGACTAAGTATTTTTAAATACCATTGAGTCTCCCTATTTAACAGAGACTTAATGGGGTATGTAAAGCTTTGTACCTTTGATGCATCAGGATTATCCCAAGTGTCACCATATCAAAATCCAAATGACCCATAAGTTTACCAATAGTGATAAATATCCATGCCCTTGAGGCCCTAGGATTATGCCAAGTGTCACCATCTTGAAATCTCGAGACCCTAAAGTGATGACAATATTGAGCCTAGAACCACGCGGTTTTGAGAAAGTAGTGAGACAAATTCACATGTCATCGTCTTGCTAACCTAGATACAATGTTATCAAAGTTAATTTTATAATAATTTATGAAAAAGTGGAGAATTGAGATTCATCGATGTGTCATCATTTTACTAACCTAGAGATGACAATAACATATTTCATTTGACTACTATGTGAATTAGCAAAGACTTGAAAAGGTGATAAGTGGTAGTGAAGAAAACACATGAGCATCCCCTTTAGTATATAATGGACCTAAATTTAACATCCAGGGTAAAAAATAAGTGATGGGTAAGTGAAGGATTTTTTTTATTAAAAGCAAAGACAACAGGCAGAGGATAAGGATCATGATCCCAATCCCAAGATCATACTACATGACATGATCCTAGTGACCTAACCTAATAAAGACTTAAGGCCCCATGATTGTACCAAGTTTCACATCCCAAAAGCACAATGACACATAATTTGACCATCAACGATAAATATCCATACCCTTGAGATCATGGGATTATGCCAAGTGTCTCCATATCAAAATCCTGAGGCCCTAAAGCAATGATAGTATTGAACTCGATACCATGTGGTTTTGCGAAAGTAATGAGAGCAGTCCACATGTCATCATCCTGCTAACCTAGAGATGATGTCACTAAAATTTAATTAAATGGTAATTTATAGGTAATCAAAGTAGTGAGATCCATCCATGTCTCATCATACCACTAACCTAGAGATGATGTCAGTATAATTCATTTGACAACCAAGAGGAGAAGTGGAGAACTAAAAAGGTGACAAGTGGTGGTGAAAGAGATACACAAGTATCCCCTTAGAATACAAAAAACCTAAATTTAATATCTAGGGAAAAGACCAAATGATAGGCAAGTGACAATTCAATTTGATTGAATGCAAAAATAATAGGTAGAGGAGAGTGAGTGACTATAATGCATATAATTAAGCATTGTAAACCTAGAGTCGATTGAAATGAATCTACACCAAAGATATAGTGAGATAATTTCAAAAGGAACATGGAGAAGCAGTCATACTAGTAGGCATAAATAAAGTGAAAATCAAAATAAATGAAAATTGGACCTAGATTAAGGATAAAATGAGATTAGATAAAATATGTGCAACATGAATTTTTCTCATTAGTCAAAGGCACCAAATAAGTTCATCAATAGAATTGGATAAATCTATTTATAGATTGGAATAATTTATTTTTATAATTATGCTCATTTATCAAGCATTTGATAAATAAATCATGCATCTAGAAGAAATTTTATTACTTTGAGATAAGTATAAGATATTAGGAATAGACAAATAGGAGCATGAATCGACTATTTTATCATTAGGATTGGTTTACAATGAGGTGTTTCTTACTTTTTAGATTTATGATTAGTTAGTGGAAGAAATTAAATATCACATAGTGCCTATTATTATTTGGAGATTGGATTAAGTTGGAGATTGATTCCACTTCCATCTTGGAAGTTATATCTAAAGTTATGCCATGACTAGATCAATCTTATCTTCTTCCTTCTTGATGTGTTATCACAAAAGACTAAATTTTAATCAGTTAATCCATTTAATATTTATATCAAGATCATTTAATTTATGGTTGTGTATCATGGCCATGATGTACTAACATTATCTATATAATAAACATTTCTTAATATTGTAAAGGGTCGATAAATTTGATCCCAAAACACTATTATAATAATGCTAAAATTACACCTATTTTTTCCTCATGCTTTTTTATTTTGATTGTTTGCTATGGTGGACACATTTAAGTACTAAAACTATGTAAATATTTAGCTAGGATTATGCCTACCCTTCTTAATAATTTTATCTTGATGGTTTCCCAAAGATCTTGATTTGAGAAGTAATCTATGCAAAGAAGTTTTGATTTTGTCAGTGTGCAAGTGGATATACAATTAGATTGTCCATCAACTAGTTTGATTGGATTTGAGAGCTCATTTTGGTTATCTTGAGGCTTACATTAGTCATGGTGTGAAAATAGATATAGGGCGGTGTAATTTATTTATTTTAATATAGTTATATATTTTATGTTCACATATTATTCCTTGGAGTCTTACTCATTGTGGTATTTCAATTTGTGCAATAATGAGATTTGATGTCCAATGTTTAACTACATAACACATTAATATAAATTATAAGTATTATAATACCTATCTTAATGAAGGTATTTATGTATTTAATACCCTAATCTTCCCTCTCTTTTAAATTTTTAATGATAAATGATCTACCCATTATGTTATAAATAACCCATTTATAGAGGAACAAATGGTGAGATCTTGAATATCTAGAGGAGATCATTTAGAACCTTTGGTGGAAAACATCATAGCCTACGCATGCTATAATATTTTAGATTTTATTGGCCCTTGGATCACCAACATATCCTGAAATTAAGGGGACATTTATCCTGAGCCGTTGACTACTTTTGTTCATTTAGAATAGTTAGTTCTTAACTGTGTTTGAGCGAGTCTTAATTTTAGCCTAAAAAAAATTGGCACTAGAAGAAAGGCAATGCCATATTTCATATCCTATAATTTTTGACCCTTGAACCTTTGAGTATCTATAAATTTTTTAATTTTATTGAGACTACTTAGCTAATAAGGCATGATTAAAAAGTGCTAGAATTTGGATTCCTATGGTGTGCTTCAAACATACTAATAGAAATTGACACTATTTTTTCCTACATTGCAGTGTTTTGATATGAAATTTATGGATACTCTAAGTTATCATTCATAATATACGAGTAGTTCATCCATATGTTTCTTTTATTGTGTGCCTAAAACCTATACTAATAGAGATTAGGCTTTGTCACTCTAGAGTCTTTTTCAGAGATCACATGGTCTAGAATTAGGTTGGGACAAAGAAGATTAATTATTTCTCCTCTTCAGGCTCATAGGCATCCTATATTTTACTGAGGTATACCTAGGAGATTAGTTTATGTTAGGACTTATCCAAAGTCTTCACTTAGCTTAAGATTTTGTTGTGTTCGGTTAATTTAATAATTGTAAATGGGTCATGAATCTTTTATAAAGACCCCCCATAAATAAATTAGATTAACTTTATTTGGTTAGTTTTTATGTTTAAGTCAATTAATAATGTAAACTACTTATCAGGTGAAATTCTCGTAGGAGTTAGTTAATAGGTTAGTTGGTTTTACTAGTATAAGGTGAAATCTTATAAATAAATGTTTATTTCATGTAAAAGGGTTAATGGAGTAAAGGCACCCTTTCTATGTACTTGATTTTTGGTGATTAATAAAATGCTTGTGGATCCTCACTCAGTGGGCACAAGATTCAACATATTTTAGTTTTTTGTTATCAGTGGTATCAGAGCATGGTTTTAGAAAGCACGGTGAATATGGGAAGCTTAGTGAATTTGGGAGAAGGCAAGGTGGAAAGAAAATTCACATGGAATTGAAAGTCTCATGTGAAATCAAATTATGGAATATAAGTTAAGATTTTTAAAATAAACTTTGGAGTGGCTTAATATTGAGAAATTTGAAAAATTATTAAATTATTAAATTTTTTAAATGTTTTTTGGTATTGGTTCATGCCAGTTTGAAATAAATAAGCCTATATATTGGTCTTGTACGGACATATAATTAATCAAGTCTGTCATACTCCCTGAATTGCTTTCAAAACTCCTTTTTTAGCATTCCAGATTGAATTTTGAAGCTATAAATGATTCAAACTTGTTTCAAAACTCCAAAAAATTTCCCAAAAGCCATTTATAAGACATTTTCCCTTTGGATATTCCTATGATTGGTTGAAATGGCCTTCATTTATTTTTAACATCCATTTGCTCAGTACATATTATCTTTTTGAGTTCTTGAAGATCAGTTATCAATTCTCAAACCCTACCATAAGTTTTTCAAGATGTAAATTATAGTAGTACGACCCATATTTGTAGAAGTACGACATTCTAACATCTTGTATAATAAAAAATAAGTTTTACTCAATGAAAATTGCTTTTGTCAGTCTTAATCACTGGCAAATAAATAAATATTTAATCTTGTAAGGTTTTATACAGCCCAGGTGAAGTATCATACATTTTCCAACTTTCCTAGATCAGCCATGGTGTTGAAATCCTTAGTATGGCATTGGAATATTGTAGGTAAATAAAAATTTTCATTTTGCAAAGTTGGATATAGTTTTTATATAAATTTAGGGTTTGGTGGGGCCTACTCAAAGGTTGAAAGAATTGATGTTTCATTTTGGTCAAAAAATTTCAAGGGATTTCTTAATTTTACTCACCCAAGTAAAATATTTTTTATTATCATAGAGCTAAAAATCAAGTTTATATAGAATATTCTATCTTTATAAGCTTATAATTTTCATAGAGCACTTGGAAGGACATATTTTGGATAAAACTTTGTAACAAGGAGGTCAAGGGTTCAAATATTGTTTTTTGGAAAATTTTTCTTTATGAAGATGCTTTCATGAAAAATAATATTCCATTTTTAGAATCTTTTAATATGCTTTGCATGTTGTAAAAATCATAGTTGAAAATTTGCATGTGAAGTTGTTATCTTTTCCTATTGCATATCTTGGTGACATAAGGGTGTATCTTGGTGAAATAAGGTTGTTTTTGGAGACATAAGGGTGTAATTCTTTAATTTTTGGTGTGGTTAAGTTCAAAACCCATCAAAAATTCTTTTTTTGCTCTACGTGTAGGTTAAGTGGAAAAACCTCATAGAAGCAGTGTTTTGAGTAGTGAGTGTGGTATTTTTATATTTTGTTGCATTTCTTTGTATTTTGTCACACTTACTTTTCCTTGTTGCACTTGCATTTTATTCAAGATGCCAAAGATTCAGAATTTGCTTTTAGATGGTGATAGATTAATGATTTCTAATTATTTAGATTGGAAATATTTGATGGAAGCTTCATTAGTTTTTAATGAATTATGGGATATTGTTAAGAATGAAAATCCCACATTGTCAATAGAATAGGCTAAACTTTATGCATTAAATTTGCATTATTCTAAGGCCTTAACATTGATCAAATGTTGTTGTACCCGTGATACTTATATTCATATTAAAAATTATCTTCATAGTTACACTACATGGAAAACATTATCTGATTTATATGATAAAAAACCTAATCATAAGAAGATATACATTCATATGAAATTATTTACTTTGTCATTAGATAAAGATGGGGATATGGGAGAATATATGTCTAAGTTAAAAAATATTGCTATTGAGTACACTAAGGCTGGGTTTAGAAAACTAGATGATGATCTCATAGTCATTGCTACTTTGACAGGACTACCTAGGTCCTATAAAAAATTTGCAAAAATGTTGCATATCTCTAACAAGATCACAGACATCACTTTTGACAAGTTGGCTGAGTTGCTCATCCAACATGACCTCTCTCTAGCCAAGAAATCCAAGAAAATTGAGGAAGCCCATGTCTTAGAGTCTAAGCCTAGTTCATCATCATCTAGGCATTGAAACAATAGAGGGAACATTTATAGAGGAGGTCAAGGTTATAGAGGAGGTAGATATAAAAACAAAGGTAGAGGTTATTCAAATCAACAACAATCTAGCCATTCTCATTTAAATGAGACAAGTGATAGAGGATGTGGTCACAACTCTTATAGGGGTAGAGGTCGAGGTAGATCAAACATTCAATGTCATAGATGTGTAAAAATTTGGTCACATTACTTCTTAGTGTAGGATTCATTTTGAGAAAATTCAAAGGCCACAAAAGGTGATGAAGTCTAACTTTGCTCAATATGTTGATCACTATGATGATTTTAACAATGTTGGTCATGAATTTTCATTCACTACTTTGGGTCACATTGATTATATGGAATATGAGGCTAGAGAGGAGCTCACATATTTATGGGTTTTAGACATAGGAGCAACCAAACACATGGAATTTAGGCAAGACTTCTTTTGGACTTTCAAAGAAGCTTTTCTTTCTCTAGTTGCTTTGGCAGATAATTCTATGCATATTCCTTTAGGACTTGGGTCTATTCGGATTCTTCTTCCTAATGGTTCTATAAAAGACTTGGAGAATGTTTAGTATGTTCCCATATTGAAGAAACATCTTCTTTCCTTGGTAAGTATTCAAAATAAAGTTTATCAAATTGTGCTTGAAAATGGTCTCATCCATATCAATTTAGTGAAGGATGGTTATAAAACCATGTATACAGGATATGAGGATGGAAATTTAATTAGATTGCATTGTAAAGTGATTCCTCCCAAAGTGTAACTTGTAATAGTTATTGAAATAGGTACATGTACTATCTCTACACAATGGTTATGGAATCTTCATTATTTAAATTTGAATATCCACTCTTTAGTGGACTTGCAAAGATATGGTATGGTGAATGGGTTGCCCACTTTTCATAAAGATAGTATTCTTTATGAATCATGTGTTTTGGGCAAACAAAATCATGAAAAATTTCCCAAAAAATCTTCATGGTGAGCTAACAAATGTTTGAAGTTAATTTATAGTGATGTATGTGACATGAAAAAGTAATCCATTGGAGGGTGTAGATATTTTGTGTTGTTTATTGATGATTTGTTTAGGATGACTTGGGGTGTTTTTCATGAAAAACAAATCAAAAGTTTTCTCTAAGTTTGTTAATTAGTTACACTTAGTTGAAAAAGAAATAGGTTCACACTTAGCCACTCTTCATTCAAACAATTATGGTGAGTATACTTCAAATGACTTTTTAGATTATTGTTAGGAACATGGCATTCATTGACAATAGAGTAATGCTTACACTCCATAATAGATTGAAGTATCTGAATGAATGAATAGAACCTTAGAGGGCACAATATGAGTTATGTTTCACTGTACACAACTCAATGATAAGTTTTGGGAAAAATCCATTAGTACTACAGTGTATTTGAGAAACAGGTCCCTCGCAGAAGCTCTTTTGGGACAAACTCCATATGAGGCTTGGTATGGGTTTAAACTAAAAGTTAAACACTTGAAAGTTTTTGTATTCCTTTATTTTGATTTAGTTCCCAATAAACATAAAAATAAGTTGGAACTCAAAGTTTAAAATGCATCTTTCTTGGATATTCAAAAAATAAAAAGGGGCATCGTTTACTTACACAAGATACAAGCAAATTCATAGTGAGTCGAGATGTAGTATTTGTTGAATTTGGGACTATGAACAATGTAGATATTGATTCTCAACTTGATAGGTTAGAGAGGAAAAATGCAAAAAGAGATAAGGGTTTGAATAATGGGGACAATTCCTCAAGGTTGTGGTATGAAACTCAAATTCCTTCATTTTCCTCTCCATCTACTAGTTCAAAATTTGATGACTTAGAAATTGTTGAAAATTCTCTAAGTCTCCCTTTAGATGGTGCACATGATGAGAATTTTGGTGTTCTTGATTTGAATAAGTATCCAAAATGGACTCAAAGTACTATATTTGACTTGGAATCAACTGAAGTTGGTTTAGTAGGTCCCAAGAGTTCTTGTAAATAGGTGAATTATGCAATGGTTGTTACTACTTCTTTCACTGAGCCATCTAATTTTGAGGAGGCATCTACTGAACATGTTTGGTAATAAGCAATGCAAAGTGAGTATGATGCAATAATTCACAATAATACTTGGGTTTTGGTTGATCCTCCTCCACATATTCAACCCATAGGATGAAAATGGATTTTTAGGACTAAGTATAAATCAGATGGCTCCATTGAAAAATATAAGGCAAGACTTGTTGCAAAAGGATATATAGAACAAGAAGCTATTGACGATGAGGAAATATTTGAACCAACTACCAAATGTCACACTATTCATATGGTACTTACCTTAGTAGCACAAAATGGTTGTAAAGTTCATCAAATGGATGTTAAAAGTTCTTTTTTGAATGGTGATTTATAGGAAGAAGTATACATGAAACAACCTTAGGGTTTTGAATAGGTGGGTGTAGAACATAAAGTGTGTAAATTGATAAAATCTTTGTATGGGCTCAAACAGACACCCAAGGCTTAGTATGAGAAAATGTATTCATACATGAAATCCATTGGTTTTAAATGTAGTGAATTTGATGATACTCACTATTTTTCAGTGCAAGGTAATAAATTGGTGATTCTTGTCTCTATGTCGATGACTTGTTTATCATAGGCAATGATGAAAACCATAACAAGTTTGTGAAGAAGGAATTAAAATATGGGTTTGAGATGACATATCTTGCATTTGTTCACTACTATCTAGGCAAAGAGTTAACTCAAAAAGAGCATAGCATTCTTATTTCACAAACTAAGTATATTTATGAGTTATTAGATAGGTTTGGCATGAGTGATTGAAAACCTACCCTCATTCCCATGGAAATTAACTTGAAATTGTCTAAGGATGATAGCAATGCCTCTTTTAATGGTACCAAGTATAGATAATTGGTGAGAGGTTTGATATATTTAATGACTACCAGGCCTGATATATCATTTTTAGTTGGAATTTTGTCTAGGTTTATGTATGAGCCTAGAAAAATTCATTGGCATGCAAAGAAATGAGTACTTTCTCACCTTCATGGAATGGAAACATATGGCCTTGAGTATCACCACAACAAGAACTTCAAACTTGTTGGGTATTGTGATGTAGACTTTGGTAGATGTGTGGATGACAGAGTGTCCACAATAGGATACACTATGTATATGAGTTCAGCTACCATTGCTTGGTGTTTTAAGAAGTAGGATACACTGGAAAATTCATTAGTAGAATTAGAGTACATTGCAACATGGGATGCTTCCATATAAATTGTTTACCTACGATGCATTCTTGAAGATCTTCAAGTTTCTCATATTTCTCCTACATAGTTATACATTGATAATTAGAGTGCAATCAAGGTGTCTAAAAATCTAGTGTTTTATGCCAAAACAAAACATATGGATGTCAAATATCATTATCTATGAATGTTGGTGGTGAAGAAAGCTCTTGATATGATATATTACCCAACTGCTGATCAAACAACTGATATTTTCACAAAACCCCTTGACAGAATCAAATTTAAAAAAATTAAAACAATGCTTGGTATGTGTCCAAAAACCTGACTTTGGATCATAGGGGGGTTTATTAGGTCTTATACAAAGTCTTAATTTAGCTTAGGATTTTATTGTTTTAGGTTCATTTAATAATTGTAAATGGGGCATTCATCTTTTATAAAGACACCCCCATAAATAAATTAGTTTAACTTTATTTGGGTAGTTTTTATGTTTAAGTTAATTAATAATGTAAACTACCTATCGGGTGGAATTCCCATAGGATTTAGTTAATAGGTTAGTTGGTTTTACTAGTATTAGGTGAAATATTATAAATAAATGTTTATTTCATCTAAAAGGGTTAACAGAGTAAAGGAACCCTTTCTATGTACTTAATTTTTAGTGATTAATAAAATGCTTGTGGACCCACACTCAGTGGGTACAAGATTCAACCTATTTTGGTTTTTTGTTATCAGTTTACCCAACCACATCATCCTCACAATTTTCAACTAATAGACCAATCTAAATGGCTGCAACTTTTCTATTTGGATTAGCCATAAATGTTCTTGATGATGTGCATGATTTACCTATAAACCCTAATCATTATCTTCCAAAGTTCACTCCAAACACCAAAAGGATAGAATTAGAACAAATTACATCTTATAAAACATATCTTAGATTACTCAATGTTGAGCATGAGGATGTAGCTTGTAGGTTATTTCCCTTAACCTTGATTTGTCAAGCTTATGAACTAGCTCTTTAACCTCCCATAAAATTCAATCATGGGATGGAATCAATTGAATACCACATTTTAAGCCCAATTTGGTCAAGCTGTAGATCCAAGTATATTGTAACAATAATTTTCTTGTATGAGAATGGAATATAATGAGCCTATACACAATTTTAATGCACATTTTCATAAAATTTATAGTAGGGTAATTGCTTTATATAGGCCAAATACTCATTTAGCCTTAGTAATGTTCAAAAAATGCACTAGATCATTAGACTACAACTTATGTAAGGAGAGATCCAACATTTATTGATTTGACTCTTATATATGTTGAAGTAATAAAAGTGGATAGGCAACTCAATCCACAAGGACACATTTTGGATTTCATTCCCAATGATCTTAAAAATATTCCAACACTAAAATTAATCCCACTTGTAAATTAGAATGTGCCATTACCACAACCTCTTCTAATTATGAATAAGTTATCATTGGCTCATGCTTCCCTTAATTAGAATTTAAGATTTATCAATCTAGTTGGTAGTGAGGAAATCCTTAGTATTATAATCAATCCTTTGTTTAGTACCATCAAAAAATACACATAATTATCCTTAAGATGTAGTCAAACTTGAGAAATGTAATTCAAATAATGGTCCAAAGATTGAGCAATGTTTTTTTTATTTTGAAAGAAACAAGTAGGAAGCTCAAGTACTATAAATTCAAATCCAAATTTCACTTATCAATATAATTAAAAACCCTTCAATAGAGATATTAAAAAAGTTGAGTCCTCATCCAAAAAAAATTATTAAGATTAATATCATGGATATTTCTCTACCCAATTGGTTTCATGTCCAAAACACAACCCAACATGGAGATCTTGACTGTGTTGAGTTTTGCCTAGACTTTTACATTTTATAAAAATAAATTTATGAATATGAAGTTGTCCCAAATGATCAAAATGCTTCAATTAGTTTAGATGCTTCTAAATTATCATCATCTCCTAATACAACCATGGTCTTAGAAACTCTAGATTTACCTAACATAAAAGACAATGAGCCTGAAGAATGTTAATGATATAAAAGCTTTCTAATGGTACCAAAGAGGAAAATATACTCTTAAGAGAAAAAAAATCAACCTTTAACTACCTCAACTCCACTAGATAATTCTACTACAACACTTGATTCTAAAGCTAGAAATGATCCACCTCCACCAAAAACAAGTGACAATCCACCCTCCACTAATAAAACTAGTTATAACATCATGAAAGACATGAAAAGGATTAAGAAAAAATAACTCTCCATTAAATAGTACATATCATTAAACAAATGGATTTGATTCTTAAGTCTCTCATGAACATGAGTATTCAGACTAAACAAAATAGCCTAGCCAATACTAATGTTGTAATACATATGACTAGAGCTGAAGTTACACCATTCTTACTTACAATTATAATTTTTGGTAATAAAATTCACAATTGTCTTATAGATTTTGGTGCATTAGATAATGTTATGCCTGTAGGTGTTTGCAAGAAGTTAGGTTTTTTCCCATGTAATTAGACAAGGTGGTAGTTTAGTTGGTCAAGTCTAAAATTAATGTTGTAGGAAAGTTATTGAATGTACATACGAAGTTACAAGCTAAGCCAAGAGTAAGATTTTTTACATAAATATAAGTAATTGAGATATCATAAGCATATGGAATGATATTAAGTAGAGTCTGGTCAAGATAACACAATGATTATATGACAACTAAGTTTTTCCATATGTGGCTACCATGGAGAGGAGTAACGAATCAAATCAAAATTGATAGAGATCCATGCATGAAATTTATGATAAAAAAATACAATGTAATTAACAAGGAATTTAAATTTAATTCTATATAGACAGGCATCTATACTTTGTCAACTAAACCAACAAAGAAGAAAATCTTTGATCATGATTAGGATTTAGGTATGTGGTCACAGTATTTGGATGCAACATGATCTAAGCAAGGAGTCAAGGTTGGTATTGTCCTCATTGATCCCAATAGTAAGAGACACATTGTTAACTTTAGGTTATAATTTCCTTGTACTAAAAACATGATAGAATATGAATCTTTGGTCTTGGGTCTACAATTTACAATCAGGTTTGATGTCCATCAATTAAGAGTATTTAGTGATTCTGAATTGGTTGTCAACAAGATATGTAACAAGTTTCAGTGTAAAATTTATTATTTGAAGAAATATAAATATCTTTCTTGGGTTATTATTTGATATTTTAATTATTTTAACATTTTAGTCATCCCTAGACTTGAAATGTAATGGCTGACTCATTAGCATTCTCAATTGCTAACCTCACAATTGCTAACCTCACACCATTAGACAAGACTGAATTGTAAAAGTTTTCAATAGAATTAATTTATTATCCCTTGGCACCTAATAATATTAAACATTTCCATTTTTTTGATGATGATAAGAAAATTCTTGATTTGTTATCTAAATCCAATGATTTCAATGCATAGGTAATTAATGAAGAAGAAATACTTGATTTTGAAGAGCAATGATATAATTATGATGGAGTGCTTCATCTAAAAGATAAACATATTTTTAAAGGGATGCTGTCATTTGAGAGATTGTATGACTTGGATAATATAACATTTAGATTAATAAAATATTTTTGGATGAGTCAAGAGTCATGAATTCTTAACATGGGAACTACAAATGAGACTGAAAACATGATGGTTAGACATGAATGCAATAATAAAGAGATGAAAAGATTGAAGAAGATGTTGCTTCACTATCAAGATATCATATCATGGATCTAAAATGACCTCAAGGTGTTTGACCCTCATGTTATGACACATAACATTCCCCTGAAACCTTATCAACAACCCTTTAGGCAATGTCAAAGGCCAATAAATCTAGTCTTAGAACTGCTCATTCTGAAGTAAGTCCAAAAGATGTTATCAATTATTATTATCTTCCTATTCATATTTCAACTTGGGTGGAAAAACTAGTACCTGTAGGAAAAAATGGAGAAATATACCTTTGTGTAGATTTCATAAATCTCAATCTTGCATCAAATAAAGACAACTATCCCTTGCCTTCACTTGATTAATCATTCAAGAGGTTAATGGTTCAGAGATGATGTCCATTTTGGATGGATCTTAGGTTACAATCAAATCTTAGTAGACAAGGTAGATAGATCTAAAACAACCTTCACCACTAAGTGGGGCACCTACACCTACAAGAAAATGCCATCTAGTTTTATTAATGTTGGTGCCACATTCCAATGAGCTATGGACACTAATTTCAAAGGCCTAATTAGTAAATTCATAGTAGTATACATGGATGACCTGAATGTATTTTCCAAACATAAATAAGATCAATTTAGTCATCTATAAAAAGTATTAAAATACTATAGAAGGTTTGGCATATCTCTTAATCCCAAAAATGTGTCTTTTGTGCAATTCAAAGTAAGATTCTATGACACAACATCACCAAATAAGGTATGCCAATTTACCTAGAATGAGCTAGTGTTATTTAAATAATTTAGCTACCAAACAATAAAAAGGAGCTGAAATCATCTTTTGGCAAGATTAATTTTGTATGGAAGTTTATTTCTAGTTTCACTGAGATCACTAAACCTCTAAATGCTATGCTAAAACATGGAGATAAGATAGAATGGGATACTTATTCTAAGAAGGCATTTTAATAAATCAAGAATGTAATTATGCAATCTCATTGGTAAAAATTAGAGTGAATGTACATAGAAAGCCAAATATACAAAGAATAATTTGTTCACACAGTAATATTATTCTATTTCTTCAGCTAATTACATATGACATATTACAATGCTATATAGGAAATATGTTTCCTTTATTCAGGATAGTGAGATCCATACAATATCTCAAAATAATAACCAATTAAATAGATAAGAAATATATTATTACTACAATATATTCATATAACTAACAAACTATATAAAACTAACCCCATATAATATTGTTGTTATTCACAATAATAATATACCACACCCTATTAAAGTAATATTGTTTAATTAAAAATATTTACGTTATTATAAAATTAATAATGTGAAAACATCCTAACATTCATCCCCTTGTGAAAATTATTAACCTCTAGTATACAACCCATTAATGTGAATATGGAGATAATATAAATCTTCAAGAACTAGCCCAAATAGAATCACATGCTAACGCATAGTTTTAGGTCTGCATACTACTGTTTGAATCTTACTGTCTAGATATTGCTGCACATGACCACTAATATACAAAGAATGCATCCCACATTTACTCCATGTGATTGCAACAAATATTTCACTAGCCAATCATCTTCATAAAGAAGTATGGTATTTAGATGATCTCTATAGTCAGAGGATTTCTGCAATTAGCTTCCCTCTTATATAACTGTTGCCATATTCAATTATATCTACACTCTCCTTTTCTCCAATATATCATGTGAATGAAAACACACACAATCTTAAAAAATGAAATATTATGAGGAATAAATTCTCATTTTCATATTATGCAACCTCTATCGATGTTTGTTGCCACCCAAATAAAAATAATGTAGACAATTTTCACTGCCACTAAAAAAATGTCCTTGGCATTAGCCAATTTCATGCAAAACAAACCACACTAAAAAATTAAAAATCACACCACACAAAATATGTCACCAAATAATTTGGGCCCCATCATTGGTGACTGACGAAAGGCTCTAGAACCTCTAGCCTCCATTTCCTTCATCCTCTAATGAGTGAAGCTGCTTCCTGAACACATGTGTTGATGAAGCTTAGTTGTATGAATATTTTGAGGAGAAAACCCCCCATGATCTGGATGTTGAGTACAAAAAAAAAATCATCCATAGAATAAATATTTTTATATTTTAATTTTTTTGACAATGGACCCAAAAAGACATTGAATCTAGACTTTGACATAAAAATAAGACTGTTGACAAAATGACTTTTTGACTCTAAATTTTTTATGACCAAACAACAATGACCTATAAAACATATAAAAGATCAATAACATATTTTTTAATGTCTTGACTTCTAATCTTAAAACACATATAAATTTTAACATAGATAAAGGATATTACATATCCACATCAGAGAGACAACAAAATATAAACTTTTGTTATGATATTGGCAAAGACTTTAAACATAACATAACATAAAGACTTACAAAACCTGAACTTAAGATATAGATAAACTAAACATTAAACACTATATGAATCAAAGTAAAATTTAAATTATAATACCTATGAAAAAATAAAAAAAACACACCATGGTTTTATTTGAATTGAAAAAACAAAAAACACACCTTTTTACATTTGATAGACCAAAATTAATTCTATGAAATGTGATGCAGGCAATGAAAATTTGTACACAATGGTGAGAGCCTATCATTGAATTAGAATGTGGTCGAATAGAGAGCTATGCATGGACCATGAAAAATTGAAAATTTTTATCCTGTCAAATGAGATCTAATATGTACAACATTAATGTAGATTTGGGCCAATACACGATGTCAATTTGTTGACCAAATAAGCATAGAAAATAAAGGATAAAATTGGTGACATATGTAATGAACACATATTGAATCCAGTTATAGAATGTTTTCACCACAAATAGATCTTTAAGAATCTTGATGCTCTTTCAATCTATGCCAAAAATGATTGACATAAAGCCAAATAAAAAAAAAACTTTTTTCACCATGGTAAATGGAAGATGATTAGATGCAAATATTTATTTATAACATAATTATTGATAGAACTATATCAAATTTGAATCCATTCTAATGTCTAAAATTTATTGCTCTATATAAACCCACAATCCTAGCAATAGTTGGTTGATAAATAAGATTGATTGAAAGCCACTTTTAAATGGAGAAACTTTGAAATAGGTACTTCTTATCTTGCAACTGAACTAATCAAAAGAATATGAAACATTTACAGTCTTTCACAGGTTGTCTCAAAAATGGATGCAGGCGAGTTTAAACTTCAACCCAAAGGAATTATAATATTTTATCACATTTTAACAAAGCTAATCTTCACTCATTATTTTCTCTCATGCATAGGGTCGAAGAATAAATCAACTACCCTTATTTTCCTCTAATTTTCCATGAAATAATCCTACTCTCATACCAAATATTGGTAAAACCCAGAGTGAATGTAAAAAAAAAGCTGAATACATAGGAAATAATTTGTTCACATAACAATACTATTCTATTTCTTTTGTTAATTACATATGACATACTAGAAAGCTATATAGGTGATATGTTTCCTATATTCGAAATAGTGGGAATCCCTATAATCTCTCACAAGAATAACCAACCAAATATATATGAAATATATTGTTACTACAATATATTCATATAACTAATAAACTATACAAAACTAACCCCATATAATATTTTTTTATTCACAACAATAATATACCACACCCTATTAACTTAATATTATTTAACTAACTATATTTACATTATTACAAACTTAATAATGTGAACACACCCTAAAAAAATTATATGTTGGTTAGTCTATTTTATCCCAAAGATTTATATATTTATCCTTTTGCTTATGATCACATGATTTTAGCTATGTTGAGACAAATATTCAATAATAGGGATCATCACAAGCTTTTATGATCACATATTTGAAAGAAGCTGAGCTAAAATACCCTATTATAGATAAACAAGACTACACATTGGTGAAGGTAGTAATAAAATTTCATCATTATATATTAAGGAAAAAGGTACATACCATATTTCTAGATCCCACAATCAAGTAAATGCTAAGACAAAATGAGTTGGGTGAACTAAGAGGATTATAGGTTGCTAAACTTTAGGAATATGATATTGAAGTAAAACCTAAAAAATTGGTATGTGGTCAAGGTTTGTCTAAGTTAATTTTAGAAGTTGATACCATCATTTCCATTTTATAAGTTGTTTAATCTGAAGTTTAGTTTGGTCTATGGTATGATTCAATCATTCATTATTTTCTTTATAAAAAGCCACCAACTCATTTTGATAGAACACATAGAAGATCTCTAAGGTTGAAGGTTGTACGTTATATGTTTCAAAGAGAGTGTTGTACCACAATAATCATGAGGGAATTTATTTGAGATGTTTATCATGGGATGAAACACAAGAGGTGAAGAATTAATTTCATGATAAATTAGGAATTGGTCATCCTTTTAGTAATGCCACAACATATATAATTCTGAGAGCCAACTATTATTGGCCAACTTTATTTAAGGATGCTTATGCACATGTGAGGACTTGTCATTCATGCCAGATATTTGCTAAGAGGAGATTCATGCTCCTATGTTATTGCAATCAGTAATAGATGAGTGCCCCTTTGCTTAGTGGGGATTATACTTCATTGGAGTCATACATCCCAACTCATTAGTTGGTCATAAGTTATTCTCACCATAATTGATTATTGTATGAGGTGGACTGAAGCTAAAGTAATAAGGAGCAATAAAATTGAAGAAGTTATTACATTTTTAGAAGAATATATTATAACTTGTTTTGGGACTCCTTTGTCATTTGTTTGTGACAACAGATTTAACTTTCAATTAGCATAGATGACTAAGTGGGAATATCATATTAAAATCATACTAAAGGTCTATTCAAACTATTATCCCCAAATAAATGGTTTAGAAGAGTCTACCAATAATATTTTGTTAAATGACATGAAGAAATTAATTAACCGAAACCCATGCAATTGGCATGAGATCTTCAAATATGCTCTATGGATGGACATAATAAGGCACAAAAAAAGATTCAAAACTTCCCCTTTCTTGCTTGTATATGGAGTAAAGCCAATTTTACCAATGCAACTCAAGAAACCCACTTATCAATTCATACAAAATTACATGCAGGTAGATTTGGGAAGCCAATCTAGATTCTTGGACCTAAGCTTATTAGAAGAAAATGGGATGAAGTTATACAATTTTTTTTATCAAATCGTAAGCTATTGTGAAGAGATGGTTTGATCTAATATCACAAGTGAAAGCCTTTCAAATTTTAGATTTGGTCTTGTTATGGGATAAAACACATGAGAGAAAGGGTTAGCATACTAAGTTTAGTTCCTTGTCAATTGGACCTTACCAAGTATCTAAATTATTGGGGAATAATAAATTATAACTGAGGGATCTCCAGGGTAGGGAATTACTACTACTAGTTAATGGATAATACTTGAAGCAAAACTTCATGTCTGCCCCATCAAATATCAGTTTTGAGTGAATATATTTAGGTTCCATATTTTGTACATAGTTTTCATTTCCTAGTTAGTGTTTATTGCTTTGATATTTTCTTTAGTTTATTTTATTTTGTTTTAATTTATTTATATGTTGTTATTTTCCCTTTCTAGTTGGTTTAAGCTGATTTATGTGTTTGATCATTTACTAGATTATAGTGACTCTTTTCAAAAATTGATTAGAATCATTCATATGATTGGCATGAGAAGTCAATACATGAAAGGGTAGCCTTTAAATTCTTGTATCTCCCTTGTTACTTCTACCATCAACACAAATATATAATAAACAATGGATTTATAGATAAAACTATGTTAAAACAATGTTGTGTTCTTATGCTCTCATAGGCGAGGAATTTCAAATCGTGGACAATAAAGTATGATAATTTTTAGTTGTTTGGAAATTAGAATTTCAATCATCCCCAACTAGTTACCTAGGCTATTGTAATTTATTCATGCATTTATATAATTTGAAAGCTTGTGATTCAAAACAAAATGTGTGAATTTGACAAACTTTTCATTTTCTTGTTGAAGCCATCAAACTGCACTTAATTTTACATTAGAAAAAAAATACAAACATCGAATTGATTTAGCCTTGTCTTAGTAGGTATGAATTTTATGAATCTATCATTATACCTATGGATTGGTCCTCAACCTTCAATGTATTGAAAAATGAAATCTTTTCAAAAGAAATAAGTCAAAAGGAAATTGAACAAAATGAAAATTCTAATTCTTTCCTTGAAAGGGTGATTCAGGCAATCTCCATAATAGGATTTCTAACTTGGTTGGAAATGGAGCAAGGACATCAGTGGGACCAAAGGTATCTCTTTTGGGGATATAGACACCTGGATGACAACAGAGTAATGCCCATGCCATTTCACCTGAATCCAAACATCCAAAATTGTCCTTCCCAAAATTTTTAATTGATTTAGATAAGTTTAAATTTATTTACATCAATGCAAAAGCCATAAAAGAATCAGTCACTATCAACGCATACTGATGGTCTTCGGTAGATCTAAAACTTAGTATGTTACATATTGAGGCAAACTTTAGTGCTTTCATCTGGTCTTGTTTGAAAGAGTTATTTGTGATCTTGTGTTTTTTATTGAGTTCATTGATTTATGGTTTAGGTTCTAAATTTTGGGCAATATTCTCCCCACAAAAATTGTCATTTATTGGGTTCAACATACCCCATTCTCATGATTTTTTTGTATGGTGACCCTCTTGCTTTAGCATAGAATTTTTATTTTCTTGTTCCTGCATATGTATGCATCATAAAGCTATATACTTCATGTAATTTCAAAATTTAAGTCAAATGTGATCTCTTGTATGATCAAATTATCCCTCATTATCCTAGCTAGAAGCATTTTACTTATGCTACATTCTTAAATTTTTTGACTGTATTATGATCATGCTATCAAGTTGAAATGTTCATTTATCTATTAAATCAATTTACGTCACTTAGATTCATTATTATTTAGTTTAGTCTTTATTGAGTTCCAACTTCATTCACATTTTGGGTTTTACTTATGACAATTTTCATGTTTGATCGAAACTAGATTTGCGCTTCTCATGGTTAATATTGAGTCATTAAATGTTTTGTTCAAGTTTATTTATTTAAGATTAGGTGAATTTTGGTTTTTTTAATCTATTAACATTTTCCCCTAGTCTCCATTTTATCTCAGTTTTATAGTTTAGGTCTTCATATTTTAATGATTTATAATGTAGTTTCACAGCTAAGATGTTGTAGAGCCATTGATCTTCACTACATGTTAGAATACCTTTAACCCGAAGAGATCCACAATAAAAAATTGAAAAAAAAACTAAGTCATTTTAATTAACTCAAGTTTCCCAGCCCAATAGAGACTCAGTGGGGTATGTAAAAGCTCTATTCCCTTAAGGCCTCAATATTGTGCCAAGTGTCACCATCTTAGAAGCTGGGTGACCCATAACTATAACAATAGTGATAAAGATCCATGATCTTAAGGCACCAAGATTGTACCAAGTGTTTCCATACTGAAATCTTAAGATCATAGAGAAATGGTAGTATTGAGCCTAGGGCCACGTGGTTTTGAGAAAGTAGTGAGAATAATCCACATGTCATCATCCCCATAACCTAGAGATTATGTTAGCAAAGTTAATTGTGTAATAATTTATGGGTAAGTGGAGAAATGAGAGTCATCAACATGTCATCATCTTGCTAACCTAGAGATGACATCAACATAACTCATTTGACTATTAAGTGAAGTAGTGAATAATTGAAAAATTGATAAGTAACAGTGAAGCAGACGTAGAAACATCCCCCTCAGTATATAATGAACCTAAATTTAATGGCTAGGGTAAAGACCAAATGATGAGTAAGTGATGACTTATTTCAATTGAAATCAAATAGAACTGACAAAGGAGGAGTGACTATAGTGTATAGACTTAAGCATTGTGAACCTGTAGTCACTTAAAAGGAACCTACACTAAAAAACTAGTGAGTTAGTTTCAAAGGGAATATGGAGAAGCAATCATAACAGTAAGTGTCAATAAAGTGAAAAACATAATAAATATAAATTGGATCTGGATTAAAGAGAAAATGAGATCAGAGAAAATGTGCACTGCATGAATTTTCCTCATTAGTTAGAGGCACCAATAAAGTTCATCAAGAGAACTGAATGTATCTATTTATATATTGGAATAATTTATTATTCTAATTCTACTTAGTTATCAAGGATTTGATAAAGGAATAATGTATTTAGAAGTAATTTTATTATTTTGAGATAGGTATAATAAATTAGGAATAGACAAACAAGAACATGAACTAGTTGTTCTATCATTAGGATTGGTTTGTAATAAGGTGTCTCCTCCTATTTATATTGATGATCAGTTAGTGAAAGAAATTAACTATCCCAAATTTCCTATTGTTCCTTGGAGATTGGAGTGCACTAAAGATCAAACCCCCTTCCATCCTAGAAGTTGTATTTAAAATTATGCCATGACTAGATTGATGTTATCTTCTTCCTTCTTGATGTTTTATCACAAAATACTGACTTTTACTTAGTTATTCCATTTAAGTTTTAAATCAATAAAATTTATTTTATGGTTGTGTATCATGGACATGATGGACTAACATTGTCTATATAAGTTTAATTACTTGTTATTGTAAAGGATGGACAAATTTGATCCTAAAATGCTATCAAAATAATGTTAGGATTACACCTACATTTTTATCATGCTTTTGGATTTTGATTGTCTTCCATGGTTAGCACATTTGAGTACCAAAAAATTGTAAATATTGAGTTAGGATTTCACCTACCCTTCTTAATATTTTTTATTAATGGTTTTCCAAAGATCTTGATTTGAGAAGTAATCTATACAAGAAAGTTTTGATATTTTTTATGTGCAAGTGGATATAAAATTAGATTGTGCAACAACTAGTTTAATTAGATTTGATATAGGTTGGTGTAATTTATTTCTTTAAATAGAGTTCTAGATTTTATGTTCACATATTATTCCTTGGAGTGTTGCTCATTGTGGTGTTTTAATTTGTGTAATATCTAGATTTGATGCCTAATGATTAACTTTAGAACACATTGATCTAATTTCTAAGTATTTGAAGACCTATTTGAATCAAGGGTTTATCTCTTTTCTTCCCTACTCTTCCTTCTCTTTTATATTTTTAATGAGAAATGATCTACCCATTTTATTGTAAATATCCCATTTATATAGGAACCAATAGTGAGATATTGAACATTTATAGGAAATCATGTAGAACCTTTGGGAGAAATAATCAAAACCTAACCATGCTATAATATTTTTTAGTTTCTTGGTGCTTGGATCACTAATAGATCCTAAAAATAAGGGGAATTTTGTCCCTTAAGTTTTTGTCTATTTTTGTTCATTTAGAACAATTAGTTCCCAATTATGTTTGAGTGAGTCATAATTTTATCCTAACAAGGGGTATTGCCCTAATAATCAAGCCATTTTACAACATTAAACATATAGTTTAGTTTTCACATACCTCACGATATATTAGGAACATCAAGGATCCCTTCTTTACCCCATAGAAAGCCTCTTTTATTAGTTTGATTTGTGGTGCATATGAGAAGAAAATATCGCCCATGTAAGTTACTCTAACCATGTATACACATAATATTTTTCATTTTATTCACTTAATAATGCTTTATCTTATAGTGAATTATTGAGCATTGATCTCTATGAGTACACACCTTAAAGGGTATACTGGAAAAGGGGTAGGCAAGTTTGTGGTGCTTTATGAGATATGTTGATGCTATATCATGATTACACCATTCATACTATTAGTTTGAAATCCTCATAGTGTCTATCTCTTTACCTCCTATGATGTCTCATTAAAATCTCAAAACCTTGAAATATTGTTAATTCTAAAATCCAATAAGACCCTTCAAAACCTAAAATTTGCATTATAACTCCTAGAGGTCTGAAACCACTCTCAAACATACTTAAATTATGTATGTATATGTGTTTGTGTGTATGTGTGTATGTATGTATGTATGTGTATATATATATATATATATATATATATATATATATATATATATATATATATATATAAGTTGACATTTATATACAGACATATAATTTATCATACTTTAAGTTATGTGTATATATATATATATATATATATATATATAAGTTGACATTTATATACGGACATATAATTTATCATACTTTAAGTTATGTATATATATAACTTAAAGTATGATAAATTATATGTTCGTATATAAATGTCAACTTATAATTCATATATATACTATTTGCTTTAGTAATTATTCCATATAGCTTCCTTAAATCTTATGGCATCAACATGGCCTATTTGTATGTTTATCACCTATAATTTGTGATCCAAATTGATACATACATTTATATGGCATTGGCCAAACTGATACCATTATGAGTCATTTGATATCCCATTCAACTATATTAGTAGGGTATCAACTTGGTTGATACCATTGACCTAGACTTTGGGATTGATTTAGTGATCCAAGTGGATTAACTAACCATGACCCCCATGGTAATGATTGATTAATTTTATTGGATTGAAAATAATTCAAAGACACTTAAATCATTTACATTAAACTAAGTGGACCTCTTACATGACTAGGTTCTATTTTAGACTACCATTGTTCAGTTTACATTAATCCAAGTGGATCTGCACCACTGGTTTCTACCATAGATTATAATTGTTTCTAAGTTGGGACTATAATGATGAAAATAGAGACATTTTGAGGATAAAAACCTATATGCCAATCCTCACTGTCTAATTTTTCCTCTATGTTACCCTATAGTCCCTCTATTAGTAGTCCATTTGATGGATTATCGATTTTGCTCAGTTTGGCCTACACCAATAGCATCAAACATGTCATAAAGGTTTAAACCTATGTGTAAAACCACACCATTTAACTTTTACACTATTTTAATATATAATTCTAATAGTAATGGAATTTTGTGATGTCATGATAACTATCAAATATGATGAGTCACACATAAATTGGTTTAATGGTCATAACAACTCTTATCCCTCTCGACATTTAATTTACATATACATATTTATAACATAATATAGATAGGATAACAATAGAAAATAATAAATAATATTGCATCCATACATATTTATTAACCATATGTCAGTATAAAGTGAATAAATAAATAAAACACAATTACTATTTCAATTCTATATCTATGTTTGTCTATCTTGCACATTCTCTCTCAAAAAGCTTCAACATTCACACATAAATCAATCAAACCCTCATATAAATATTTATCCACCAGATCAATACCTAGGCACCAAATCAGTTGTATCATAGTGGTATAATTCATTCTTGCATGACCTATCAAAAAATGATTAGAGTATCTAACCCTCAACATAAAATCTCAAGATCCATAAAACTATCTACTAGATGATTTCAACAAGATGGCCTAGCCAACACAAGAAGAGATTCATGCCTTGATAAAAACCTAAATTATAGAAGATATCTTAGAGAAACAAAAGTTTTATTAGGCTAGTTTTTATAATTACTTAAGTAGATGGTTCCATCAACTTCATCATTAGGTAAAGGTTTTAGTGGTTGAGGCCCCACTAGGTTTCAAGTAAACCTTGTCATTCTTGTGTTTGAGGGTAAGATTGACCTAAATGTATTAGATGACTAGTTAGATCAGTTACATTATTAATTTTCCATGATTTATTTCTCTAACAAATAAAAAATCATGATTTCAATTCTTAAAGTTTCTTCACTTATCAATAAGTGGTGGCAATCACTTTTTTTGTTGGAGAAAGACTAGATAGAAGATGAATCAACCTGGGATAAATTATTTGAATCCTTTAAGAGTGATTATTACCCTAAATATGTCTATGATGATCAATACATCTAGTGTTCAAAAATATGGAGAGGACCAAACCAATCAGTCCAAGTCTACACTAACACTTTGCACATTATTTATGCAAGATTAGGCTCTTTTGATATGGATCAACACCACATACTCTAATATTGAAGTGGATTACAACCATAAATTTTATACATACTAAAGTTGGTTAATGTAAATGATGGGTGAGGCTCATCTCTATGTGGAAACCATTGAAGAATATTTCAAACATAAGGGAAAGAAGGAGATAACCTTCACGCCAAAGAAAACACATGCTTCAAATAAGAACAAATCATCTAAGTTAGGTAAAAGTGTGACAAATAAAAAATTAGTAACCACTCCAACATAAAGTACCATGCATAAAGACCTTACTTATGCAAACATAAGAAAAGGATGATGTTAAAACCTATGATGAAATCATTAACATAGAATCCAACATTATGGTCAACAATGCACAAGCAACCCCCATAGTGATAGATGTTGAGGTGGAATGCCTGTTCCACTCATAGATGTGGGTCTACGGGTATCCAATGAATTTTATAATCAATGGGGGTAGCGTGAATAATATTATTTATATATAAACTATCAAATGACTAAATTTTCCAACCAAGCCTCATCCATATCCATAAATATTAGGATGGTTCAATTCCTAAAATAAACAAGGTATACATGTTACTCTTCAATGTCACTTCTCATATTTTGTTCATCTATTCAAGGAATATTTAGTTTATGATGTATCACCCATTGATGTCGATGATGTTAGCATTGAGCATCCTTACATGCATAGACACAAGTGTATGTATAATGTGAATCTTCATAGCATATCCCTATCAATAAGCAAGAAGATATACCTAATTCTTGAAGTGTTTTCATGCTCAACACTTGTCATGAAAAATCTAAAAAAATCATTCCATACAATTATTCTTACTATACCTTTCACATCTCAACACTAGCTGACAAACATCCTTTTATGTAAAATATAAATTAAATTCTAGAACCCATGTTTACATAAAACTATTCTATGCCTTTAGATCAAGTCATCAGAATGGGTTAGCTCCCATAACAAGCCAAATGGTTCACCAAAAAATAACTAAAATCCAATTTTATATACCTATTTCCTAAACTTAATGCAATCAAAACTATTTATTTTCAAGGAAGGATGGCCGATCCAAGTGGATTAAACAACTATGAATCTTTTGGAAACATTAAACCCATTATCATGGCTTGCGGAGACATCAAAGACACTTCACTCATAAACATTGATCTAAGTGGACCTCATGCATCACTAGATCCTATTACAGACTACCATTATTTGGTTTACATTAATAAAATTGACTTATACCACTAGGTTCTACCATATATTATCATTGATGCTTAATTGGGCCTATGTTGATGATAATAAAAACATTTCAAGGATTAACATCTACATGCCAATCCTCAACATCTATTTTTACCAGTGTTACCACACAATCCCTATAGTAGCAGTCTTAAAGACCATTTTGTGTATTATCACTATTACTCAATTTGGCCTACATTAATGATAAAATACATGTCACCTAGGTTTGTACCTATGTGGTAAACAACACCATCCAACTCTACCACTAATTTATTGCTCAATTTTGATAGTAATGAAAGTTGGTAATGTCATGATAACCATTAAAGATGATGAGTCACACATGAAATGGTTCAATGGTCATAATTAATCTTAACCCTCTCGGCATGTAATTTATATATACCATAGATAGGATAGAAGTATAAAATAGGCTAGAATATTATATCCATACATCTTTTTCAAGAGTATTCCATGTACAAAAAAATTAGATAAATAACAAAAATTTATTGTTTCAATTATATATCTCTTTTTTATCTGTATTTCACATTCTCTCTCATAAAGCTTTCACATTCACACATAATTCAATTACGCCCTCATATAAAGATTTGTCCACCAATTCAATACCTAGGCACTAGATAATTTAGGGTATTGGACCACTATATATATGAGTCATATTTTACTCATGTCATAATCATATACACTATAGACACAAATTTAATCAAATAATGCTTGACAATATTTTTTTTAACATCTTTACCTTGCTTAGTTAATTCACAATTCTAATAACCCATAATCTATAAGAAAGCTTTCAAAGTCTCAAAATTACTATGCATATATCCTAGAATTCCTAATTTTATATCTATTCATCCTTATTCAACATATACTTCACTATCACTTTGGTTTTAGAAGCCTCTATTCCTTATAGATAAGGGAGAACTAGGTATACAAGGATGAACTGTGGCCTTGTCTATTAGTTCAACCTTATCCACAATGCTTAAATAGTTATCTTTTCAAAATAAAATGCTTCATAACAACTCTCCCATGCAAACCAATAGGTCAATTATCTAAAATATTTAAATGATCCCTCTATAAAAGCACATCAAGGGTCACACTTGAAACCTACAACTCTCTTACTAGATTTTATTGACAAAATCATATATTTTATGATTTCAAAAGCATCTATGTTTTGAGTACAGACTATTATTGAAATTCTACTACAATACCATAGTCCTTGGCCAAGTTTAACATTATTTTATTACATGTTAAGGGCATAATTTTCCAAGCATTCCAATCAAATATTTCTAGTTGCATTCACATGATATTCTCTAAAGGGATAACTATATTATCCTGAGGCCTTCGAGCTATGTAAGTAACACTCAGTCAAAAATGAATTTTATGAGGATAACACAACCATTCACACATCCCTTGATTATCTACCCTTTTGTATTTAATCTATTTTTTATGCTTGTGAAAGACTAGGCATTGGTTTTATAGGTCTTCCACACATCAAATAGATATCTAATATAAATAAGTCACCTATAGATAGAGGTGAACAAGCCCATAATTTTATGTCTAATGCACAATCTATATGGACAAAGCCATAATAGCAGACAAGTTTGCACTGTGACCTTGTTCACCTTCTGTGATGACCTAATATACAATGGATCTCTATTTTATGATACATCTATGTTTGTATGTTATTTAAAAGAATCACAACTCATATAAAGTCAACACAATTCAAATTAATCTATTTGTAAGGAAAATAATCTAACCCTATCCCTAATTTATATTTTTAGTAATATTATAATTTTTATAAATTTTGTAGATCTACTTTTTATTATATTTTGTATTATTTAACTTCCTCTATCAGATTTCAATAGTTTAAATTTACAATTAGAGTTAATTGTAATTCATAATTAGTTCTAGTGTAAACATTTTGGTGAACCCACATTTCAATTTAAACACTGCTTGCTGCTTGTTGATTTTTGGCATAGGGTTTAAGTTTAATTCTATAAATTCCTAAAATTGAAAGAATATATTCCCAAACCTTGGATATTATCTGTAACATAAAAATTCAATTTTTTTGACCTTGGAGTAGTGTGACATTGAAATTTTTTGTCTTGTCACCTCAGATAAATACCAACATAGAGTCTATTTTGAATTCAAGTTGAATTTTTTAATTTTCCTATTCAAAAATATTTCACCTTTTCTTTCTCTTTATTTTTCATTTGATTTTTATTGTTTTAGAAATTATGTTCAAGTGGTTTTGAAACTATGATGTTATATTTATAAATATCATGGCATGAGAGATTTTAATTTAGTACTCATATCCATAATAGAACTAAACATAGACTTTAGTTTCCATGTGCCTCATAGTATAACAAAAATGCCTCATATCCCCTTGTTTACACCAATAGGAAGAATTTACCATCTATTTGATTTTTTGGTGCATCGATAAGTGGTTATCCCTAGGCATCTACTCTCAATATACCCCCAAAATTGATTTTAGTGGGCTAAAAGTATGGCTATACCTATATAATTAATGATCTAAAACATCGGGCTAACATTATCTAATGAATGAGAAATTATCTCTTAGAGCCTACAAACCATTCAAACCTTGCTTAGATCACCCTTTAGCCTTGAATTTTTCTTGGATTATCTTCTTACATAGTTAATTTACTTGATTTGTCATGTATTCATAATAATTGCTTCTATTACTTTGTATAATATTGCATTCTTCTAAGGCATAGTGATAGATTAAGTGATACTCCTTTTTCATATGTGGAGCTCCTTTAGTTTCTTATACAATTCAAATTCATGATGAAAATGAATTTTACATTGAGAGTGATACTTATAGTACTGAAGAGGAATATGATAATGAGGTTGAGACAAACATGGATATAAATGAGCTTATATAATTATATCAAGAACAAGTGAAAGAGTTATCTAAGTTTCGTCAAGGTATTCAAAAATACCATCATGAGATGAATAACATCATTAGCATAATTATTTAATACAAAAATAATCATCAATCTAATTTATCCTCTTAATCCTCTCAACCTTTTCCATTTCATGTTCTAAAGACCCCTACTTCCAATGTTCTTCCTTTTACCACTGAACCTATTCATATTTCTACACCCTTAGTCACTTATACCCCTTTTGATTTAGGATTATCTCCTAATTTACCTAGATATCCATGCCTATGCCTAATAATTCTAATTATACCCCTCTCATTAATACAACCAATACTTCTTTGGATAAAACCCTTTTACTCTTGTAAGCCAAGATAACTAATATATAATAAACCATTTCTCATGGCATCCAACCCTTAGATTTTGGTACTTTATTTCATGACCCTTTTAATCCAAAAATTTCATCATATCCTCTTCTAAATGGATTTGTGGCTCCTAAGCTTCCTCTCTATAAAGGCAAAAGTGATCCCAAAAATAAATTGTGTGTTTTCCATGCAACTTATCTAGATCATGTGGATAATGATAAATTGTTAACTAAGATATTTCCACAAAGTCTTAAAGATTATGATCTTACTCTCCAATAAAATTCAAATTTCAATCCTTTGGAAAATTATTTTTTGGCACATTTTTTATAAATATTATTGACAAATTATCCTATGCTCAAATTACGAAGATCAAATAGGGTCCAAATGAGATACTTGATGAGTTCATTCTTAAGATATAAGACGATGCTTACAAAAATGAAAAATCAAATGGATGATAATTAGATTTAAGATATTTTTAATCAAATATTGCTTGCTCTTCTTCAAGAGTCTATCATGTTTGATAAGTTCAAATCCCTTGATGAACTATGCCATATAATTAAATAGTGAGGATAAATTGATTACAATGAATAATCTCAATTATAAATCCAATGCCCCTTTTACTTCAACTATCAATTTTAAAGACAAGCCTAATTATAAGAGAAAAAATAATAATATAAAAAATGGGGATAACTTTATATTAAATGATATATCACAGCTACCACAAAAATCTCAACTATGAGCTCTAAGAAGAAGGTGATTTTAAATGTTACCTTCACCTCCTCATGTGCTATTAAAAAATCTCCTTGAATGTAATCTTATTAAACTTCCTCTACCATTAGAAGTAGATGTATCTAGAACTCAATATAGAAGCTTTGATGGAAATTCATTTTATGATTATCATAGATGTATTATACATTCCACTAATAGATGCATGAAAATCAAGCAAAAAATTAAAGATCTCAATGATGAGAAAATTATTGACATTGGTACACCTACAAAAGAGGTTAGGCCACAAGCCAATGAATATGAAGTCTCAAAATATATAAAGATAAATTTATAAATCATGAAAATAAAGATGACATGAAAAACTCTAAAATACATTATGCATATAATGCTCACCCTTATCCATATTCAAATGGGCATCTTCTTGATAGCATCATTCTTATAGTTACAAACAAGTTAACATCATGCCAATCTATTACATATGTTGATTATTAAATTTTTGATGATGATTTTTATAGACATACATAATTCATTATATAGTATGTTGGCATACAACCAATCCATAGTGTCATGATATATAATGGGTAAAGTGAATATGTGTGTACCATAACACTTCTACATTCTCTTGGTTATATGGAACAAGATATACAACATGCATCTAGAGTTGTGAAATAATTTGATGGTCATGTATAGATACTCTTGGGAATATTTTATTGCCTTTACAAGTGTGATGTCTCATGCTTCCCACTCCTTTATTAGTTTTACTAAGAATATGTGTCTTTAACATGTTATTACAAAGTCCTTGGCTATAGAAGATCAGAGTAGTTCCTTATACAATTCACAAATGTCTAAAGTATAATCATGATAATCAAGTGGTTAAAATTTTAGAAATTAAATATGAATATCTTATGGAACCAATGCTACCTACTCCTATTTCACAACAATTGGTTAGCAAAATTATTGATAAAATTGGTAATGAATTAATTTATACAACTATTCAAGATCATGATTTACATCAAATAAGCCTATTACAAAACCAATTTTTGTACCTACTTATGAGCACAAGGATATTTTAGTTTCTTCACATAGTCATAAGCATGAACTTATTTTAGTCTCTCCTTTTATTCTTGAGCATAAAATTATTACTTATGAGTATGGTAATTTGGATAGAAAAATCAAGCTATCTACTCTTAAACATAACATGGAACATAGTACAAGATCTTTATCTAACATTGCATCATATATTATTCAAGAGGTTGAAAGGTATGAGTAAATTACTAATTAATTTACCATACCATAAATCACTAACTATTTATCATAGTTAAATCACTCATGTAAATACTAAACTCCAACATTCCCCCTATTAGTGTTTACATGATAAAATATATCTTGTTCTCTGAATGTAGCATGCCACCTCTATGTGTTCATGATAAGTTCACTAATGGTTTATGCCAGCTATACCAACAACCTTACCCAATGGGTTTTATATGTGTACCAATAACCTTTCACAATTGGTTTTTCAAGTTAACCAAAAAACTTACGCAATTGGTTTTCCATATTGAGACCGAACAATATTTACTTTAGTGCTATCACTATGATTCTAGATTGTGAACCAAACAATTTATTTAACATTTACAAAATTATATTAGAGGAATTAGACAAATCTATATGATGCAAATAAGTATCATATAGCCCCAATCCAATGATTTTTATAGATTTTCATTCTTTGCTCTCCCATTTTGATTTTTCATCTACATCTTTGAGATTTTTTACTTTGCCATCAACAATATCCCACATGTCTTTGTTGATTAGAAATAGTTGGGTTCATACTTATCATGTGTGGAAGTATTTTCCATCAAAATTTTCAACATGATCAAACTTTTTCATTATGATACAATTATTTTGACTCTCAACATAAAATTGACTGAATAAATATTACATATTTGATTATAATCTAAACATTAATTTGAGTAGACATATAATGTCAATATACTGACTCAATAACAATTTAACTCAGACTTATGACAAATTACATGGCTCATTTATACTTTGACAAACTTTAGAGACATATTTGATAACTTTACCAATGTAAAGTGATTAGACACAAACTGAAAAATGAATTAATAATTGGCAAAAGACTCACAAGAGAATGATGATTAAAAAACACATTGAAGTCTAGCATAGTATAAAACATTTTTAGATTTGATGGTGTAAGACTGAAGATACCTGATGCATATTGATAGATCCAATCGTATATTAATTTTACCAATGAATCCTTAATTCATAGATTCAATGTCAACATCAATATTTTAAATGTGGTCCATATACCGGATGAACCTCAAAATGATGAGAGTAAAATTGAGTTATAAAAGGATAACATTTAATTATCAGATTGCATGGGATAGTCTAAAGTGCACGCTCAATAGATCAAATATATACTCAATCTATGCAATGAGAAAACTAGCGACCCTCCATTAGAGTAGAATACTTTCTCCACTAGGAACATCTGATGCTTCCTTCTTAGGTCCACATCATCCTCAATTATGGATCAGACATACACTACCAGTGGCATGATTAGATTATATGTAGATGATTGCTCTTGGATAATCAATGTAGTGTCTTTAAAATGGCTTAAAACTCTCATTAACTCATTCTGATACCACTAATAGGTATTTGAATAGATGTACATAAATTTAACACATGCAATTAATCAAAAAGCCAAACATATTTGAAAGATTTTTAATCACACAATAATATTATTCTATTTCATATTCCATTCAAACCATTACACAAATATATAGGAAATAATTTTCCTATAATTTAGGAGATTATTCTACCTGAAATGTCTCCCCAATCTCCTAATAATACTCACACCTATATAAAACATTATTATTGTAATTCACAACAATAATATGCTAGCCAACTATACATTATTATTACATAATAATAATGTTACTAAGTAATTTACCATATCATAAATCACTAACTATTTACCATAATAAAATATCTCATGTAAATACTAAACTCCAATAGAGGTTCCTATATAGGTACATGTTGTTGCATCGTATCCTCCCATGCATGAGGATACAAGTTTAGACATATTTATGAGCAGTGATTCAGAGGGTTATTTTGTAGCACATAGTTCTTCTTTAGATTTAGAACATTCTAATTTGGCACATCTTCTATCACAAAAAAGCTTGTTCCTTCTTATCAAGGAGTTGGATACACATATGAGCATCCTACTGATGAGATCATTGGATGGACCCATGGTTGGGATGATGACCTTGATTATATTACTTTACTAGTACCTACTTGCACATAACTTATTTTCTCTTTAATTTTATTGCTTATTCTTCTACACCTATTCCATTCATTATTCTATCCCTTGGCTCTATTTTCATTATGGGGACATTTAACTTGCCCTCATCCTTGTCTTTATTAGTTTCACCACTTTGTTGAGGGTTATTATATTTTCCTCCTCCTTATTCCATTTTAACACTTTGTTGCTTACTATGTTTTCCAAAAAAATTCAAAATTTCCTTTATGCATGCTTTACTTTCTAAAAATGGCAAAAAATACAAAAACATTCATATATGCTTTAAAATACATAAATAGCAAAATATTTTCAAAAAAATGAAAACTAGGTTTGTAAGCATAATTTTATGTTTTTGAATTACATCTTTTCATATATCATTTATCTTTATATTTAGTTCATAACATGCTTCATTAACTTTAAAATACATAATGATTCTCACAAAGTATCTTTGTGTGCAACAAGACACATTTATACATAAATATAAACTTTCATACACAAAAAAACTATCCTAATCAAAAAATCTTGCATACAATTAATTAGGATAGATCTACACTAGTTGGACAACAATGAACTACAACCCTTTCCTCTACTGCATTCTTGTCCTTGTGCATTTTACATATCTGATTTGAACCAAAACATAATCACAAGAACTTATTCTACAATTTTTAATTACGTAACAAATAATATACTCATATATCATTCATATTTCAATCTTAAGTCATAATTTTCAATGGTGTAAATGTTAGGATAGCCTTATACCCAACAACCTTGTTTATTTGGGGGCATCTCATTATTCTATATGAACACTCTTACAAGTTGTATTGATCTATTTTTTTTCCATATTGTGTTATAAAAACATATGTCTCTTGTTTTACTCATACTTTACATGTCTCATGATGAATAGGTTATTTTATAACATGAACACACACACACACACACACACACACACACACACACACACACACACACACACACACACACACACACACACACACACACAAAAACACGTGCACACGCACACACACACACACATGAACGCGCATGTGCACACACACACAAACACACACACACACACACACACAAACACACACACACACACAAACACACACACACACACACACACACACACACACACACACACACACACACACACACACACACACACACACACACACACACACACACACACACACACACACAAACACACACACACACACGTGTTAAAGATACTAGTTTAAGTTTATTCATGCTTCTTTTAGATGATTGTTTCATTACATAAAATGATTCAACTTGTTTGCTTATTTTATATGGCCATTGACCTTGTGCATGTTCACCATACACCTTATTTATTTTATGGCATAATCATGCCTTGTGTGTGGTGTTTGGCCTTATATGTCTGTGCAACATTCACACGTCTATTTTATTCAACATTTGGGCCTTATGTGTGATGTTTATTCAAGTTTTTCTAACTCATATGTGACATTTTACATGTTTATTCTATGGGAATTTCCCCCCCTTATTATGGGACATTATATGCCTTTGCTTACATGTTTTTTAATTGGCTACTATGCCATGATTCTTATCATGCACTACTATGTATCTAATTATATCTATGTTTCATGATAGATATAATGCACATACTACTTATGGGATCTAATGCTTCATCTATGACTAAAATTACATATACAAGACTTGTAAGTTATTTAAATAATTCATACACTACTTCAATTATATATTCACTTATAATGATGAAATGTAATAGTAATGGTGACCCCTATCTATATCTGTCTATTTAGGTCTCCCATATAGATCTATATCTGGAAACAAGAGAGAGTGGCTATACCTACCTTCCCAGCTCAGTAGTAGAATTTGGAAAAGCAATGACTACGTGACTAAAACTTTTAGTCAGGACAACTAAAAATGACTAAATTCTACTAATATTTTGCAACACAGCTATAAATGACTAATTTAATCATCAATTGAAAACACAACTAAATAAGTAGTCATACAAATAAAAATAAATAATTAATTAATCATACAAATAAAAATTAGACAATATGATATTAAAGTGGATAATTAAAAAAATATTTCAAATTGGGAAATTATTGGTGGGAGTGGGGGGTACAATAGAGTGTAGAATTCGATAGAGGTAATTCAATGGGGGAGTGATAAGTAAAATTAGAATTATTTGTACAATGTACCTCTACAAATAGAATGAGGGTTTGTTAATTATTAATGGATCCAAAACTGACTAGAGAGGGTTTGTGTGCCAATTTGATGGCATGAGGCATTTTGGGTTTTAGCATATAAGTATAGCAGCTACTTACATGGGTGATAAAGATTATTTGGAGAGGACCTGGAGACTTTTGAAAAGGAAGGCAAGGAATTTAGAGTTTTATACAATGAATTTGAAGTCAGAGAGGCCCTATACAATGAAGTCGAATTTGGGGATGCCCTTTATAGCGAATTCAGAGGTAATTTGAAACCCTCATTACATTAAACATAAAATCTACAACTTTTTGATTGGTAATTATATCTAGCTAGGAAGACAAAATCAGTGTATTAGAAGAGATGAGTTACATAAATAAGAGGGTATCTTATCATAAGACATTGACTACCATGTAACAATTTGGAGTTCTTGAGATTGTGAAAGAATTGGATGTTTTTACTCATTGCATAATCAATACAATATAATGACCATATATTGAAGTCTATTTGTGTTCCATGTTATCATGCATGGGTATGGTATTAATTTCTAATTTTGTGACCAATTCACCAACCTAATCCTTGAGGCTAATTTTCACTAAGTATTCATGGCATGGATAGTGAATGTACATCATAATTAGTTTTTTATTGGTTGGTGTAACTTAAAATGGTTACATAGGTAACTGAGTACTAGAACCATACATGCAATTATAATTTTACCAGACTATTTTTTCATTAGTTTCCTCTACACATTTTGGAGCATACAGGAATTGAAATTGTAACATGCATCCAAATTTCAATTCTTGTGATCACTTTTCCATTAAACCATGGGCTCATGTCCCTAGCCCAGACCTCAATACTTGGGTAACATTGTGTGCAAGCCTAATCTATTAATTGCATGAAATCATAGAAGATGGTCTCATATGGCATAGTTGAAAGTTATGCTAGTTCATCAAATCAATGTGGTCACCAAGCTATTTTAATTGATACTATATGTCCACACATGGGAGTATATCAATTGTTATAACAAGTCATCTTATCTCAACATGTTAATAATTTATGCTAGTAAGTAATGCTCAAAGTTATAACAAAGAATTCATTACCCTATTTTTTAGTGTTTGTGTATTCATTAGCATTGAAAAGATTTCCATATGATTAAATGATTGTGGTTCATCAATATAATAAGAATAAATTCCATGTTCCATTACTAAAGTATTTCTTTAATTATCATCTAGACAAGGAAGGCTCTCAATAAAACATGGATAAAAATAGCCTTTGTTTATTTCCAATCACCATGGTCTTCTTTTATGCACATTGTAGATGACATGTAAACTAAACATAAGTCTAAATTATCAACAAGATTTTTAGTATTACAACATGATCCTATAAATGAAAATAAATATTATACCAAAAAATCCAAAGTTTCCTTATCTTTGTGTATTACAATTTGACCAATATTGTTTTTTTTAACTATAATGGATATTTTTTATATTATAAATATAAATGGTGAGGTGTTAGTAATAGATAGTTTACAACATATAATTTTAATCTCTACCTCTTGCACATGGGAAAAAAATTGAGGGTAGAGTAGTTTCTATGTTTCCTGATAATTAGCCATTGATAGCTGAGAATCCTACAACTAAAAAATGCACAAAACTGACCACAGAGATTTATGTAGAGGCATAACATCTGATTCTATAGTTTGATGCCCAACTATATTTCTTGAATTTGGATTGCTATAGAGTGATATGTATCTTGTAGAGTGATATAATTCTAATTATATAGAGTGCTCTGTATCCTAATTATATGAAGTTCTCTAAACTCTAGGTGGTCTGTATCCTAAATCTATGAAGTGCTTTAAATTCTCGATAAGTGCTGAAGAGTGTTAAGAGAATGAGTCACACATGCATCACACTTCATATAATCAAATTAATAATTAAATCAACTCACATAACACACTTTAATCTAAGAAGGGTCAGGATCTTCATTGCAACTCCTTCTAAGGGCCCCTCCTCGTTCAAAACTGAGTTCCAATCCTTCTCTAAGAGACTTACAAAAACTTCTTACAGAATCAAACTTTTCATTACTTAGATCTATAGCAATTAAATATTGATACAATAGATTAAAATATTTCAAAAATTAGAATGTAATTACTTTCTATAATACCATCATCATTAATCTAATCTAGGTTCTACTATTCAATACATAAGGTAGCTTATTAGCTCCAACCAAAAATACTAAACTAGGAAAGGTAAAAATACTTTGTAACTAACCCAGTCAACCTTTAGGTGGTTAGTAACTTAAAGTTACTTATTTTTATCCCTAATTAGGTAAAGGACAATATATTATGTTCTACTATTTTGCTTCTTTTTCTCCTTTTCATTTTCCTTATCTTATTAATCTTTTGGCAACACATCCAAGTTTATATGAATGTGAGGGATCCATATAGATACTATGGAGGATCCTCTTCAGTCATTTAATTTGTTTCTAAGATAGCTATATGTGTCCTTAAAAACTAATTACTTATTATCATAGTCATAGTTGGTTCTATGTAGTGGCTGTGAGCTCTTGTAGGTGAAAGTCTACAGTTTCTATGGGTAACCTGTAAGTGAAAACCTACAATTGCTACATGTAACTTGTAGGTGGAAAACATGTAGCTTGGTAGTTACTATGGGAAACCTATAGGTGAAAGCCTACAGTTACTATGGGTAACCTATATCAGTAGATTCATAAAATCAATCCATTCCTCTATTATAGATTTTAAATCAATAGATTCACCCCTAATCATTAGGGTGGCCTCTTTTTATTTTAGAGATGGATGAGTCATATGTTTCCCCTCTTAAAATTAACCAATAATTCTAAATTGATGATGTAATAAGAACAAGATGGTCATATGTCATTCAAACAAAGTCTCATTCAAAATGAAAATTCATGGAAGTTGTCAATATAATACTTGATGGGCAATATGTTAATTTAAAAGAAACATTTGAAGAAGTGGATGAAGATGATGATGGAGTGTTTGAATAAGAGGTTTTGATTACCAAAAAAGAGATTGGGAGAGATAATTTATTGCATTTCACAGATGAGTATAAGGAATAAAATCAAGTAGATGCAGACACAAGTGATCATGATTCTGATCTTGCTGGCAATGCAGATGATTATGATGATGTTTTGTCACCTTAGCTATCCTGTCACCTTAACTTGTTAGTTTGTCACCTAAACTTTGGTTATATATATGGTGTAATTTGTTATTGAATGGAATAAATATCTGAGTATAGGTGTGCTTATTCACTATTGTTTTACTGATACATTTTTGAATGTAATCATCATTATTCTATGGGTACATTGTATATAAAACTTGAGATGTTCACTACTAATTTGAAGTGCATTTAAAGTTGGGTTCAATAATTATTTTTAGTTTTCTTACTTTGGTTGAAATTAATTTTATTTACTTAGAATATAATTTTTTTAATGTCCTATATGTTTTCTATATGCTAGACTTTTCTAACTTCTCTATAACTACTAGATATGCAAAGAAGCAAGCAAGGTCTAAAGGTATCAATTAATACAACAAGATACCTATGAAAGTAAACAACTCTTTAAAATCTTATCAATACATTGTAGTCATTTATTTGATATTTGGATAGCTTTAGTTTGTAATATAACCTCTATCCTCCACATGCATTGAATATGCTTATGTGAAGGAAAAAATAATGAACATCTATGATTTAATAATACATATAAATATCTTAACATTACGTGAACAAAATATTTAACCTTTACTATTAAATAATTAATGTGAAAAGACAAGTAGAATTCTCTGTCATGCTTCCCCTTACTATTATGCTCCTTCTAACTTTAGTACTATCATGATATTCTAAATCATGTTATTGCTTCAATTCTCCCCCTTTGACATCAATGGCAAAAGTGCTAGTCAATTACCCCCCTGACTTAAATTTCCTCATCAACTTGTAGTGTGGGAAATTTAAAAGACTATAACTAGGACAAGAGGTCAATGATGAATTATAAGACCAAAATCCTCAAGGTACAAGGGTTCCATACTTAGGCAAAATTTTGAAAAATGATAACCCCTATGTTAGAACCTCCAAAATTTGCCTAGTTTTATTATCATAACTAGCCTTAAGACCAATGACTAAAGCCTTGATTCCTATGCTAAAAGTCTCTCTACCTAACTAAGCCTCCTCATTACAAATAAAAAAATGATCTCTTAGGTCTGACTGACACTAAAAACTAAAACTAAGAGACTGCAAAATTAGAAAATTGTTCAATTTTTTCAAAAAAATGATATCTAAAATATTGAATTCATAATATGCCCCTATATTACCAGCTAAAATACATAAAAAATCCAATACCGCACTATCTCAATAGTCAACAGATGTATGTGTGGGATGGTAAGACATATAGGTCAATGTATAAATGCTTACGATAATACCGTGACAACCAAATATGAATAACACATGGCGGTGGTGAGAACATGCTAACAACTAAAGAAAACCATAACCCCACAAGGGGTAAATAATGACACTGTGGTATGGTGGTGATGAATCACTCAACCACTATAATTAACCTATCATCTTTTGGGAGTCCAAAGGGGTGTACACAGGGTGGCAATATGAGATTGTCTAACTTGTTGTCCTACAAAAAGCAAAGTGAAAGTGTGCAATATAGTAGGGAGAGTAAAAGGCTATCTCTACCATAATTTTACCTTGATTATGGTCTTGATATTATAGATCAGTATGGTGGTACAATCTATCAAAGTATTTAAATCATCAGTGGCAATGATTACACCTTTAAACATGAACTGTTCGATTTCCCAAGATCATAGGCATAGGCATGTATTCAAACTCAAAATATGGATAGATTATGAAATATTTTAAACGAATTGACATTAATAGAGAGGTTATAGAGATCAATAAAAAATATACTTTGGAGTCGATTCCATTTTTTCAATCATTCACATAGCTCAATGTACCTGAGGCAAGAGAGTTCAAAGAGGAAGACTCTACAACTATTATTTTGTCAGGTAAGTTCATAGAAACCCTCTATAACAAGTGTATAAGAATTAAATTTTCTCAATTCTATAAGTAGACACTTAAAGAAATAAAGTAGGAGTAAATTAATCATCATGCCACTTGAAAGAAGTGAACTTATGAGTAAGAAGGAAGAAGCCACAACCTCTAAAATGAAAAAGATAACTTTACAATAATTCATACTTGATGTGTTACCCAATTCAATAAACAAGGGATTCAAAAAGGTGTTTAGAGATATAGTTCATGGATGTAGAGACCCAATTATTCCTATCTCAAGGTGGGATTTATTTTGGTACTTTTATGATAAGGGGGATGGGAAGATTTTAGTTTTAAATCCTTGGGCCCTAGACTTGGCCAAACTAATAGTCCTAAATGTATTCATAAATTTTGAGTTTATAAGGGTACTAACACAACATTACCACCCAGTTACTAGGGTTGTAAGAATGTTATATGGCTCATCATTAGTGGTATTGACTAAATAAACAAGTGTAGAGTGTTTCATGTTAAATAAACAAGCCATCACCAAGATTGACCTAGATAAAAGTGAGAAAGACTATATGATATTGAGAAAAACCTATAGGAGTGATGAACTTCCTCTGCACATGAAAAGGGGTACAAATAATAAAAGGATACCTATTTCCCCTTCAAACAATGAGCCATTTACCATGGAAGACTTTCAAGGCAATTTTAAAATAACTTATTTTGCTTTGTGCCAAGTACTTGGGATTGATGCTCAGGAGAAGATGCCAATTAGTCTCATGATGATGACAATGAGGATTCAAAACCCTGAAGTGAATGTTGAGTATGACTTTGTTCCTCTAATTGAGAAAGGGCTACATGAGGGATTCTTACAAGTGAGAGAAAACTTGGCCCCTATCACTTTCAAAAATTATTTCTTGCTATGTCATTTAATATTGTATTAGAACATAGATAAATGGACTAAGAAGATGTGCTTGGGGATACCAAATCAACAAGGAAATAGGTTACCTATGCAACATTGGTGTTACATCTGGGATAAAAAATGTAGGAATAATGATTATGTGACATTTAATCATGATTTTATAGTAAGGTTCATAGCCACTCTTGGTCACATTTCACCAAGATTGCCCATTGAAATCAAAGAATTATTAAGACCTTAGCATTGAAGCTAGAATAAGGACATACCCATAATTTTGGTGACTAGTTCTTTTTAGCAGACTAAACAATGATAAGAGTTTGTGGGTGTCCTCAATCCCCACACATTCTACCTAATTTTGTTTCCCTTTGAATTTAATTTTTGGAATTTATGTGGCAAATGCTATGGATGGAGTAGGATGTTATGAAGAGGAAGAAAAAGGGGACATTCCTTCTTGACTTAACTATATGTTGGGAATTGTCCATTGGGTTTGATACTCTAAAAGAGATACAAATTTATTTGAAGGTAAGGTATTATTTGAAGTCATGAGGGGAAAGGGTATTTGACCCTAAATGACATAAACTTTGTAAGGCAAACACTACTCACTAGAGATGGGATTACCCATGAGGTTGATTATGAAGAAGATGTAATAATAAAATTGCCTTACCCCTCATGAAGTGTTTCAGAAGAAAAGAAAATGAGAAATCATAAAAAGTTTTGAAGAAGAGAAGAAGAAGAGAGACACTAAATTCCTAGGTTTTTATGTGGAAGAAAGGGATCCTCTTAAGAGGATAAATTTGATAATTGACAACTTTAAAAGCTTGTATGTTCAAATAGAAAATGAACCTGAGGGGTAGTATCCAAAACCCACCAAGTTTCCCATCAAGAGGCCAAGTTGCGTTGTGATTACAAAACCCCTTCCAAACACTATTATATTACAATCAAAATCAGCTCCAAAGCAACCAGAGCCTAAGAAGCAAAAAACATAGGAAGTACCCTGCTTAGTGGCATATGAAGTGAAGAGGTGGGGGATACAAAGGAGGTAGCCAATGTGCTAATGAATTTGAAATATGATGATGAAGTGGATCAACCACTCCCTGAACTTAAAATTGAGGCTCATAGACTAGAAGAAAGGGTATATGTGCATGCACATAATGATCAGGAGATGCATGATGATAAAAGAGTGGTCACTGCTCTTAGGTTTATTGAAGATGATGAATTTATCTAGACCCCTGAGTTCAAAGAGTTTTGGATCAAGGTGAAAATGAGAGAATTTGAGGAGAGACTCTAGATTAATAATATGGGTACTGAAGAGTCCCAACATGATCAGATTGTTGTTCAGACCTTTGAGGAGATCATGATCAATGAAATCAATATCAGGCCATAGGAGGCCAAAAAATTGGCATTAGAAAGCAACATATTGATCATTCCTGGCATGGAGTTGAAAAATATATTCTTATTGGATCAAGTAAGAAGCCAAGAAGATCCCATGTTTATTTCCAAATTCAATTCAGATGAGGGAATGAGTGGCATAGGTTACAATCCAAGAATTGAAACCCTAGACTTTTGGACAAAGCACAAAAGAACAAAAAAACCAAGATTGCTTGATGTTGTACAAGAAATGAGAGGGACTACCATGGTAAATACACTTTAAGACACATCAGCATTGGAGGCATCTACTATGACAATGCACTCAATAATGTTTACTAGGGCTATGGTTAAAGGTATGAAGCTTAGATTGGTAGAATATGAGAAAGCACAAACTGATCTGAATGATGAAGTGAATTGGTTTTTCATAGAAAATGTGAAATTGAAAGAGTAGTTGAAGGGAGAAGGTCCTTCCCAAAGCACATAATTAATATTATACCATCCCCCTACCATCCAGACTGATATAGGTACAATCACTATTGAACAAGTAAATGTGCTAAAATAATAAATTAAGAAGTTGAAAAAAACTAATGAAGAAACAAAGGAAGGAGAAAAGAGACAAACCCTCAGGGTATTGGAAAAGATATTGGAGCACAAGGTTAAAATAATTATAGACAAATTGGAAAATGTGTATGAATTTTATGTGTCCTTGTCACAAGCAGTTGATCAGATGAAGGCCCATGTACCTATATTGGACCCCTTATTAAAGAAATGACAACCTATACATCACACCTTAATAACTTTGTGCAAAATTTTACAAAGGAGTGTTGAGGTCCCTATAAATTTAAATCCTACTGAGAAAATGGTCTGAATAGTCATAGATGAATTTTAATACATATATGGAGAAGACCAAAAGATCAAGGCAAACATGGATTCATTTCATACACTAAAGCAGTGGTTTGTGCCTAAGATACTAAGGGTTAATGATCAACTGAAAGGCTCCAAGGATTGGATAGATGAGTTTAGCCAAATTGTTCCTAACTACCTCACTCCTTTATAGAAGGATGGTGAGATAAATCTTCATAGCCTCAATTTAACCTTGGATGGAATAATTGCACTGGATGCTGGATACTCAAAATTCATCATAGGTACCAGAGGGTGATTATATAGTAGATGGAAGAGTCACTTGGCCAACACAAAAAAAATCTAGGAGTATAAATGGCCTCATGATTACATAGTGTACCAATGGGAACATACATATCTAGCTCCCCTAGAAGAATATGCCTTGTAGTGAAGTACCAAGCCTTGGAGATACTATCATGGAGAGAGGACATTGTTGGATCTAAATGATCATAGGTACCTTACGATGACTAACAAACTTTGGTATCTTGTGAGTGCTCTAGGCTTAAACATCTGATCATTTCTCTTTATTTCTCACCTTTCATTGCTTTTATGTAATCCTATGTAAACAACAATAATTAAGACTTTTTGATTTATGTTAAAAGTGGGTAACTGAAAAGACACTTTAACATGTAACAGTTTGAAGCTTGTTTCTTCCCTTACTCACCTATAAAAGGGAAACCAAGACCGAATGATAATCATCACTAAGGGATTTAGTTAGGATAAAATTTTGAAACGTATTGTAAAATCTTTTTGAAGATCAATAGAATGAATTTATAATTGGTGGCTGAATTTTGGTTTCAATTGTTTGTTGAAGTGAATTAATGAATGTTATCTTGCTATCTTCTAACCATTCTAAGGTTTTATGTTTTATTTCCCCAATAAAAATTTCTTGAATGCTGAACATAGATGTTTTTAATCCCTAAAAAATGGTCACTTTTAATGAGTTTTTTCTAAATGCAAAAGCCCTTTCGATGTCTAAAAGTTGAGATTCAAACTCATATTCCACTATTCTATTGATTCAAGTTGCTGATTTATACATTATTATTTATTTGGACTTCATGAAATGAGGAAAAAGACTTTAAGGTGCAATTAGATGATAATGATCATAATTCTGAAATTTTAATGACAGATTATGAGTGCTTTCATAGATAAAATGTGGCCGATAATAATGAATATTTATCACATCTTGGTTTGACAAATAGGCAAGTTGTAAATCCACTAAGTAGTATATTATTTATTTAATAGTGTTTAATGAAATTTTATAGTCAATAAATTTATGTATATAAGACATAATATGATTTTTTTTTTTTTTTTATATGCAAGAAAAAGAGTGCAAAGAAAATGTGGAGAAACAACAAAAGGAAACAAAATATACAGTGTTGTCAACTCATAGAAGCCAACACATTTGTGATTCAACAAATGTAGTTAGTGAAAATAATAGTTGTGATGATGTGCATCCTGATATAACACATGGTGTTGTGAAGCTTGATATAACACATGGTGATGTGAAACATTGGGATGATCTCTTAACACAAAGTCTAAGAGATATTATTGAAAAACATGAGAGCAAAGGAACAATAAGTCCATAGATGATTTATTCAAGGTTAAAAGATGTGATTGAAGTGAAATATGTGAAGACTGGTACTGATATACCTACTCATTCCACACCTATTATGGCTAAGGATCATGAAGTTTCAGTTAATGAAAGTCATGAAGAGAGATCACTTGCATCTGGTGTGCCTCAGAGTGCACCTATTGCATCTACAAATTTTGATAAAACTAGTGGATCAACTAGAAATATTGGTAGTAGTTTAATAGAAGATGTATCTGATTTTTTCAAAAGACAAAGATTGAGTCAATATTTGTACAAATCTATGGAGAAGAATGAAAAATAAATAAAATTAGAAGGCAAGAAGCCATTATTGGTTGAGGTATCGAGAGATGGTGAGCCCATAGGGCCAAATGTTTCAAGGTGGGCCTTCGAGTGGGTGTAATATGTAGGGCCCATTTGGATATTTACAAATCAAATTTTAAAAATCAAGATCCATGAAGTGTGGGAAATGTTATACAAAAAATGGAAAATGCTTTTGAGACTACTGGTGGACAAATATTTAGAAAATATTACAAGTAAACGATGAGACTTTTGATGAACAATTTTACATACAATTGCAAAAAAATAATCATGGAGGGAAAAGAGAGGTTAGACTCCACTCTATCTTCCAAATAGTGGGAGGCACTAAAATAAAGTATGAATTTTGAATAATACTTGACAAAGAGTAACAATGGCAAGAGAGCAAGAGATAATGTGAGGGTTGGTTATACATTTGGTTGAGGTAGGGTGCAGGCCAAAATGGACAAATTTGAAGTGTATGTATTTTTGGTTCAATTAATATTGTGTTATTTATTTTGATTTTTTTATTGAACTGACTATATGTTGAAATTGACATTATATTTTAGGTGGAAAATAGTAATAGAGAAGCAGGTGTAGAAGATATTGTCAATTATATGGCATCACTAGCTCCCAATAAATCTAAGAGTATGATGAAGTGGAAATCTAGTTTGTCAATAGAGATTTCATAGCCATATGTTAGATGCCTAGTAAGAGCCTCTCTAGATCATGTCAACTCAAATGAAGGGTACCAACATGAAATGAGTTGCATATACGGTCTAACTGAGAAAGTTTTGTAGTTGGTTGCCTCTGTCAAGCCTATACTTTTTGCATGGAATGAGCATAATTACATGGATTCAGATGAGGTAAGAGGTTTTATTGATCTCATTTATTCTTGTTTACCAATTCTATATACAAATTCCTCTTAATATGTAGATTGAAATCTGAGCATAGGATAATCCAGCCCAATTTCTTTATTGTTGGAGTGATCCTGAAAATGTTCTTTTGGACAAATTTATAGTTTTCATTCTTTACTTGACTATTGATTGCTTTATAATTTTTTTTGGCATGATGGTTAAACCACATGCAAATCAATTTTATCAAAGCAACATGAAAATTAAAGTGCATTGATGTCAATAGAGCTGTCGATATTGATAGTAATCATGATGAACTGGACAAGAATGTGCAACATAGTCATAGTTTTAGTGAAGTTGAGGTAATATAATAGTTGTTAGTTATTTGTCCCAATGTTTATTCATTATTTATGCTTAAAATGTTCTTTTGGACAAAATTTTATAGTTTTTACATCCTTTAAGTTGTAAGGTAATCTATCCTAATGTTTTATAATTCTTCTTTTGGAAATTTTTTTATAGCTTTTGTATTCTTTAAGTTGTAAGTTAATCTATCCTAATGTTTTATCATTCTTCATATTTAAAATATTCTTTTGGACAAAAATTTATAGATTTTTCATTCTTTAATTGACTTATATTAATTTTTTCATGATGATTAAACCACATGCAGATCAATTATATGAAAGCATAACGAAAAGAAAAAGGCCTTGTCAATAGAGCTCTCTACAAAACTACACAAATTCATGTCAATGTTGATAGTTATTATGCCAAACTCGATAAGCATGCACATGCTATTCATAGTAGTGGTTCTGAACTTAAGGTGAGTCATATGAAACCACATGCAAGTAAGTACTATTAAAGTAAGTAATGGTTGTTTTATTATGTAAATAAGGGTAATCATTTCCTATGTGATAGAAGCTAGTTAAAATAGTAGTGAAGTGTAATTAGCTAGTGTACATAGATTATGAAAATAAGGGAGAACATATAACTTACATATGGAAGCTTAGAGCTTAGTTTGTAATAGAGTGCATACATATATTTCAAATAGCGGGAAGTTAATTTTTGTTTAATATGTCAGGTGCATAGTTTCAGGTTTCCTATCTCTACAATATTAGGTATATAGGAATATCAAAGATTTTAGATGTAATGTTGTTAAATAGAATAGGAGAAATACATAGGTCATAAATCTATAGTAGTCAAATATTATGCCAAATACTGCCACTTGTTCTCGTATAAAAGACCCTACAGATTCTCTAGTGAGAGGTTCTAAAAAATGCTATAGTTTCTCAAAATAAGTAGCGCATCGAACCCTGTTGAAGATGGCCCAACTCTTTGGGTCTCCTTGCAATTGTCTATGGTTTGAGGGTTCCCTTATCACTACTAAACCTCCCATTCTATATAGTTTATCTTACTATCAAACTTTTCAAATATATATCTCTTCAAAACACCCAATTTTACCTTCATATTGTTACCTGTGGTAAAACAAGTTTATTCAATAATGATAGTTTTGGTTGCAAGCTACAACAATGTCTTAGGTCTTTTTTTGAATGAGCTATGATCTCAAAGTGGAAAATAATAAAATTGATTATTTTTCCTAGTCAAATATGGGTGTAGTTATGGCATAATCATGGGCTTTTAATTTGCACATGTAGATTATCATGTCATTGATCGCTCGCAACATTCTTCCCCCCCATGTGAAGTGTCACTTGTCCCTAAGTGATGTGGTACATGTAGGATGCAAAAATATAGGATGGAGTCATCATGAGGGTTTTGAGTGTTAATTTGGCATAGCTCATGATAAGACTCACTGAATGCTGTTTTAATGATTAAATATTCTTTTTTATATAATGCATGCAATATTAAAAAAATAGAGTGCTTTTCTATGAATAAAAGATACACCATACCTTTATAACTATTTGTTCTTATGGTTATGGCATAGGAAATCTACATGTGAGTTTTTTCTAGAATGCAAGATTAGTTTGTTGTTTCCTTATGTAATTATTACCCTAAAGTCATGAATTTGTTGTATTATTACCCTTGGGTAATTATGTGATCACATTGTCCTATACTTTAATTATGCTCTCAACAACTTGCATGCAATCATGATAACCTACAAAAAACTAGAGCATTGGTCTTGTAGTGGTATGAGAGACTATTGCCATCCTTCCACAAGGTGGTTTCTATAGATATTTGTTTATTATCTAAGCTAGATCCTTTATAATCATGGAGGGTAGGTGATGTCATTTGTTACTCTTGATCTCCTTTGTATGAATCTGATGATGGCTTGTTTATCTTCTGTCTTAATCCTAATAAATGAGGATATTTATTGATGACTTATTTGTTTAGTGAAATTTTAATTAGGCAATCATCTGGTTAATCAAACTTGGGACCTGCACTCTAGAAAAGATCCCAGATATCTCTTATTGGTAGAGTGAAACTATTTTCCATGAAGTGACTAGAACTTGAGAAGCTTGTTTGATGTCTTCCATGAATTTCTCAGTATCCCATAGCTAAAGCCATAGCTCATCTTTGTGAGGAATTAACCTATAGCTACTAAAGAGGTGTATATAGGGGTTAGGATGTACCTGTAGCACCTATAGGTTGAGCCCATAGCCACTATAAAGTTATGCCCAATGGTGAGGAAGGTGCCCATCGAAACTATAGAATAGCCTATAGCAATAGGAGGAATGACACTTGCTATCCTTGTAGCATCCACATCTTCATGGTACATGACTGCTAACATATTGACACCCTCTGTATCTAACATCCATTCTATATCAAATATCAGGAAGTTAATTTTTGTTTAATTAGGTGAATGGTTTTAGGTTTCCTATCATCATTTTCTAGTTCCTTATAAATATTTATCGAATGTTTATCTGTGTTATTGAATGTTTTATATCTCAATATAATGTGTATTTTTTTGGTTTTTGAAGAAATATATTGATAAACTCCAAGAAGGGGATAATTGTTGGGGTGTTGGATCCATTTGATGGTGTTTTTATGGGTATTAGGCAGATTCACTATCTATTGTACATAGAGTAAAATTGAAAGGAATAGGAGATGCAAATGTAAATATTTTAAAGGTCACAAGTAACATAACCCTTACTTATAAAGACAAAATAGATGGAGCTATCCATTTTAAAGAGAAATAAAGAACCTTCACATGGTGGCCGATAAAATATTTACAAAAATGACATAGTTGATGTTTATCATATACTCGTTGTTAGATAGCTTGGCCCACTACTTTATGCAGTAGTTTGAATGTGTTGTTCAGGGATCTTTATCATTGTGTATTTTCAAGAGTTGGAAACTCTTAGAATTTGAATTTTTTGATTGTGTGTGTGTGTGTGTGTACATCTTAGAGTTCATCAAAATTGTATTATATTTTTAATTACAGATTACCTTTTTTTATCATGATGTTGAATCAATCTTTTAACTTCTAGCATGATGTATCTTGTTCATCTATGTAATATTTTTATTTTCTTTTATATTTTAATTAAAGTTTAATAATATGTTTATTTCTATCCCCATTAATGGGTCAGTAATCATTGGTAAGAATTTCAAAAGTAGAAAGCAGGATTAGATGCCCCCTCCTCTTGGGTGGTTTAAACTAAATTTCAATGGTGTAGCACATGGTAATCTAGATGCACTCAGGGTGGGATAAATTATTTGTGATTTTTATGGATCAATGATCAGATCCCTATCAAAGAAAATACAAGATGGGTCCAATAATGAAGTGGAAGCTCAAGCTCTGACAAGTGGTATTGAATTGGATATCCAATTTGGGATCCTAAATATGATTATGGAAGGTGATTCATAAGTTATCCTTATGGTTGTGAAAAAAAGAGAGGCTAAATCGTGGCATTTAGAGAATACTTGAAAAAAATTTGGTGAAATTTGGAAGTTTTCTCTACTGTAAATTGGTAGTATTACTTTTAGGAGGTAAATACAATTGTGGACTTCCTTGCAAACTGTGACATCGATCAAAATAAGGTTTATAAGTTGGATAACATTAAGGAACTTTGGGAGGATTTCCCTATAACCTCATTGATTGATCTTGGCTGATTTCCACTTGGCTATCCTTTTGTATTGCTTTGTCACACAAAGCAATTACAAAATGATTGTTGTATCTATCAGAGCCTTTAATGGTATGTGTGGATACATACTAACACCTTAAGCATGCTTCATTTTAATAAATTTAATCATTGCTTATCAGGAATGTGTCAAAGTGATTAGGGAGGAGGATTTACATTTATGTTTGGATGGTGCTTTGAATAGGGTGATTGATGGCTCTCTTTTGCATGCAGGAGCCTAGAGGCTTCCCCTATGCTTATTTATTCATTTTCTACCATTTTTAGCGATGCATATGTGTGGGTGGCCTTTGTGAATTTTGTGCTATGTTCAAGGGAGATTTTAATGGAGCACCAAAGTGATATTACACTTTCCACTACGTACATCTTTGGCTCTACTGAAGTGAGGGAGATGGCCTTTGAGGGACTTATATCATGAGCTTGTCTCTGACATATTTTTTGGCTACCTTCAAAATTAGTACATGTTTCTATAGTAGATGTTTTGGGGCAAGAGTTTTTGGTTAGGGGGTCAAGTGCAAGGTAAAATCAGAAGTGGATGTCATCTTTGTCTCTAATCTCATGTTCCTAATCTTAGAGGTAGAGGTAGTGGCAAAAGTGGTAGCATTTTGTGCTCACCTAAAATGTTGAGTTGACCTAATCAAGAAAATTCATTTACATGATTTGACCCCTCTCCCATCCCTACCATTCTTGGGGTGGGATGGCCTAGGTGTGATCCCTGCTTCTTCTTTTCATGCTTTAAAAACTAGATTCTTGATTCTCTTAAATTTCATGGAAGATCTCCATAAGAAGGTCATGCTACCTAATATGAAGATTGGGAAATTTGTTTCAATATTGACAATGTCACAAATGAGGAATCCTATCCTAGATTTGGTGATATTACGTAACCATTGACATGAGCAAAAGAGGGTAGAGGCAGTGAGGAACCTGGTCAGATGGGTGTTGTGTGGAATGCTGGAAGCACCATCTTGGTATAATTCAACACTAGTGGAGGATTTAGAACATGGACCAATAGAGGTGGCAATGTCCTCTATGCCTTCCTCGTCTGGGGGCTTTGAGCAAATGGTCCAAGTGAGGGAAATGAATGTGGTAGAAAAGGAGGAATGTGCAAAGGGTGAATATGGTGTGGTATTACTATCAAATTCAGATGAAGAGGGCATTATGGGTACTGGTGTGTAAGCTATTAGTTTGGTGTCCTTGGTAGTTTTTTTATCTTTTGGTCTATCTAGTTTTTTGGGTTTATGGCTATTTCCTATTCTACAGGGTTCCTGCATGGCCCTTCGATGTTTCTATTAGTCTCAACTTTTGGTGGTGTCTGTTGTTTTTTGGTTTTGCTTGGCTTTGTACCAGGTATTGTAATTTTTTTTACTTTATGGGCTGGGGGCCCAATACTAACCCTATAATGATTTTAAAAAAATATGTTTATTTCTATATATATATATTTTTTATGTTTTAATTATGTTTATTTTTGAATTATATAATTTATGGTATTTAATAAATTATTCATATCATAAAAATGAGAATTTACTACTAAACTAGTAGTAAATATAATGATTATGCAATTGATAAACAATGTATCGATATACTACCAGTTGATAGAAATCAGTGAACAAAAATAATTAAATAAACTAGCAAATAATGGCAATTAAAAATTAAAATGACTAAATTTACTAGCAATTAATAGAAATCAGTTAATTAAAATGACTAAATATACTACTAATTGACGTTAATTAATAATTAAATTGACTAAATATACTACAAATTGATAGAAATCAGTGAATAAATATGACTAAATATATGACCAATTGATGGCAAAATAATGATTAAAATGACTAAATATACTACCAATGGACAAAAATCAATTAATATAAATGACTAAATATACTACCAATGGATGGAAATTAGTGAATAAAATTGACTAAATATAATACCAATTGATGGTAATTAATGATTAAAATGACTAAATAAATGACTACAATGACTAAATAAATGACTAGATAACAACCAATGACTAAAGAAACAACTAAATACACTACCAAATCGATCAATCAAAACAATCAATAAATGACTAAAAATGGTTTATTCATAAATTTGGTTTCATTATAAATTATTGGAAATAAACTACTAATGGTCACGTGACCAAGTTTAGTCATTTATATGCAATTTTTAGTAGTTTTTAAAGTCATTTATTACTATTTTCATACTAGTGACTATATCCAGTTGGGCCCAATTAGGATTTAAATAGGTGGATGGATATCACATGCTTCAATGTGACATCTCTAAGATTTCAAAATATTCCAAAGTATGCCAACATGTTATTACATGATTATGTCTTTCACACATGCTGCCACTTTTTATTTTGAGACAAGTGCTTTATGTGAAATTTCCCTCATCTCAAAATAAGTGCATCATAATGGGATTATCTCCAAGATTTCACTAGCATTACATTTCATATTTGATAGTTTATAGTATAAAAAATAAGATTTTTTATATTATGGTGGCATTCAACATGCTTATGCACACCACTCTTACATATACTCGAGCATATATACCCTTATGTGAAGATAGTTACAAGATTTCAAAATACTTTCAAGAGATAAAATTAGAATTATATATATTGTAGGGGGCATGATATGCATTCTTGTCCAAGCCACTACTTTTCAAAATTAATATTTCTCTTTTTCAAGTATAAAAGTTTCAAGAATTTACATTTTAAATCTAGATTCATTTGCATCAGTGTGATTCATCTTTTCCAAGTGAACCACATTTGAGATTAGTGATGCTCAGTTTCATGGTTTCACTTTAAAAAGCCATGTAATGGTTCTAACCTCTTCTTTCTAGTTTAAAAAGTGAGATATGTTTGAGCTCAATGACATTTTATGATTTCATTGCACTTTAGCAAACCACTTCATTGGTTCCCAATCCAAAATCATTACAAATTACTCTATTATAGTTGGAGCACATAATCTTTCTAACTCAAACATATTCACTGATTCTTTGAATTAAGACTTGATCACTCTCATTTCTCCATATGTTCAACACTTCTCCACACGGCTCAATAAGAGGGCATGCACATCTCCATGACAAAGACAAATTATGTGTACACACTTAAGCATCACATTTACTTTAATCTAGTAATGTTATGCATCAATACAATAAAGGGTGGGGAAATGTAGACACTGGAATTTAATTAATAAATTCTTGATAATTCTTATTGTTAATTTATTTACCTTGCTTGGTCAATTCACCATTTCAATAACCCACAATCTCTAAGAAAGCATAAAAATTATCACATTTATTGTGCATATCTTCTAGAATTACTTATTTTATCTATATTCATCCCTATTCAACATATAATTCACTATCACTTTTGTTTTATAATTCTCTATTCCTTTTGGATAAGGGCACACTAGGTAGACAAAGGTATACTACAGCCTTGTCCACATTGCTCCAATGGTCATCTTTTCAAAATGACACTCTTCATAATAACTCTCCTACATAAACCAATAGGCCATTTATTATAAATATTCAAAATATACCTCCATAAAATTACACCAAGGGTCGCACTTGAAACACCTAGCTCTTTTTAGCTTTTGTTGACAAAATCATCTCCCATATGATTTCAAAAACATATATCTTTTAAGTAAAGAATATTATTTTAATTCAACTACAATAGCATAGTCCTTGGCCAAGTCCAACATTATAATGTCATCTTTTGGAAAAATTGTGTATAATTTTTTTGCTCGATGTTTCGGATCATCACCCATAATCCTTCATTGGGAGAAATAAAAAATTATGTGGAACAACAGACCCCAATCTCTTAAAACTTAAAGAAAAACATAACTGTTGCTAGATGTTTATATATAAGAAATGGAAATTTCCATTACTTGGAAGTTTCTTATTTTTAAAAACTTTCCATATTGATCTTAAACTAAAGAAACCTTGTTTAGAAAGAGTAATATTCTAAATTAAATGTTTTGTGATTAAATAAATGGAAAATTAACCTAATGTATTGATATTTAATTAATTAACTACCTCTATGTTCATGTTTATTAAAAAATGATTCTTGAATAATAATAATAATAATAATAATAATAATAATAATAATAATGATAATAATAATAGTAGTAGTAGTAGTAGTAGTGGTAGTAGTAGTAGTAGTTGTAAATTGATTAATTAACTACCTATTAGTTAAAATAAATGTTTTGAGATTAATTTATTAACAATCTATTTGTTCATGTTAGTGGCTATTTAAGTATATTCTTTGTGATCAAATAAATAAACTACAAACAACCTAATGTATTGGGATTAAATTCAGTACCTATAATTATAAAGGTCAGGTGGAATAAGAAATGAATAAAATAAGTATAAAGCATTTATAATAAGTTTCAATGCATAAACAATCCCTAGTCCTTCATATCTCTTTAAATTATAGGGGTATTTATTGATTTCAATGGCATCCTTTAGTTTACGCTTTTGGTAATAGTTTTCTACGGTAATAACTCTAGCATCTTCAATGTTGATAACATGTTTGGTCTTGCATGAGTGTTCATAAAGATATAATTTTTATTTTCTTTCAATATGAATATAAGATGCATGCTCCTTAATTCTAGTTCAAAATTACCTCCTCGTATCTCCAATGTAAGGGATGCTATAATAGAATTCAACAATGTAGACTCTACTATATAAGTTAGGGTCTAGAGGGTCCTTGGTAGATCCTAATGCCGTATGTAACTTATTAAACAGAAGGAAAGCAGAGTTAATATTATGTCACTTAAGAATTTTATCCAACTTGTTGGAAATTCCTTTAATGTACAATTAAAAAGTTATTAGATACTTAGCTAAAAGGTCTTTACATTTAGTTCTGCATATATTCTCTTTGGATTATTTGATAGCTTTAGCTATTTACTTCCCTATGTAACCATTCAACTTAAAAACCATTTTCAAGTGCTCAATTTCTTAATAGATCTTGTCATTATCAATTTTTTTTGAAATCCCTCGTGGTCAAAATTTTAAGCACACTAGCTTTTTATGTTAGATGATGATGAGATGAGGCATGTAGTTAAAGGTCCACATGCATGCCTTTTTTTGTAGAACTTCATCACTAGGGATCCATATTATTTTTGATAAAGGAAGACATGTAGGAAACTAAGTTTCCTTTTCATCTCAATTTATTTGGTGAATTTAATGCTAGGCATCAAACTATTAAGGTGGGAGTGAAATTCCTAAAAATTCTCCTTGCCATGTTGCCAACATAAATTAGTGTCATTAACATATCTTTTCCACGATTTGGGTTTAAGAGAAAAGAGTGAAGAGCACTATATTAAAATTATTCCATGAAGAGGTTTGCTATCATAAGTTACATGCGTGAGCCATGCCTTCACATTGTTCATATATAACATCTTTAAAGGTGAAAAAGTTGAATTCAAATATAATGCTACTAAATTAGCTTTTTCTATATCTATAAGATTCAAGACAACCTCTACCACTTATTTGATAGGGACTTTGATAAATATTGACACCACATTGAAAATAACTAACATTTCATCATTTCCAACCTTCTTTTCCTTAGTAAATTATAAAAAATCACCTAACGATTTTAATATATTTGCTAAGAAGGCTTCAAGATTATAGGTAAGATAGTCAATGGTATCAACAATAGGCCTTGAAATATCACCGTATTTATCAAATTTTTTGGGGCACTGTAGATATTAGGGGTCATCTCTTTGTTGGGGATCAACTTTTTATTTTTCAAGGAGTCCAAAGAAGAATATTTAATGACTTTTGTCACCTTCTTTGGAATGTGATGAACATGGTTATAGTCAAGCCTCATGTTGATACCACTATTATTGAGGTAATATACCATTTTTGAGTCATAATCACTCCAATTTAAAATGATAGTTGCATAACCCTTATCAATTTTGAGAATCACTATTTCTTTATTACTATTCAAAGTCTTAAGAGCCCCCCATTCTTCTTCAGAGATGTTCCTATAAGGTGTTTTATCCCTACATAAAGTGACTACACAATCCTATCTAACTTCCTCCTCTACATTCAAAGGAAGGGATTTTAAAGTAAAATCAATGCATACAATGAAGTATTCCTTAGGGATTTTAAAAGGGGTGATAGTGAAACCTAAGACCATTTTTAAAATGTTAAAAGAAGATTTGTCTAAAGGATGGTCTGAAAAATTTACTACTAACTTATCTTCCCAATATGATACCATTTTATTGTTATTGAGATTACAATTGTTACTATGATTATGATTGTTATGTTTGTGGTTATTATTCAGATTGTATAGAAAATTTTCATCATCATTATTAATGTGAATACAATTGTTGTTGTTGTTTTTGTTACCATCTCCTCCTATGTTGTAAATATTATTATTAATATTATTTTCATGGATATTATTATCTTCAATATTATGGATATTTTTATTTTTAATGGCATTACCAAAAACACTATGCAACTATTTATAAACATGATTTATTTATAAAAGTGGTTTCTTTAGTTTGAAATCAATAGGGAATTTTTTTCAAAATAAGAAACTTCTAAGGATTAGTAATTTCCATTTCTTATATATAAACATCTAGCAATGGCTATATTTTCTTTAACTTCTAAGAAGTGTGGGGTGTGTTGTTCCACATAAGTTTTTATTTCTCTTGATGAAAGATCATGGGTGATGATTTGAAACATCAAGAAACAAAATTGTATATAATTTTTCCAAAAGATAATATTATAATTATATGGATTGTGAAAGCATAAGATATTTGAAGTCTAACATTGTTATATTTTAGGTTAAGGGCATAATTTTTCAAGCATTCTAATCAAATATTACTAGTTACATTCAAATGATCTTCCTTAAAGGGATAAATACATTGGCTTAAGTCTTTCAGGCTATGTAGACATCACTTAGTGAACAAGGAGTTTTTTGAGGATAGCTTGGCCATTCCCACATCCCCCTTTTTTTACCCCTTTTGCCTTTAATATCTTTTGTTTGCTTGTGTATGACTATGTCATCAGTTTTATAGGTCTTTTTATACCAAATCAAGCTTCAAATAAAAATAGGTCACCTATACTTGAGGTGAACAAGCCTAAATTTTCATATCCAGTGCATAGTCTATCTAGACAAAGCTATAGTAGTACACAACAATGCATTGTGACCTTCTCTGCCCTCTGCAGCCTTGCCCCCATTTACAATGGATCTCTATCTTTTGATTCATCTATGTTTACAAGTTATTTAAAATAGTCATAACTCGTTGAAAGTCAACACAGTCTGAATTAATCTATTTGTAAGGAAAATTATTTAACCCTAGCCCTAATTTCTATATTTAGTAATTTAAAACTTTTGTAAATTACATAAAACTTTGTATTTATGTATTCTATATTATTTAACTTCCTATATTAGATTTAAATAGTTTAAATTTTTGATTAGATTTAATGGTAATTTATAATTAATTATAGTGTAAACATACACTCTATTTCATCTACTTTCACTTGCTCTTATGCCCCAAGTCATATTTTGAGGAGTTTGTAGTCTAAAATCTTATCTTGAAGATTTTTTTTCTTATGGTAGTCTTTGAAGCTAGTTATAAGAAGTTGAACCAAGGAGGTGTCATAGTATTTGGATTACCCAACTAAGGATATCTATGTCTTATTCTTGCATTTGAAGTCTTCAACCCATAATATCTCTTGTAAAGTTCCACTTGAGCCAAAGTACATATTAAAGCTCAATGGGTCCATTTCAAGGTAAGTATTTTTAACCCTATACTCTTTCCTTTATTTACTTAGTCATTATATGTTGTTTGTTTCTTAGTGATTGAATGTGTGTGTATCCTTGTTTATGTTCTCTTTACACCTAATACTGGTGTGGATTTAGGATTCCTTAGACTCGCCATATTATAGTTTAGGGTGCCTAAACCCCCATTTAGTTGACCATTGAAGCTTCTCCTAGTTTATCTTAATTTACTTACATTACTTTACTTGTATACCTACTTTCATTGCTTATTTTAAATCATTTACTTTTATATAGGTATAATGAGAGGTATTTACTTATGTCATAGGCTTAAGATTTGGACCCTTTCCTCTTGGCATTTGTGACATAGACAACCATCTACTATACCTTCAAATTTCATTGGTAATTACTTGAACTAGCTAAGTATCATGGGATCTATGTTATCATTCTTATTTGAGTCCAATTCTATTGAGATACTTTATTTTTATGTTAATCCTAGCCTATGTTTACACACTATACCCTTAGATATGGGATAGTGGGATACATGCATGATGTTGCCTCTGTAGTTAGTGATCTGAAATATTGGACTGACACTAATCTAAGAATGAACAAATATATTTGAGATCCCATAAAATCATTCAAACCATTGCCTATATCACCTTTTATATCTTAGGTTTTTCTTGTATTGTATTTATAGTCATTAATTCTATTGATTCATATTGTATTGTATGCCTATACATTGTAGTGTTAAATTAAGAGGCATTCCTTTTTCATATATGCAACTTCATTTGGTTTTTTATAAAATGGAAAGTCATGATTTTTTTATGAAAAATAGTAATGTTACTATTCAAATTCCCTGGTTTAATGAAGATGAATTTCACATTTATTTTGATACTAAAAATAATGAAGAGAAATATGATGTACGCAATGAACATGCCACTCATATTGATCCATAAGAGATTAATGGAGTAGATCAAAATAAAGTGAAATAATTGTACAAATTTCATCAAGGTCATGAAGAGAACCCACAAGAGGTAAATAAAATAATTAGTCTACTTGTAGCATCAAACTATGAGCATCAAGCTAAACTATCCACCTCTTCACAACAACATTCTCCTTTTTAGGTTGTCGAATCCATGAATTTTAATATTTCTACTTCCACTTTTACATCCATTTTGATTTATACACCTATAGTTACTTCCATAACATCATCCCCTAGTTTGATATTATCACTTAGTTTCCAAAAAATATCCTTGCCAATGCCTACTCATGTTGCTTATACTCCTTCAATCTACAAGTACTACACTCAAGCATATAATTCTTTCCTTACATGCTAATTTATCTCAAATTGAGAAAGTTATTCCACATGTTAGCCCTTGTATGGACTAATGTTTCTTATTACACAATCCTTTGGCACCTGAATTTACATATTATGCATTACTAGTTGGATTTGTGTCTCCTAAACTTCCTTTATATGAAGGAAAAGATGACCCTAAATAACATTTACATGCCTTCTATGAAGCTAATCTAGACTATGCATATAACAAAAAATTGTTAACAAAGATCTTTCCAATAAGTCTCAAATAATACACTCTTATATGGTTTTATGATCTTCCTCTCCAATCAATAAAGTCTTTCAATCCTTTGACAAATCAGTTTGACACACTTTTTTATCAACATTGGTGAAAAGTTATGATATTCTTGAATTAAAAATCTCAAACAAGGGTCTAATGAAATAACAAACAAATATGTTCTAAGATACAAGATTATGATAGAAAAGATGACAAATTAAATGGTTGATAATGAACTCCAAGATATTTTCTCTCAAAGTTTTCTATCTCCACTTCAAGTGTCAAATATGTTTGATAAGTCTAAATATTTTGATGAGTTATGCCATATAGTCAAAGAGTGTGAATTAAATTTTTTTATTTTGAACAATCTCAAGAAAACTTTAAATTCTCATTCTACTTTAAATGTCAAGTTTCAAAGAAATCCAAATTATAATAGAAAACCTAATGAAAGAAAGAATGAATCTAAAATTATAGTTAATATTATTTAAAAACCAGTGTAAAATATTCAATTACAATCTCCACCAAGGAGGAAGTTCTGAAGGTCACCATCACCTCGTCTTGTATTGTTGCAAAAAGTACTTGAATGAAATCTTTTATCTTTTTCTCTAATAATAGAAGTAGACTTGTCTATACCATAATCTAATTTTTTTGATGACAATGCATATTATGACTGCCATCAATGTATTAGGCATTCCAAAAACATATGTTTCAATCTCAATCACAAGATAGAAGATCTCATTAATGAGAATATTATTGATATTAGAACATCTAGTAAAGAGGATAAGACATAAATAAATGATTATTCAAAGCTCAAAATGTTAAAAAAAATCCTTTTATAGGTCATGAATTTTTTTTAACAAGGATGATTATGAAGTAAATTATGCATATAATGTTCATCCTCCTCTTTCTACATATGAGCATCGACTTGACAACATCATTGGTATAGCTATAAACAAATAAGTATCACATCTTATGATCACAATTAATGATAGTGAAGTTGTTATGACGATTTAGATAGACAAGTACTCTTTATTTGAACATATATTGACAATAAATATATACATAGTGTTATGATAGACAATGGATCGATAAAAAAATGTGTGCACCATAACACTACTCTACTCTCTTGGGTATATAGAACAAGATTTATATAATAATTCTAGAGTTGTTAAAGTATTTGATGGTCATAAAAAAAATACTCTTGGGCATATAGTGACACCTTTACAAGTGTGACCTCTCATAGTACCCATTCCATTATTAATTATGCCAAGCATAAGGGTCTTTGATTTTCTATTAGGATGCCTTTAGATACCAAATATTAGAGAAATAATTTTTGTAGTACATAAATGTCTCAAATATATTCACGGTTATCAAGTGGTCAAAATTACATGAATCTAATATTTTTTTATTATATAAGGTAAATAAGCAAGTTTTTAAAGGGATCATGCAACTGATAGCATAAAAAAAGGAGTATAATAAAAAAATAGCAAAAGTATGGCAATAGTTTAAGATAGAAGGCCTTTAGCCTAGTACAGAGTAATGATAAACCAAAAGTAAAAACAAACCAACATAACAAACCACATAAACATAAATGACCATAGACCAATTAACTAATAGACTTAAAAAGTACCTTAGAGCTTGAATTTTCTTGATTGGTCTCCTGCTCTTCCTCAGTCTCTGAGCTAGATTCCCTCAACAAAGTCTTCTTGATTCTTCCCCTAGTACTCCTTGATGATCCTTCATTTGAGGTCAGATTGGTCCTATCCTGCACATGGTATTATTCCAAAATATACATAGGGTCTATTTTATTATTAGGTAGAGCATATTTCATCTTTATTATAATGTACATGTCATTTTTGAGCTTAACTATAGCTACCTTTAGTATGTTCTAGTCCATGATGAGATCAGACATAGCCATACCAACCTATTCTAGCTTGTCTAAAAAGACCCCTAATTATTTGTTTCATTGGTTCAAAGAGTCATTTCAGGATAATCTAAGAGTGACATTAGGGGAGGGTGTTAAATTTGCCAAAGTGGAGATGAGGTTGTATTTTTTTTTTGAGGGTGGGGAGGGGGTGATTAGACAGTTGAGGGGAATATGAAAAATGATGGTGAAGGGGGAAAAGGAATGTAGGATAAGGGAAGGCTCTACTTTGGCTAAAAATTTAAGGGATTCAATAGAGGGATCTTCCACGAGGGGTCTTCAGTAGAGGGGAGGGGTTTATTCAGAATAGGTTCTCCTTTTTGAATTAACAAAAAGATCAATCCATGGTGTATGATTTTATTCTTATTACTAACTTGATAAGCTAGAGTCGTGCTCTCTAATGATTTTAATAGGTAAAAATGATTGAGAAAAAGGAAGTGGTGTGATAATATGATTTTGAACTTACCTTCTAAGGTGAGATATTTCATCACCTATAGGTAGATATCTAACTAGAATTTTAGGAGTTTGAGTTTAGTGAAACCTTTTTTGTTAGTTTTCATCTCTTCATCTGTCTTAAAATGTTTTTGAATGAGCTCTAGCTTGCTAATACTATCTTTAATAGCTTTATTTTGATGCATGGAATTCCCATCAACTTCTAAATATTTTCCTTTGAGACCTCAATGCATAGACCCCTCATCCTGAAATTCATTTATTCCATACAAAAATAAAGTATTTTGATAGGTTTTCATCATGACTAGTGATTTGTTGCATAAAATATGCAAAACCCCCTTTGTGGAGTTTCTGCTAGACCTTTATATTATTCTGAACATCTAAACATAATAGAGGATCAAATTTGTCTCTCTCCCCCTATTATCAGCTAATTACAAGGGGAAATGCCTATAATACATTTGGAGGATTCAAGTGAAATAAATTTCCCAATGGTAATTAATATAGGAATATAATATGAATATCCTTTGGAACCAATGATATGTACACCTATAATAAATTGGAGGGCACATACATTAAACAACATGGTAATGAAATAGTCTAAAAAAAATTTAAAAGTATATTACAGATTGAGATTCTCCATCTATTTATGAGTATCATCTAGTTACACATGAGCATATTGTAGAATCAATTTCTCCATTTAATTATGATCTTGATACAATTATTCATGAGAAAAATTAGTTCATTCCAAAGAGCGTGACACAATCTCCTATGTAGAAATTAACACCTAAAAAGAGGTTTTCATCTCCTAAGGAATCATAGGTTATTCAGATAGATTCACCACAAGTACAAGTAATTACATATTCTCTTATTACATATGAAGATACATATTTAAATGGGTATATGAGTAGTGGTTGAGATGGTTATATTAAAACATATGATTCTAATTCAAATTTAGAGAAATTTATAATTAGCACTTCATCTTCACAAGAAGTCACCCCATAAAAAGTAGTCAGGTATACATATGTCCATCCTATTGATGATATCCTTGGTTGGACACAACCTAATACTTCCTCCCAACCCATAGATTGGGATAAATCTCTTGATTAGCTACTTGTATTTTCCTTTTATACATAGATTCTTTGATTTTACTTCATTACTACTTCTTCTATCCCAAATTTTAAGAATTATTATATCCCTTGAATTTATTTTTCACGTTGGGCACTTTCTCTCTTACGTATTCAAACTGATTTGAACAATCCAAAATACTTAACTTTACCATAACCCACTTTATTGATGTTACATATCTATCATGCTATGGCTTCCATTACAATTAAATGGTCACATCTATCTACTCCCATGTTCTCCATGAACACACATAGATTATTTCCCATTAGGGGCATACACATCCTTATCCACATGATTATGATTCAAATCCTCATATATTGGGTGCATTTCCATTAACTTTCTTTCTTGCTACTCTAGGCTTTAAGCACCTTATTGTATATTATTTTAATCCCTCCCGCTTTTTATATTTTCAAAGCCTTGATTCTTAATCTTTTCAATTCAAAATATTTCAAAAATAAAATAAAATTTAAATATTTTCCAAATTAAAAAAATCATATATTTCAAAAATTTAGAAAAATAAACATATTTTCAAAAATCAAAATCAGGGCCTATAAGAATTTTCAAAATGTTTCTATCTCACTTATTTACCTATGTTATTTATTTCGTGTTAAGTATATATCATATGTCAGCTTTCAATACACAATGATTTTTCATGAGGTATGTGAGTGTGATATAGAACATTATATTACATGGTTTTTTGATGTTGAACTTAATTTTTTACCCAATGGCCTTGTTAAGTTTGAGGCATCTCTTCATTCTCTTAGAACACTTCAACAAGTTGTATCTATCCACAACTTTTCTAAAATGTTGAGCTACATATCATATAAGTGTTTTTCTAATCACTCATACTTTACATTGTGTTACATGGATATGCTAATTTCTAATAATGACATAGATAAATATGGTTGACGTAGTCTAGTCTCATTTTCTCTATACTTCTTTTTACATTCTTACTTTACTACATGAAAATATAAAACATGCTTGCTTATTGTGAGTTGCCTTTGGATTTGTGCAAATAACATATAACATTTATTATTGGTATTGAACCATCATGCCAATTTTGTATGGCCCTAAGCCTTGTGTGTTTATGAGACATTCACATGTCCCTTTCATGTGCCCTTTGAGTCTTATATGTGACATTTTATGAAAATTGTGTGACATTGATTGTATGTTCATTTATTATTTCTATGATGCCATAATTCATATCATGCATTATTTCTATATATATACTCTTATGCCATGATACATATTATGCACATGATATTTGTGTGATTCAATTTTGTATCTATCTAACACATGTTTCATATGAAAAATTAATGCTACATTCAATACTATGATGAAATTCAATTCAAATATTAAAAGTACTATTACACGATTTTATTTTTAACGTATGCTTTCTTTTGAGATAAGTGAGTTTCAAGCTACATCTCTCATCTCAAAAGGGGGGCATAAAAATGAACTTGCCTTGAGAATTCAAATCTCATGAGAAACAAATTTCATATTTATGATAGTATACAGTTTTCAAATTTCAATATCATTTAACATTTTAAGATTATGATGACATGTTCCAAACATGTGCACTCATTCCTATAGTTACAAATTATAAATTTCAAATAGTTATAGATATGGTTGGCATTTAATATAGATTAAATGTAGATACATGGGGCATGATTTTCATTCATGTTCATATTTCTATATGGAAATTTAATATTTTAAAATTCTAAAAGTTTCAAAGTGAAAAGTTTCAAAAAGAATCTAGATCCATTTGTAGTAGTGCGATTCATCTTCATTTTTCAAGTGGGATAAATTAGAGTTTAGTGACACTCAATGTCCATGGTTTCATTTTTATTATTATAGTGAACCATATTTGGTGGCTCCATTATAGTGAGCCATATTTAGTGGTTCCATTATAATGACCCACATTTGGTGGTTCTACCCTTAAATTATTTTACATAGTATTCTACATATTTATGTTAGAGTTGGAGCATAAAATTTTTCCAACTCAAGGGCTTTCACAAATTTCAAAATTGAGACGTGATCACTCTTAATCTTCAATTATTTTACATAGTAATCTACATATTTAGGTTAGAGTTTGAGCATAAAATTTTTCCAACTCAAGGGATTTCATAAATTTTAAAATTGAGCCTTGATCACTCTTAATTCACCACAAATTCAACATTTATCTAAATACCTCAATGAGGAGGCACACACACTTCTCCAATTTTAAGCTATACAAAAATTAGATCACATACACTTTTTAGGTGTATTATTTATTTGCTCTCTTTTCAAATTTAAGTTTTTAAGTTTCAAATTTTTGATCACTGTCATTTTTAAATATGGACAATAACTACTTTCAGTGGCACTATTGTAAGTTTTGCATTGAGGCATATTTCATGATCAAGATTCATATCAAAATATAAACTTTGTATACACACTTAGGTTCACATTTGTATTATTATAGTAATTTATTTTCATCACATCATTATAATAATGTAGAAAGAAATGTAGACACTCAAATTTAATCATCAGGTACTTGATAATGTTAAATATTGACATCCTTACCCTATTTGATCTATTCACCATTGTTTTAGCTTAAAATATATATGGGAGAATTTTAAATTATATTTAATACCTATTAATTACTAAAAACATCATTTAGGCATACCAATTCTAATTATAGCCTCATGTTATCCAAATCTTAGTAGTATCTATCCTTTTGGGACAAGATCACACTAAGCGGATAGGGTTGCAGTTCTGCCTCATCCACTAGTGTGGCCTTATCCCCATGTTACAAAAATAAATTTTAAAATTTGAGATGCTTTGTGTTACCCATCTATAATTTTATCAAGGTCAATTAAAAAATATTCCAAATATTCTTCTATACAAACACATGAATGCCTCTCCAAACACATATATCATTCACTTATCACTTCTATTTCACATTGAGTAAAAGAACACTATTTCTTCCAATTCCAATTATATTTTATTTTAATATTCATATACCAAGTATAATTTTTTTTATATCTCAAGTAAAATCTTGTTAAGAATTCAAGTAAATACACCTAGTTGCATTCATTTAACAAAGATCAAAATTCACATGCTCACTCTAGGAGGGATAATTACATCGGCCTAAGGCCCTTTTGGGATATATAAGAAACACTCAAATTATACAATGTTTTACAAGGATAACTTGACTATTATCCTTACTTGATTCCCCCCTTTGTATTTTATTTCCATTTGGTTTATTATGTAAGAGCTAGGGTTTTAATTTACATGCCTTATGTACATCAAATCAAGACACACAACTAATCACTAATTCATCACAGATAGCCACATGTGCTCAGGTAGGAAAATAAATCACACAGTAAACTATGACATGACCAAAGTCAATATATAAGGCCAAAATGTATCCTTATGCCAACTTAGTTTTTAAATTCTGCTTTTGATCGTGACATAGTTCAGGGGTTGTTACAATCAGTTTCCATCAATAGTCAGTCTGCACAATCAACATAAATTTAGATTGAGCTAGGTTTACATATTTGTTTCTCAATTTAATATTTATAGCTCATTTTAAATTATGTAAATTACTGTATTTCATATTCAAATCTACATATTATGTCATTCTAAATCAATTTTCAATAGTTTATTTATTCTTAGAATTTCATTGTTAAATTTAAAAGGACATTAAACAGGGGTAAATTTTGGAGAGAATCAATATAATAGCTAGGAATCCTTTGAGCTAGATCCAACAGGGATGGAATTAGCAACATATAAGTGTGTCTAGGC